>JASDQU010100332.1:51730-71426 GCA_032191745.1 Picea mariana | reverse complement strand
TTCTTCTCTTTAAATTGGCAAATTAAAGGTCTAGAACTCATCTAATGGTGCTCTAGACTTAACTGATTTAAATTATGTTTATCTTCTTAACTAAGGTCATAATTCATCCTTTATGATGCTCTGATTCTGTTATGTGTTTATGTTCTTCTTTCACCCTACATAATCAAACTCAAAATTGAAGTTCATCACCTTCTTTAGCCTTTGTTACTCTAAGGAGTTCTACCTACTAGGTATTGTTTTCTTTTGTTTTCAGGGGTTGACTCCATACCCTAAAGATATTATACCTCTTTGCCAACAAACCTTGAAAAAAATATATTAAACGTCTAAATCTAGCGATTAGTTCAAAAACAATCTGTCTATTAGAGATCAAGTCTCAGAGAGAGCCCTCTCTAAATTTGAAAGGCTAGTTTCCAGTCTTAAAGTTGGTTTGTAGGTTACCTTTGTAGATTGTTTCTTCAACCCAACAATTTACTCAGTGATAACACACTTCACCCACTTTACATGGCTTAGAGAGGGATCTCTTGGAAACTCTCCTTGACCTAGGGCAAGATCTACCCAAAGGACACCTCGTCAACCCTCCCATATTTATGCTTGACAAGTCACATAATGTCTTTGAGCACTTAATTGTTTGACACAATAATCTTTGATGCACATGATTAGGTGGCTCATTTATTGATTTTATTCACTTATCATGATGTTATGACTTGATATCCTTGGAGGGCGTACTTATTTGTCTTTGCAAGACCTAGTTGGTGGAAAATTTTGGAAGAACAAGCCTAATTTAGGCTTCCATGGGCTTGAAGCCCACAGGTAGATGCCAAGGACCTGCATGCTAGATGAGAGAGATCAAACTTTGAAGGTCTAGAAGATGACTTGGACGACATAACCTAGCCCCCACATGCCAAATGTTTTTCATAGGAGAGGAAAAACGTCACCTTTAGAGGCATGAAGTCACCTAAGGCGGTTAGGGTTTGGTGGTGAGTTTGACATGCATTGGCACACAGAAGTTTTGAGGAGCTTGAGGCTTTGACCATGAAGGAAGTTATTTGGATGCTTGAAATGTGTCTTTGGGAAGCCTCTATACACTCCTCCATCACCAATGACCTTCTCCTAGTGACAAAATATCCCCTAAAGGGATGACGTCTTTATAAACTAGGGTTTTTCTTTATGCAAAAGTGAAATTAAAGTGAATTGTTTAATATTATTTTTTTAAATGGGAAATATTAGCGTTGTTGACCCCTAGTATTGTGGTTTACCCTTAATTATGTGGACAAACTATCTTGGTGACATTTTGTATAAATAAGAGATCATGAGATCTCATTTGAACATAACTCTCCCTCTTGTGAGAGGTACTTGGACTGAAATTTTCGCTTTCTTTGGCTAGTTCTCTCTCTTGTGCTCTTGTTTATGGCTATTTATTATATTATTGGTTGATGTAAGTGATGCACTAGCCTTGGAATTATTTTCTCTAGCTTTTATGGTGTTTTGTCTTAGATTTTTCCTTGAATTGGTAAGTTTGTTTTTTTCATTGTGCTATCATTGTTATTCAAGTCAAGGTTATTTTGATAGAGCTTGGTGGGAAGTATAAGGGCATACACCCCCACCATAGCCTCCACCATTTTATGCTTACATGTTATTGATTTAACTAGGGTTTGCTAAGGAAGTATAAGGGCATACACCCTCTTAGCTCAAACCCTAGCTAGAGATACTTTCCTAGGGGAGTAAGAGGATTTACACCCCCAAGGAGGTAGTACCTTTAACTCTTTCTTTGCTTGAATCCATTAACCAATTTTTTTAAAAAGCACTAGTCATTTACTTATTGCATTGGAGAAATAAATTGATGCCTTGGTAAATGTGATTTTTTGAGTTTTAAAGTTATCTCTTTGGGAAAGTGTTCCTTGAGCCTTTAGCTCCCCTGCCTCATTGAGGTATCCCCTTTCAACCATAAATTCTTGCCGTTATTACAAAACTAACCTACAGCCATTAGGGATGCAAAAAATTAACTCTCTAATGCTTAATAACTCCTAAACTAACCCTAGGATTTAGACCTAACTTTACCCTAAGTCTCTACTAAGCCTATCACACCTATTGGGCTAGTTAGAGGTGGTTTCTCTTAGCTGATTTTTCTGTTGTTATGCTTGGTTTTATACAGACATAAGGCTGATAATATATCTGCAGTAAACTTTTGTTTCAGCCTTTCTTTTTGTGCTAAAGTTAGTGCTTAATCATTGGTGAGTTGAGCTAGCTTTCACTAGCTTTATCTCTTGTTTATTTATCATATACTTAGCACTTATATTGCAACCTTGTCATCTTTATTGCGATGATATATATGATTTATTGTTGTTGAAAATTAGGGAAAGCATGCTTAACTTGCTTGTCCAACTAACATATTACACTATATTCTTGATTTTCCTTGTGTCTAGGGCATGTATTCACACTTGGTAGGTCACTCAACTTACTTGGAAACCCTTGGAACTTCCTGTTAGCACAGAGAGTCATCCTCAGACTGCAAGAGGATAAGCCCAGTACCCATAAAGAAAAAAAATGGATTAAAATGGTTTCAGTAGGTGGATCAGTAAGACTACAGGGAGAGGAAAAGATAACAGAAGTAACTATAGATCAGTTGGGACCGTTGGGTTATGGAGTCATAAGTATCGTGAATAATGAAGGCATTTAAATTGCCTATTAGACAAAAGGATTTATGCGGTGATGAGGAGAAAGAATACATAATGTGTTTGAGTGATAAACGATGAAACATGGGAAATATGACAACATATCCTCTACCACCTCAGGAATCCATAGATCAAAGATACTACCTCCAGACGAGAAGAAAAACATAAAATGTCTGAGTGATGAACCATGAAAGATGGGCAAGATGACAAAAGATCTTCTACCGCCTCAGAAATCCATAGATCAAAGAGATGCTACATCTAGACAAGAAGAAAAACAGAAATGTCTGAGTGATGAACCATGAAAGATGGGCATGATGACAACAGATCCTCTACGCCAAAAGAATCCATAGATCAGAGAGATGATACATCCAGACAAGAAAAAAAACATAAAATGTCTGAGTGATGAACCATGAAAGATGGGCATGATAAAAACAGATCCTTTATCGCCTTAGGAATCCATAGCTCAGAGAGATTACATCCAGACAAGAAGAAAAACAACAAGCATCTAAGCGATGAACCATGAAAGATGGGCAAGATGACAGCAGATCCTCTACCGCCTCAGGAATTCATAGATCATAGAGATTACATCCAGACAAGAAAAATAGAACAACATGTAAACTAAGAAGACATTCTGATAAAAACAACTCAAAGGAATCTTAAATAACATAATCTTTACAATCCAAGCCCTCAGACTTACAAATTGAAAAATATAGAGCCCTACTCCTAAAACTCTCTCGGCTTTCCAACCTTTGAACCCCCTTTTTACAAAATCTTAAACTGATCTATTTATAATCAGATCAGTTCAAAACTTCCAGGAGTGTGATCTGGCCATCCCATTCAAAGCTTTCGTCTGTGCATCCTTCTGTTAGACTGTGTGTGTTTTCTCCTATCAGACACAAGCTCAGATCAACATGGGCCTGCAGGAAAAAACCGTCCATCATGGTACCTCGTGCTGACAAATATGTCTCCTCGGCCATAGCTTCCACGACTTCTATTTATGGAGTGAGTCGAGGTTTCAACTACCAAATCTTTCTTTCATCAAGTGACTCCTCCTCGAGATCGGGATGAGGCTTAATGCCTAAGGGGCCACCATGCACTGCTCTTGGATTTGACATTATATAAGCATGTGATTGCGGGGCCGTCAAGGGTGGTTTGGATCCACACCACTTTTGATCCTGCAATTCACCACCTCCCACCACGTAGCACCTTCTCTATACCACGGTTTCGATTGCGGGACCGATCAAGGATTTTAATGCTCGAGAAAGTTGTAGCCCCTCAATGAAGTGTGGTCTTTGATCTAGTGACGGTCTGCGATCTGGGCACCTTTGCTTTTGGTACCATGTGCTGCTCATAGATTGGGTGTTGAATAAGCAGGTGGCTTCGAGGCTGCAAAGTCAATCCTTGTTCATTGACTGAACCATCCTCGGGATCGGGGTATGATTTTTCTATTAGGGGGCAACCACGTGATGATGTTTGATACATCCCTGTACGAGCATGCAATTTTAGGGCCGTCGAAAGCGATTTAGTCCCACACCGCTTTCGGGCCCTCAATGCACCACTTCTAGCCATGTAGCCACCCCGCAAAACCGTGGTTTGGATTTTGGCCCGCCCTTTAGATTTTAACGCTCATGCAGTTTGTGGTGCCGAAATGATTGGTGGTCGTCGATCTGATCGCGACCTGCGATCTGGGCACGCTGATTATTTTAGTGCCCCTGCCAAATTTTTATCCGTCTTCCAACTATGGAAACCTTCCATATGTGTCTAGAGATGATACCAAATCAAATGCATAGTGGATTTTCGCTGCTGCAAACTGCACTCACCTGCTTTCCTGCACTTATGTCTATCAACTATGGCCCTAGGAAAATTTACGTGATAACACTTCCCAAGAATATTTTAGAAGAAATTCATACCACTTAGAATTGACCTTTAGGTTGATCCTCTCCATATTCATCCTTTTCCATCTCACTCTCCCTAGGGTCACCAAGATTCCCTTGTTGAGGTGACTACCTCACCTCTAAAGTGACGGGGACACCTACCTAAGGTGAAAGTAGGTAGGTGACCTCCTAGTTGTCGCCATTTGGTGGTTGGGTTTGGATTTTTCCAACCTACAACTTGTGTGATAATAGGACCATCTATATTGCAATGGTTGTTTGGATCCTTTCACTGATGTGTAGTAGCTTCCATTTTCTTGTCTTTTCCTTTCCACTTCTTCTTCCCCTCCTTAGAATAATATTGATGGTATTTTTGTTTGGAACCACTTGGTTTCCATTTCATATGCCATATGTTCTCCAGGTATTGTGTTTGCACACAGACCTCATCAACGATCCTTGATTTGAAGAGAATCACCTGCTTTTGCAAATGACTGTATAGACCCCCCAAATACTTGACAATTAATTATGGGTTCTTGGGAGATATACCCAACATGATCGCCATGCTCTTGAACTCGGTGGTGTACTCTTGCACACGTTTTCCCTGCCTCTCCCTAAAGTGATGCCAATGAATCCATTAGTCCTTTACCTATAGAATAGGATAGAATTTGGAATTGATGAGGGTTTTAAACAACTCCCACTTATTTGTTGGTGGATCACCCTCCAACCTAAGTGTCTCTATGTGGCTTTCCCACCAAGTTAGTGTATGGCCCTCTAGTTTCAGTTGGGAAAACAAATTCTTTTACTCTTTATCTATATTATGGAAATTGAAATACACTTATAACTATTGCAACCATTTATTCAATGTAACAACATTGATCTCACCTCGATAAGGCTTGATTTCCACTTTGGCTTCCATTTGGAATAGAGTTTGCGAAGAAGTGATGGTACTCGAACTTGGTTGCTCTTTCTCAAGCTCCTTTTTGGACTCATTTTTTGGGTCTTCACTATCTCCCGGTTTCTCATTCGATTCGACTTCTAAGTTAGAACCACCAACCTCCTTGAAAGGTTCGAAATTGTTCTCTAGAGATGCCATGAGGAGAGCCATGTTGCGAGAGATATCAATGACTTGCTCTTCCAGCCTTGAAAATATCTTCTGCTACATCCAAACGGTTGTTATGACTGGACTCATTTTCCATGGATAGGGTTCTATGACTTCCTTCTTAAGCCATTTCCTGGATCCTACAACTTCACACAAATAACCCAAAGACTATTGTTTTGATACCAATATGATCTATAAATTGAGGTGGCTATTTCATTGGAATAGTTCGTCACAACAGATCTCATGTTATGCTGAAATATTTTATTATGCATGTTTATTTCTTTAGATTTTAGATTTGTTAACACTAGATTATTGCTCAAATTTGTGAAAATAACTAAAATGCAAAAATGAAAGAACAAACAAATGAACACACCATCCACACAATTGAACACAAAATTTATTCTAGGAAACTCGACATGGGAGAAAACCCAACTAGAAGGTGAGGTCTATGCTTTGCTCTCTTTTCTTCCATTTTGAAATGTAAGTACAAAGAAAGAGGTACTCGATATGGAGTTTCCTTTATAATAATGGCCTAAATGGTTGCTATAAAATCTTGCTCCTCCTCTGTTATGCTCTCAAATTTCACTCTTAAATGCTTTGCTCAACTATGGAACGAGTACAATGCTAAAATAATCGAACCCCCTTTCTCTTTTTAAAAACCTAGTATTTAACATAATCTGATAGTTGTCTAGGGTTAAGGTTTTTTCATCCTCAACCCTCAATTGATGTGAAGGTTTTGGACCTTCTAGAATATTCTTGAAAGTCCACACATGACTAGCCCCACATATGTGAGTAATGGGGTTTGACATGACATCCACTCAGTACCCAGGTGGTCAACAAGGTGGGTCAACCTGTGAGAGACATAACTTCACTTCCACATACGAGCTCCAATTGAGGTGATTTTTGCATCGTTGGAAAGTTCTTGGAATGTAGAACAACGTTGAGGGGCTAGGAGCTATGCTTGCAGTTTTTGACCCCCCAAAATGCAATTTGATGCCTTGCTCTGGAAAGTTCTAGACCCCAAATTTTAAAACTAGGGCCCACCACTAAAATGGGCATTGCCAACGAATTCTTCCAAATTTTCCACCCAGAAAGTATCGATAGATGACACTATATAATGATCCATTTCAAATCAATTCAAATCAACCTACAAATGTAACATTTTTCATGATTATAGTTCAAAATTTATTTTTATTTTTACACATAGAGATGTGACATTCTCTTTGATTATAGAAAGCGCCAACAGGTTCAAGATTGAAAATTTGTGAAAATATTTTCTAAGTTTACTTACAACAACATAGTTTTCTCTTAGTGGGTGAGGTTTTTGTTAATTATAAATCAATGAGAGGTTCATATACAGTAGCAAAACAATTGCAACATCCAACGCTAATTTATAWTATATTAAAATTTTCAACATAATATACAATGTAGAGCATATCCACCTTTAAGTACTTCCCCTCATTCCGAGGATGGTACCCAAGACAAATTGGATTCTTTAAGACTCAAAGCCAATACAACAAAATACTTGTTAAAAACTCCATTTTCACTTGTGGTAATTGATATTGCATGGAGAAGATAACACTCCTCTCGAGTACTTGAGTTAGAATCACACACACACACACAATCCCAGAGGGTTAACTAAACTAGTTTTTTCCAATGTTGATGACATTTGACTAGTTGAACAGTGACAAGGGCCTAGTTTGTGTCCCCCTTGTTAAGGTGTACTAATATATGCCAGTGGGTTTATTAGGGATGCCAACCACGAATGGAGGTAAGTATTTCTTCAACTTCCCTATAAGATTTTCCTTGAAAAAAATTAAAAAATATAAAAAAGCTAAGAAGCAAAAGTTTCAAAAATATCATTCATGAATTTCAAATTTATAAATAAAACTAAAAAAAAGGTGAAATCATTAAGATAAGCTCAAGCCTTTTGTTAACTTGATTTCTAAAAATTTAGTATATTAACATTCAATTTTTTTTCATCATTTTAGCAACCAAAATGTCCAATAAAACATACAATAACCCTAAACAAAACGATGGAAATACATCCAAAATGATCGCTACAACATTTCTAATTTTTGAAACAATTTGTATATTGTTTCTCAATTCTTGTCAATTGGGTTTAGTTCGGGTGATTGAGAGGAATGATTATTGTCCTCCCCACCTAGGTTCAATTACTTCAAGTCACATTTTGATCTCTTAACAATTATATTGTTGTAATGGATACAAGCATTTTTGTTGACCAACCTTGTGCCTTGAAGATTCTAGGGGTTACCCTAGGTACCATCCTCAAAATTATGGGAAACCCTCTGAGATTTTTCCTAGCTACTATTGTTGGAAATTATGTTGTCATTGATATCAAAGGTAGATATTTACCCTGAGTTATGAAGGCAAGAGGAGTACATATGAATAGTCAATCCGAAGATGAACGCGACAACCCCATTCAAGTGAAAACAAAGGTCTGAGGATGTAGAGGAGGTGTTGAGCATGTGCTGAAGGCAGGCCAACAATGAACAATTGATCCAAGTGAATTTGGGCCGCACATGCATAAGGAGAAGTCATGCCACTAGAATATGTACAAGTTGATCCCATTTGCAGGTTTGAGCAACAATGAAGGAGTTGGAGTTGAAGTTCGAAGAATCCCACAATATCCCACATGCATATGAAGAATTGATTTCAAAGGGTTTGTATTGCAAAAGAAATTTTATATAGCTTGAATGAAAGCATACAAGCCACGAAACCCTGTGCATAGAGTTACCATTTAGTTGTGGGGCCCAATATATATGATATCGACATATTAGAGTGACAACTTGAAATGTGTTGTTAAAGTTTCCTGGGTCCCGATACCCTGGTGTCTCGGTGGTCTCGGTGCCCTGGTGATCCGATATCACCATACCAGATATCGATAGGATGGAGTGTCAATGCAGCGTTGAAGCCTCGGGGGCTCGATACCCCGTGTGAGAGCTTAGATGCCACATCAATGCTACATGTCCAGTGATATTAATGCCACATCAGAGAGAATCCACGCCAATTGCCATAAGAGAGTCACGTCAGTACAATGGCATGGGTAATATATCATGTATCAGATGATCGCAGAGAAAGCTTGAAATGTTAAAGTTTTGGGGGCCCGATGGCCCAGTAGGCTGATGGATGTGACGGTCAGAACATGGAGAGACATGGTTCCATATTGAATATCGAAGGATTGAAATAGAGTGCATGGAATTAAAGTTTCAGAGGTCGATAGACCTGTTATCGCACAGATTGTAGTTTGGGAAAATCCCAACCTAAACACCAAGTGAGATACACAAATGGGAACAACTATCACTGTCACCTTAATAGATGTCCCCCTCGTTTTAGTGAAAATTAAATCCAACACAAGGGAGGCTTCCTCGGTGACCTCGGGGAGATTGAGATGGAAAGTGAAAAGTTATCAGAGGATGCCCCTATAGGTCAAGGTCAAAATATGGAAAGAGGCTTGGGGGAGAGTCTTATGAGCTGGTAAATGGTTTCCAAAGCAGTGTGTCTACAAAACAAGGTTAGAACTGCCGTAAAAAGACAATATATGATGAATAAAGCCTCAAAACCAATGGGGATTCAACAAGGAATCTTGTTGTTCCAAAATTGCAGTAGTATGGAGATATATATCAACAATAAATAAGTTATGAATGTTGATGATTACAGCTATGTGAGACATTCTCCAGGACACAAACCTGAGAGAGAGCCCCTGAGAAGGGTGTGTGGTTCCTATATGAGACAGAGTTGGAACGTAGATATGGCCTCCTCTTTACAAAGAGTTGAGAATAACTCTAGATGATTCTCCGGTGTAACGCAGTGAGAAAGGAGATCTGCAAAGTTGGACGTGCCCATGGCTGAGCACAAGGTGAACGTGTGAAATCCTAAAGTGTTGGGTGCATCGTCATGAGAACATAAATGAAGATGATATATTAGCCTCCTCTGAGCAGAGAGTTGATGAGAAAATTCAGATGATTCTCCTGTGTAATGCAGTGGGAAAAAAGATCTGTTGAGTGAACGTGCATGTGGACGAGCACAGGTGGACGTGATCCTAGTGGCTGAGCACTAGTGAAGAAGTGGTTCTTATGTGTAATGCAGAGAGCCAGAGATATGGACATACCTATGAATGTGCCCCTAGTGGATGAGCACTAGTGGGTGTATAAGATCCCTTGCTATATTGTTCAATAGTCAGACCTGCCTGTAACCCTAATTGTAATGTAAAGGGTACAGGTCATCCCCACCTAAATGTGATTAATAATTAATGTAAAAGATAATTAATCTGGTTAATATTAATTATATTGTGAGCTAGTGAGGTCATCCATGTTGTGGCAATAGACAGTTTTGTTGACAGGTTTAGTCTAGTATAAGTAAAGGTAAATTCCCCATTGAGGAATCATATCTTTTGTGTGAGTTTGGAAATTTCAGCAAGTACACCTTCTTGGGAAAAGTGCACACCTCTCTTGGGTGCTAGTATTCTAGTGTTTGAGCACCCTCTTGTGTGCTAGGTTTTCTTGGTGGGGAAGGTATTTCTCTTGAAGAATATAACAAAGGATTTGGTTGGGTTTTCTTCCCTTGTTGAGAAGGGTTTCCCATGATACTTCTTGTGTTCTTGTGCATGGTGTTTCTTCTTGTGATCTTGGTTGCTGCAACATTATTGGTTATGGTTAAGTTAAATGCTAAAAATGGAATGAACTTCATGCTTAACCTTGCTTATTGAAAAATCAACAATGACAACTACAAAATCAACCATCAAAATCAGGTGTAAGATGTTGGAAATAAATCTAGCAACAAGTAAATAAATTTCCAATGATTAGAGCAAGACTTTGATAGCAATTAGAGGGTTGTTACTAAGTGTTATCAACAAGATTTTGTAACGCATTATGGATGTAGCAAACTTTTTCTACAACAACAATTTCTAGCCACTAAAATCAATAAGTAAACCACCCAAACAATAGCTATTAACTAGTAGAACAGTTACCTATGGCTTACAAGTAAATTTTAGCAGTGGAAGAGTGAGTAAAAGAATGAAAGAGGATGAGTTTGGTGCAACCCTATTGGTTGTATCTTAAAGTTTATTACAACAAATAAATCACTTGGATAAGCAAGACACACTTAGGGTACAATGTAGCTTAAATAATGTAAGATCAAAGTCCAAACTTAAACAATTCAATCTCCTTAATATCATGTTTACCAATGCATAATATTCAATCTCCGATGCAAAAGAATAGTGCCTTATCTATTGGGTTATGGAGTCTCTTGTTTATGAGTTGAGGTTTATTAATTATCTAGGAGTGTAAGCTCTTTTACTCCCTAGAGCAAACAAACCTTAGCAAGGTAAATCTACAAGGGTGTAAGCCATTTTACTCCTTGTAGCAACTTTTGTAAAATAACCTTTTCAATGACAACAAAGATAGATCTTGATGAAGGGTGTATGCCCTTATACTCCTCCAAGGGTTTTGACAAATTAACCTTGAAATCAAGAAGAAAAACATACAATTGCAAAATTTTCTTACCTAATCCAAGAGATAACATGAAAAACCTTACTTATCAAGAATATTCCACCACAATTGCCAAGAAACAAGCATCCAAGAGATAGCGTTAGAATTTTTCCTATAATAGACAAGTATTCCATCCAAAATGCACCAAAGAAGAGAGAGATACAATTTCCTGAGTAGGGAAAAATTTTTAGCCACGAATCTTATGTAATTCTCAAGTGATGACGATAAAATGAAAGTGAGGTGACCTCTATTTGTATGAGATCACCTAAAACCAATTTCCCACTTTAAAATGTCAAAAACAAATTAGAAGGAGGCTGACCTCCTCTATTTTCCTTTTACATCTTAAAAATATAAAATTACATAAATTAAATCCCTTAGAAGAGTGACGCTAGGCCTCAAAAGTGAGACGTTGAGCCTCTAGATGCAAGTCATTGGGCCTCCACAGGCCATGTGTTCATATCTCATTCTATGGAGTGTCATGTCATGCATATTACTTCTTCAAAACACATCATATCTCTTCTGAAATCATCGAACCCACAAACCCTAGCCTCTCTCATGACGTCAAGGCTTGGAAGGTGACGTCTTGGGCCTCCAAAGGCCAATGTCTAAGTGGAGTGGGATATCATGTCATCACCTAGTGGTGTCCAAGTGCCTCCAAAGGTAATGCCCATCATATCAAGTGTGAAATGGCTCCGAGGTCTTCTTCCCATTAGGTGGGGCATAACGTCCATCCTTGGGGTTTTCAACGCCCCATGAAGGTCAAAATGACACAATCCTTCGTGGAAAAGCTTACACCTGGCAAGGTCTTGCAATGAAAAACAAGTACGACCTTCAAAAGTGAACAAGTCACATGTATCATGCCAATTAAGCCACATTTAATAAAATAACCATCCAAACATTTGCATTAAATCCCCCCTTTTCAAATTAAACAAATGTTGAAAGGCCTTATACAATTTTCCAAATTTAGGTATGGGAGGGTTGTCATGGTGCCCTATTGGGTAGATGAATCCCCAAGTCAATGAATGTTTCCCAAGAAGACCCTCTCTAAGTCATGTAGTGAATATGAGGTGGATGGGGTTCTTGACATATCAAGGGCTCATATTGTCTCATTTATGGGTGCCTTTGTCGAGGGTGTGTTGCATCCTTGTTTGCAATACAACATTTTTCCAAGCCCTTTATTGTCGTTAATTTATTATGGTCCAAAACATTGAGTGTTATGTGCAATGGAAAGTAAGGAGCACTACAATGCCACTTGGAGATAGGCATACATTGAGTGCCATGTGCAAGGAAAGTAAAAGACATTGCAAATGCATTCCCTCAATAAGCGAGACATTTATTAATTATGTGTTTTCTTTTTTAAAAGGTCGTTGATTTTTTATGGAGAAGTGTTTTATTGTTCTCAAGACCTTAGGGAGAGCATATAGAGGGATAATTGATGACATTTAACTTTTTCCAGCTACAACTACTTTGGGCCTTTATCCCCTTCTTCCCATGAAATGAGTTACAAGCCCTTATTGGGGTCAATAAGCATGAAAACCCAAAAGATGAGGAAACGAAAGTGAAGAGGTGTGAAAAGTGATAAGTATGTGCGAAAATGGTATGATGACCCTTCAAGGAAACCCCCTAGTAGCAACCCTTTTCCCAAGAGTGACCCACTTAGTAGGAAACCATATCAATCACCAAGGTTAAATGAGGCAAAAGGTATAATTTCCAAGAAAACGTTTTCATAAATAATAAAGGACTCCTTGCAACATGTTCAAATTCTCCAATTATTAAAATGACACTTACCATGAGACCGAACTTATTACCTGATGAAGCAAGACATGTTATCCTTTGTGGGCCAAGTTGGTGTGGTGGATGCTATTGTTTTCGATTGATGGTGATGTGTGATGAGAGGAGGGGCTTTGCCTGCTCATTTGGCTCTCAACACTCCATGTCTTCAACTCGCGGGACTCGAGACATCATATCCTTAGTTACCCCTAGAATGGGGGGGGTAATATTTGGATCCTACATGGGGACATGTTCTCATCGTAGAGTACATGAGAACCTCAACATATCCTGGTAGGACATGTGCCTAAAAAATACTCAAGAAAATATATTCGAGCGTCGAGGGGTGGCTTGCTCACCCTTTGTTCATATATATCAAAACTTCCAAAATTTCAACTATTCCTTAAAAGAAAATTTTGCAGTTTTCAAAAACTTCTAACTAACATGTAATATGATTCAAAAAAATGCATAAGTGAAACAAACAATATGCGTAAATGAAAGAGAAATGATATGTAAAACAAAGCATGAAATAAAATGCAACTACACTAGGATGAACACACAAATGCAAATGAAAGAAAGCAAATGACCTACCTACTTACCTGGTGCCCAAGGCCTGTGGAAATAAGTTCATGAGGATATCAGGTGAAATTGTACAATCAATGCAACCAATTGATCATCTCATCAAAGTAGCTCCCACTGTGCTTACTTATGTAATACAACAAAGATAATTCAAGCACATAATAATCATGAGCATAAATGAGCATATGATCAATCATAGAAAGTAACTCATGGAGGTGGGAGAAACAATACCGCTGAAAAGAATAGCCACAAGCTTGATCAATCTATCTCTGAATATGACTAATGCATCTAGACAATGAATCGTATTCTTCCTCACTCAAATGATCACTACATTTTGAAGACTGTGAGGAGACAAAAAAACCCCAAAAGATATTATGATTTACAAGATAAGGGACGTACATAGATCATGAGAGATAACCTTCATTTTCTACAAACCTTTCCATGAAGAGGTTTTGAAATGTTTCCCAAGTGGTAATTGTTTTGGGAGGGATATCGTTGTACCATTCTTGGGCCTTCCCTGTGAGAGATGAAGAAAACAAATTGATACACACAACCTCATATTGGTTTAGGGAAGCAAATGAATTGAAAACTTTCGAAAAGGTATCTAAATGATGTTGAGCCGATACAATGTCTCCATTCGAAAAGGTGGGAAGCCATTCTCTAAAACCACTTGGAATTTTATGAGGTGATACATGGAATTTTGTCACATCAGAGGGTTTGTACAATCCTTCCACATCCTCATGTTCATCAAAATTTGAGCACAAATATGGTGGAGAATATTCATCAAATAATAGTTTTGAGTCCTAAAAAGGAAAATCCCCAAGGTATGGTTGGGGATTAACATAAGTTCATTGCAACAAGCCAATTCCTGACGGATGAAAAAAGTCTATTATCATATCATCACTAGTCTACCAAATATCTTGTTTGTCCACGTATGAAAAGCAACCTTCCAAAAGAA
Source organism: Picea mariana (assembly GCA_032191745.1). Taxonomy (NCBI): domain Eukaryota; kingdom Viridiplantae; phylum Streptophyta; class Pinopsida; order Pinales; family Pinaceae; genus Picea; species Picea mariana. Next base: position 56,970 of record JASDQU010100332.1, on the reverse strand, counting down.
AGACTCTTGCATTCCTTATCTAGAAACTTCCCTAAGTGTTGTAGATGGGATCTCCATAAAAAATGAAACAACCAATATCCCATCCACGCTTCCGAACACATATGAAATCATCAATATGATTATCAATTGTATCTAAGGGTTTTTCCATGAATTTATCTACATCAATGGAACTCATTACTCTTTCATCTTCATGTGTAGGAGGAAATCAAGGCTGGACAACTTTATCCTCATCAAGAGGGAGAACGGATATCAATGTCTCATCTAGGTTCTCAACATGTTGCACTTCATCAGAAACTTCTTATTCTTGGCATATTCCTTCATGGACATGTTCTTCAAGCATCGCTTCATATGTAGGGGTTTTCTCTTTAGTAAGAGGTGTTTCATCTAGTTTTTATTTAGTAGATTCTTGGGACAATTCCCTTATAAGATTCACCATATGATTAATATCTTCATCAATAGATTTTTCCGCTTCCATATGAAAAAACGTCTTCCTGATTCAGGAAGTGCTAGGAAAGATTTCATCTCGTGGTGCCACAATTCTGTTGTCTAAAATGACACTTCAATGGAGTCACTAGTTGAGCGATCTAGGCTCATCAAAGATGGAAAGGGTATCTTCCTTTACTGGAGTCTCCAGATGAAACTTATGAAAAGATCATAAAAAGTCAAAGGGAACTTCCCTCAAATGGAGTCACCATGCAAGCTAAGGGTAAAAGCTTTGGGATAGAATTTCCAAGTGTTGTTATGGGATCAGAAATGATTCAAAATCGTTGCTGACAATGGCACAAAAAATGTTATCGCACAGATTGTAATTTGGGAAAATCCCAATCCAAACACCAAGTATGAGACACAACTGAGAACAACTATTATTGTCACCTTAATAGATGTCCCCCTAGTTTTAGTGAAGGATAAATCCAACACAAGGGAGGCTTCCTGGGTGACCCTAGGGGGATTGAGATGGAAAGTGAAAATTGATCGGAGGATGCCCCTATAGGTCAAGGTCAAAATATGGAAAGAGGCTTGAGGGAGAGTCTTATGAGCTGGTAAATGGTTGTCAAAGTAGTGTGACTACAAAGCAAGGTTAGATCTTCTTGAAACAAGACAATATATGATGAATAAAGCCTCAAAACCAATGGGGATTCAGTAAGGAATCTTATTGTCCTAAAATTGCGACAATATGGAGATATATATCAACAATAAATAAGTTATGACAACTGCAAAATTAACCATCAAAATCAAGTGCAAGATGTTGGAAATAAAGTTAGCAACAAGTAGACAAATTTCCAATGATTAGAGCAAGACTTTGATAGCAATTAGAGGGTTGTTACTAAGTGTTATCAACAAAATTTTGTAACAACCTTATGATTGTAGAATTTTTTTTCTACAAGAAGTTCTAGCCATTAAAATAAACAAGTAAACCACCCAAACAATAGTTATTAACCAGTAGAACAATTATCCAGGGCTTACAAGTGAATTTCAACAGTAGAAGAGTGAGTAAAAGAATGAAAGAGGATGAGTTTGTTGCAACCCTATTGACTATAGCTTAAAGTTTATTACAACAACTAAATCACTTGGCTAATCAAGACGCCCTTAGGACACAATGTAGCTTAAAGCATGTAAGATCAAATTCCAAACTTAAACAATTCAATCTCTTTGATATCACATTTACCAATGTATAATATTCAATCTCTGATGCAAAAGATTAGTGCACCAAAGAAGTGAGAGATAGAATTGCCCAATTAGGGCGAGTTTCAGCTAAGAATCTTATGTAAAGATAAAATGAAAGTGAGGTGACCTATATTTATATGAGGTCGCCTAAAACCAATTTGTCCACTTTAAAATGTCAACAACAAATTAGGAGGAGGTTGACCTCCTTTATTTTCCTTTTACAACTTAAAAAAATAAAATTACATAAATTAAATCCCTTAGAAGGGTGATGTAAGGTCCTAAAGGGTGACACTAGGCCTCAAAAGTGAGATGTCGAGCCTCTAGATGCAAGTCGTTGGGCCTCCAAAGGCCATGTGTCCATCTCTCATGATCTAGAGTGTCATGTCATGCATCTTCCTTCTTCAAACCACATCATCTCTTTTCTGGAACCAACAAGCCCACAAAACCTAGCCTCTTTCATGATGTCAATGCTTGTAAGGTGATGTCTTGGGCCTCCAAAGGCCAACATCCAAGTGGAAGAGGCTATCATGTCATCACCTAGTGGTTTCTAAGTGCCTCCAAAGGTAACTCCATCATCTCAAGTGTGCAATGGCTTCAGGGTCCTCTTCCCATCATGTGGGGAATAACGCCCATCCTTGGGGTTTTCAACCCCCCATGAAGGTCAAAATGGCACAATCCTTCATGGAAAAACTTACACTTGGAAAGGTCCTGTAAAGACAAACAAGTACGCCCTCCAAGGTTCCACAAGTCACATGTATCATGCCAAGTAAGCCACATTTAATAAAAAAACCATCCAAACATGTGCATTAAATCCCCTCTTTTCAAACTAAACAAATTCTTAAATACCTTATACAGTTTTCCAAATCTAGGGATGGGAGGGTTGTCACGGTGCCCTATTGTGTAGATCAACCCCCAAGTCAAGGAATGTTTCCCAAGAATACCCTCTCTATATCATGTAGTGAATATGAGTTGGATGGAGATATGACTTTTGGGCATGGGGTTCTTAACATATCAAGGGCTCATATTGTCTCATTTATGGGTGCCTTTGTGGAGGGTGTGTTGCATCCTCGTTTGCAATGCAACATTTTTCCAAGCCCTTTATGGTCGTTAATTTATTATGGTCCAAAACATTGAGTGCTATGTGCAATGGAAAGTAAGGAGCACCACAATGCCACTTGGAGCTAGGAACACATTTWGTGCCATGTGAAAGGAAAGTAAAAGACGTTGCAAATGCATTCCCTCAACAARCAAGACATTTATTAATTATGTGTTTCCTTTTTTRAAAGGTCCTTGATTTATTTATGGAGAAGCGTTTCATTGCTCTTGGGACCTTAGGGCGAGCATCTAGAGGGATAATTTATGGCTTTTAACTTTTGTCAGCGACAACACCTCTAGGCTTTTAACCCCTTCTTCCCATGAAATGAGGTACAAGCCCTTCTTGTGGTCAATAAGCCCGAAAACCCAAAAGATGAGGAAACAAAAGGGAAGATGTGTGGAAACTGATAAGTATGTGCGGGAATGGTACAATGACTCTTCAACGAAACTCCCTAGTAGCAACCCTTTTCCCGAGGGTGACCCACTTACTAGGAAACCATGTCAACTATCAAGGTGAAATGAGGCAAAAGGTATAATTTCCAAGCAAATGTTTTCATAATCAAGAAATGACTCTTTGCAACATGTTCAAATGCTCTAATTATTAAAATGGCACTTACCATGAGACTAGAATTGTTACCTCGTGAAGGAAGACTTGTTGTCCTTTGTGGGTCAAGCTGGTGTGGTGGACATTGTTGTTGTCAATCGGTGGTGATGTGTGGTGAGAGGAAGGGCTCTGACAACTCATTTGTCTCTGGACACTCCATGTCTTCAACTTGCGAGCCTCGATACATCATCTCTTTAGTTACCCCTAGCCTGGGGGGGTAACAAGGCTGATACCCCCGATACCTCGGTGGGTCGATGGCAATGTTATGTTGACGCCACGGCAGATTCCACATTAGAACCATGTAAGCAACTAGGACAATGTCATGTTCCAAGTGTCAAGTTAGCATAGTGACCAAACAAAGATAGAGGACACGATGACATCAACAATGCCACATCATCTGCCACGACAACACCATGTCAATCAATAGATGCAGAAGGATTCCATGTGGAATCCACATATTAGTGCCACGTGCAACGATGTAGTTAGTTTATGTGTCATGGGAAGTTAAAGCCACATGTTTCTGAGAGTATGTCGGCCTAGGGCCGATGGCCCGGTGAACTCAGTGGCATACCGGATTGGGGAGCAACTGAGGGTGCAGAGTCAAGGCCCAAGGGCCCAATATCCTAGTGACTTGATGTCTCGATGGCCCAATATCCTAGTGGTCCAGGAGTCCCGATATCTAGGAAATGCATAACATATCGACAACTGAGTTGAATCTAAGGATGATTGGATGAATGTTATGCATTCTAGTTGCATTGTGTGTTTTGGTGGACTGTAACAGATCAATGGTTGAGATCAATCCGAGATCCAGATCCAATGAATGCTAAGCATTGAGGTCACGTTACTTGTTTTGGTGAGTAGAGAGAAAATTAACGATACATATCTAATTCAAGGGATGATCCAACGATAGATGTGTGTTAATGCTTATACAAAAGGACCAATGGGAAAATCGCACATCAAACCAAGGGGGTTTGTGTTGGTTTCTAAGGAGTGTCGTAGATCGGTTTTGAGAAGCTATGGAGTTGACCCCATGGACTCCAAATCTAAATATGGACAAATCCATGGAAGCATGGACAAATAAAAATATCATTGTCTAAATATGTTTTGAAGTGGATTTGTGAATGGATAAGTGTATAGGTGAAGGTGAGTAAGTTGTGAGAATCTCTGAGGCTCCGAGGTCCGAGGATGACATAGAGTAAAAAAAGGAAGATAATGTAATCGTCTAAGGGTGGTTGGGAGGTGCAAGGTCTAAGGAATTTTGAATTCATGTAGAACATGAGTTGGTGGAGAGTGTTGTGACAACAGAGACATAGCAACATATTTGTACAGGTGAAGGCTTGAAGAAAAGAGTCAATATGATATTATTGGCAGTTAAAGGGGATCGGTGTCTCCTTGTTGTTGAATTGGTGCTCAAGCAAGGGGAGTGGTGTCTCCTGTAGGTTGGTGCCTGCAAACATTGTTGTTGAGTTTGTGCTCAGCCAATGGATGTCTTCTGTAGGTTGGTGCCTGCAAACATTATTGTTGATTGGTGCTTAGCTAAGGGGATTGGTGTCTCTTGCATATTGTTGCCTGCAAACATTGTAACAATAGATTGGTGCCTACATGATTTTATAAAAAAAATGAATTGTGGTTTTCTCCCATTTGGGTTTCCATGTTAAATCTTTGTATAATATTCACCCCCCCTCAGTATAAATAAGTGTTCCAACAAGTATAACTTGGAAAAAAAAGAAGTTCCAACAAATGTTTCAAAAGTTTTGTAAAAAAAAACATGTTTCAAATGAGTTACGTTAAAAAAAACATTTCCTCAACACCTTGGGGTGGAACTCTTCCGATAACATTAGGTTATCATTACACCTACATATGTAACATTTTCCAT
>JASDQU010100331.1:640490-651161 GCA_032191745.1 Picea mariana | reverse complement strand
AAAACATGGCTTGAATGATCTTCTGAGGAAACTTTCCATCTCTTGTGGGTATTAGCCCAATAGGTTGTTCTGTTGGTCTTCTTCAGCTTTGTATAGTAGATCTGTGTAATGTCTTTGAGCTCTTAGATGATATGCTAGGAATTTCATGCATGTATTTGATAAATTTAATGATGAATTATGATTGACATTGCTATGATCCCTAGGACTGATGAGCCCATGGAGGGCATAGTCTTTGATGTGCAGGACCATACCCGGCGGACAGGTACCAATGGACCGGTACACATGGGGATATGATTAGTTCGGACCTCCATGGGGTTGAAGAGCCCATTAGATGGTTGCTGGGATGGCAGAGGCAGGACAACGTTGTGATGAGCCCTTGCACGAAGAAGACAGAAGGACGTCCTTACCAGGACACTTTGGCAGAGACCGGCCTAGGGGGGATCACCCACTGCAGATGAGATGATGGCTTCTGATGGACAGGATGCCACCCAGGGCAGGCTGGACGTTTTCTGGAGTATGTGGCAGTGTGCTGGGATCATTTGGCACGTGTGGCAGCTTGCAGGAGCCCTAGAAGGGCCAACGTTTTGCCTTTTGGATGTTGATCTTGCCCAAAAAGGGCCAACGTTTTGCCTTTTGGATGTTGATCTTGCCCAAAAAGGGCCAAYGTCCCCCTCAGAGGGGCCTGACGCCTCCCTTTTAGCTCATAAATATGACATTTTAGCATTTAATGTGACAAATAATGTAACTATTGTTAGTCAGCCTTGTCGACTGTTTTAATGACCTATTTTTGTAATTAAAGGTCATTTGAATGATATAAAGAGAGGACGTTGCCTCTCATTTTTGATATAACACAACTCACTCTCTTGTGAGAGGATAATTTTTAGTCTTTTGTCTTGGTATTGGCTCTTGGAGTTGAGGCACTACACTTGTGGAGAATCATTCTTGGCATGTTTATGGTGTTTTCTATCATTGGAAGGTTTACAACTAGGGTATGATAAGCTCTTCATTGATTTGTAAGTGTATTTCTCATGCAAAACTTCTTAATTGAATGGTTGTAGGTTAAATCTCTTACTTTTATGGTTACATTGTTGTTATTTTCCTTAATCATTGAAACCCTAGGTAGCAAGCACACAAGTAGGTCCTTGCTTCATGTCCCCATGATAGAAGATTTGTTTAGCCATTGATTAAGGAGAATATAGCCTAGCCGTTGCTACACTAGTTCCCTTTTTTCTGAGTTAGTTTTGAAATATAAATTGAAGAAAGAAGACGTCCTAGGCCTAATTGAGTTTACACCTAGGGTTTTGACCTTTAGGGTTTGAAAGGCCTTGTCTTTACAACACTTTTCATCCCTAGATTTATATCTTGAAGCTAGCCGTTTTTTGCCAAGGATTTTTTAAGGAAAGAGGGAGGAGCATGAGGCCTTGCTTAAGCAACACTGGAATGAGCCTCCTCCCCTTAGGGTTTTGACTTTGTGGCCCTGCCATTGCAGCACTAGAAAGCCTAACCCTCTTGTCTTTAAATTTAGATTCTCCCGAGACCTTAGCCTCGCTCCTTGACTCCATTATACCCTAAGGCACTAGTCTAATTACCCAACGTTGAGTCTCTTGTGTCAAAACAAACCTTTTAAACTTCCTAAATTTGAAACCCTACTAACCCTAATGTCTCACTAACCCTAATTTGTTGATGACGTCATGCCTATTTTGAGCTCTTGGATAGTATAAAAGTTGCGGCTAGGTCATCAAGTGATAGACTTTGATGTGTAGATAAATTTCATTGGCTTATTTTGCAAAACGTCCACTTCATTGCCTATCAAACTAACCCTAGAACTAAGCTGACGTCACCCTTAGTATAGTGACGCAGCAAGTCTTTTTGAGCATTTAATGATATCTAAAGCATTGTGTTAAGTCCAAGGTTGATTATCTATATTGATGCTATATCATTTTGTATTTATTGAAGAAGTAATAACTTAAGCCATAGCCTTTATTGCAATCATTGACTTCGTCAATAATTACTATTATTTATGCTCATATTGATAGTCATTGACAATTGAAGCATTAACCACTTTTTGCATGTATTAGTTTTATTGTTGCCTTGTCTCGCAAACAGGTGCCTATCTTGTGGTTTATCTTCTCTTTGACTATCTTCTTGGCGGTAATCTGTGAAGGGAAAACCTACTTTAACCTCTTGAGCCTTAATCCCTTGATCCTTTTCCCTTCAACACCCCAGATTACCTAGGGACGTCTCCCTTGGGATTAACCACCCTAAACAGAAAGAGCCCCCCATCGAGGTGACAGTGGGTGGGGAAGCTCTTGTTATGCCAGTTTGAGTCTTGCCTTCAAGCTATTTAACCTATACTACAAACTGAGCGATAACACAGACAAATGGGTAGAGTGAAAGCCAGGGATGCATAATGTTATCTGTGGGTGCCTTTGTAGAAGGCGAGTTGTACCCGTCATGGATGCAATTTTTTCCAAGCCCATTCTTGCCTTTATTCTTTCTTTATTTGCTTTTTCTTCTTCTTTTTATTCAAGGTCTAATCGGAGGACACTGCCTTGGCATGGTGACTAGAGCTGACAGTGTTACCCATAAGTACTTTCACAGAGATGAGAAGGTTGGCTCGTGATGAGACCCCCTTTCCCTTGGCCATGCAACCAAAGGTCACTACCTTGGCGTGGTAACCAGACAATGGCAATGTCATACTATTAGGTACCCATGAACCTAATAGGCTGGCTCGTGATGAGACCCCCTATCCTCTTGGCTAGGTCTTGTTTATTATTTTTCGGGTCCCTCTTGTTTCTTGTTGAGAGGCTTTTTATTGCCTTCTCGGGGATCCCTGGGCAAGGCATCTCGAGGTTTTATTTCTAGGCTTTTATCTTTTACCAACTGCTTTTACCTTCTGGGCCTTTAGCCCCTTCTTCACACAAGATAAGGTGCAACCCTACAAACAGGTCAATCCAATGCCCGGACAAGGGGAATGGGATAAATGAGCGGGAGATAAGATGAAAAAGTGGTAGTATGATGGGAGCGGACGATGGCTCTTCAGAAATCCCCCCAGTGGCAAACCAAAACCCATGGGTACAGGCTTGCTAGGACACCCTGTCAATCTCCCCAATCATGGTCAAGTGGGTTAATGTAAGATCCAAGCAATCGTCAAAGATAAAAGAAGTTAGATGCATATATCCAAAGGTTATAATGATCAAAAGTGACACATACCATGATACCTGGACCAATTACCTCATGAAGCAAGAGCCTTCTCCGATACAGGACCAAGCCGATGGTGATGGATGTTGTTGCTGCTGACAAGACGAATCTGATGAAAGAAGAAAAGGATGGGCCCTCTGGGGCCATGCTCAGGTCAATCTTGCTCTCGGTACTCCATGTCTAGGACCTGTGGGCCTCGAGACATGATCTCCTAGTTATCCCTAGAAATCGGGGATAACACAGACAATGGAGGAGAGTTTGAATCTCTTCAGTTTGAGGATTTCTGCAAGTCAACAGAAATCAAAAGACAGTTGACCATGCCATATAACCCTCAGCAAAATGGTTTTGCTGAGAGGAAAAACAGGACTATTTGTGAGGCAGCGAAAGCAATGATGTTTGACCAGGATCTGCCAAATTCTTTATGGGCAGAAGCTACCTCCACTGCCGTGTATATTCAGAACAGGTGTCCACATGTTATTTTGAAGGACAAGACTCCTGGAGAAGTCTTATCGAGGATCAAACCTGAAGTAGGGCATCTAAGGATATTTCGATGTCCTGTGTATATTCATGTCCCTAAGGAAAAGAGGACATAGATGAAACCCTCAGGCAAGAAAGGGGTTTTTGTGGGGTACAGTGAGAACTCCAAAGCTTACAAGATTTAAGTACCAGGTCAGAGGCAAATAGAGGTAAGCAGAGATGTGACTTTCCATGAGGAAGCCGCATTTAAGAAATCCAGAGAACTTCAGCAGGATGCAGAAGCAGTTCAGCCAACTTCACCCTCTTCTGAAAATGAATAGTCAGATGATTAGAGGGAGGAACCTCGTGAAGGGCCAAGTAATGAGCCCCTAGAACTCGCTGAAGTGTTAGAAAGAACTCTTGAAGAACCTCTAGCCAAAAGGAAGCCAGGGTGGCTTAAAGAAATAGTGCAAGAAGCAGAAAGGATAGTTGCTCCCAAAGGAACTTTCAGGGAAAGGAAGAGGCCTCATAGGTTTGGAGGCTATGTTGCACTGATGAGCAGCATTAGTGATGTCAAACCTTCTTCATTTGGAGAAGCAGATAAATTACAAGTATGGAAGGATGCCATGCTTGAGGAATACAGGTCTATTATAAAGAACAATGTTTGGGACATTGTGCCAAGGCCAAAAGACAAATCAGTGGTTTCTTCCAAATGGATCTATAAGATCAAACATGCAGCTGATGGAAGTGTGGAAAAGTTCAAAGCAAGATTTGTAGCCAAAGGCTTCACTCAGAAAGAAGGAATCGACTACGAAGAGACTTTTGCTCCTATAGCTAGGTATACCTCCATTCGAGCTATTATTTCTTTAGCTTCCGTACTTGGTTGGAAACTACATCAGATGGATGTAAAAACAACATTCTTGAATGGAAAGATTGAACACGAGGTCTTTGTGGAACAACCAAATGGTTTTATACTGCATAGCAAAGGCACTCATGTATGCAAGCTAAGGAAGGCCTTGTATGGTCTTAAGAAGGCTCCCAAAGTTTGGTATAATAGGATTGATGGCTTTCTTAAAAGCCTGAGCTTTCAGAAAAGTGATGCTGATGCAAATCTATACTTCAAGGTAAGAGGTAACCAACCTGTTATAATAATCCTGTATGTTGATGATCTCTTTCTAACAGGAAATGAAGGGCTAATAGCCTGGTGTAAGAGGTAGATAACCTCAGAATTCGAGATGAAAGACTTAGGCTTGATGCATTACTTCCTACGATTGGAAGTGTGGCAAAGACAGGGCGAGATATTTCTGGCACAAGGAAAATACACAGTGGATGTACTAAAGAGGTTTGGTATGATGGATTGCAAATCCATGTCTACCGTTATCGCTCAGTTTGTAGTTTAGGTCAAGTAGCTGAAAGGCAGGGGTCAAACTGGCGTAACAGGAGCTTCCCCACCCACTGTCACCTCGATGAGGGGCTCTTTCTATTTAGGGTGGCTAAACCCAAGGGAGACGTCCCTGGCAATCTGGGGTTTTGAAGGGCAAAGGCTTAAGGATCTAAGGCAAGTTTTCCCTTTCACAGATTACTGCCAAGAAGATAGTCAAAATGAAGAAACACCACAGAAGGGGCACTTGTTTGCGAGACAAGGTAGCAATAAAACTAATACATGCAGTAGTGGTTAGTACTTCATAAACCAATGACTATCTATATCTCAATGTATATGAACATATATAATAGTAAATATTGACGAAGTCAATGTTTGTAATAATGGCAATGTAAAGTCACTTGTCAACAAATACCAAAATGATATAGCATCCAATGAAATGATCAATCCTTGAATTAACTCAATGCATTAAATATCATTGATAGCTCATATACAAAGGTTGTTGCGTCTCTATGCTAGAGATGACGTCAGCTTTTCTTAGGGTTAGTATAATAGACAAAGAGGTCAACGTTTTGTTATTTAGCCAATGAAAACTATCAATACATCAATGTCTATCATCAGATGACCAAGCCATAATGTTTTCTATCAATCAAAAGCTTAATAAAGGCATGACATCATCATTTTCTGCTAGGTTAGTAGACGTTAGGGTTAGTTAGGGTTTCAAATTTGAGAGTTTTGGAAGATTGTTTTGGCACAACAAGCTCAACGTTGGAGAGATAAACCAGTGCCTTAGGGTATTATGGAGTCAAAAGCAAGGGCAAGGTCCCAGGAGGATCTAAATCTAAAGACTAGAGAGTCAGGTTCTATGGTGCTACAATGGCAGGGCCCTAGAATCAAAACCCTAAGGGGACGAGGCTCATTCTAGTGTTGCTTAAGCAAGGCCTCATGCTCCTCCCTCTTTCTTTAAATGTTCTTGGCAAAACGGATAGCTTTAAAACACAAATCTAAGGGTGAAAAGTGTTGCAAGAGCAAGGCCCTTCAAACCCTAAAAGTCAAAGCCCTAGGTGTAGAATCAACTAGGCCTAGGACGTCTCCTTCTTTCAACTTATGTTTAAAGGCTAACTCAGAAAAAGGATGATTAGTGTAGCAACGGCTAGGCTATATCTTCCTTAATCAATGGCTAAAACAAGTTTCTCAATAATGGGGACATATAGCAAGGACCTACTTGTGTGCTTGCTACCTAGGGTTTCAAGATTAAGCAATATAATAGCAATGAAATAGTAAATGCAAGAGATTTAGCCTACAACCATTCATTCAAGAAGTTTTGCATGAAAAATACACTTACAAATCATGAAGAATGCTCATCAAACCCTAGTTGTAAACCTTCCAATGAGAGAAACACCATAAAAATGCCAAGAATAATCCTCCACAAGAGTTGCGCCTCCCTTCCAAGAGCAAAAATACCAAGACCAAAGACAAATGAAGATCTCTCACAAGAGAGTGAGTTATGTTATGATTAAAATGAGAGGCAATGTCCTCTATTTATACCATCCAAATGACCTTTAATTTTAAAAATAGGTCATTAAAACAGCCGACAAGGCTGACCTTTAAAATTTACACTGTTTGTACATTAAATGCTAAGAAATGTCATAATATGAGCTAAAAAGGGAGACGCCAGGCCCTTCTGAGGGAGACGTTGGCCCTTTTTCGGCAAGCTCAGCATCCAGGAAGCCAAACGTTGGCCCTTCTAGGGCTCCTCCAAGCTACCACACGTGCCAAATAATCCCAGCACACTGCCACACACTCCAGACAACGTCCAGCTTCCTCAGGTGACGTCCTGTCCATCAAAAGAAAACGTCCCATCTGCAGTAGGTGATCCCCCCTAGGCGGGGCTCTGCCAAAGAGTCCTAGGTAGGGACGTCCTTCTTCTTTCTCGTGCAATGGCTCATAACAACGTTGTCCTATCTCTGCCATCCCAGCAACCATCTGATGGGCTCTTCAGCCCCATGGAGGTCCGAGCTAATCATATCCCCATGTGTACCGGTCCTCTGGCACCTGTCCGTCGGATATGGTCCTGCACATCAAAAACTACGCCCTCCATGGGCTCATCAGTCCTCGGGATCATAGCAATGTCAATCATATTTCATCATTAAATTTATCAAATACATGCATGAAATCCCTAGCATATCAACTAAGAGCTCAAAGACATTACACATATGTACTATACAAAGCTGAAGAAACCAACAGAATAACCTATTGGGCTAATACCCACAAGAAAAGGAAAGTCCCCTCAAAGGATCATTCAAGGCATGTTTATGAAGTGATACGGTCTAGGGATGTCCAGTCATAGTAAGACTAAGGGCAGGTGTTGTCTGTGGGTGCCTTTGTAGGAGGCGAGCTATACCCGTCATGGATGCATTTTTTCCAAGCCCCTTTATTGCCTTTATTTTTCATTTATTGCTTTTCTTTCTTTTTTACTTCAAGGTCTGACCAGAGGACACTGCCTTGGCGTGGTGACCAAAGCTGACAGTGTTACCCACTGGGATTTTCGCAGAAATGATAAGGCTGGCTCGTGATGAGACCCCCTTTCCCTTGGCCATGCAACCAAAGGTCACTGCCCTGGCGTGGTGACCAGATGATGGCAATGTCATACTGCTAGATACCTATGAACATAATGGGTCGGCTCATGATGAGACCTCCCATCCTCTTGGTTAGGTCTTGTTTTATTATTTTTCTTAGGGTCCCTTTTGTTTCTTATCGAGAGGCCTTTTATTGCCTTCTCGGGGATCCCTGGGCGAAGCATCTCTAGGTTTCATTTCCTATGGCTTTTATCTTTTACCAGTTGCTTTTACCTCCTGGGCCTTTAGCCCCTTCTTCCCACAAGACAAAGTGTAACCCTCAAAAGGTCATCCTAATGGTCGGACTAGGGGAATGGGATGGATGAACGGGAGATAAGATGTAAAATGAGAGAATGGTGGGAGCGGACGATGGCTCTGCAAATCCCCCCTGGTGGCTAACCAAAACCCATGAATACAAGCTTGCTAAGTCACCCCGTCAATAACCCCAACAATGGTCAAGTGGATTAGTGTAAGATCCAAGCAGTTATCAGAAATACAAGGAACCTGATGCATATATAAGAAGGTTATAACGATCAAACATGACACATACCATGATACCTCGGACCAATTACCTCATGGAGCAAGAGTCTTCTCTGATGCAAGTCCAAGCCGATGGTGATGGATGTTGTTGCTGCTGACAGGACAAGTCTGGCAAAGAAAAGAAGGATGGGCCCTCCAGGGCCATGCTTGGGTCAATCCTGCTCTCGGCACTTCATGTCTAGGACCTGTGGGCCTCGAGACATGATCTCCTAGTTATCCCTAGATATCGGGGATAACATCTACTCCGATGGTTACCAACCTAAAGAAGCTGCATGATTCTGATACAGGTTTAGATTTGGTGGATCCCACCATGTATAGGTAGCTGATTGGATCATTGATGTACATGATCCACACTAGGCCAGATATAGGCTATGCAGTGATTGCAATGAATCAGTTCATGACTGAACCGAGACAAAGACACTGGGTGGCAGCAAAGCACATCTTGAGATATCTTAGAGGGACCATTACTTATGGTTTGAGATATACATCCAGTGGTGGTTTATTTCTGCATGGGTATGCAAATGTTGACTGGGCAGGAAGCCCAATGGATCGAAAGAGTACTTCCGGATACTGCTTCAGTTTAGGATCCGCTATGATCTCTTGGTCAAGCCGAAAGCAGGGATCCATTGCACAGAGTACAACAGAGGCTGAGTACATTGCAGCAAGTGATGCTAGCAAGGAAGCAGTATGGATTAGAAAATTGGTTTCTGGGTTGTTTGGTGACAAGCTCGAGACAACGGTGGTTCACTGTGATAATCAAAGTTGCATAAAATTGACAGAGAACTTGGTATTTCATGACAGGTCAAAACATATTGACATGAGGTACCACTACATCCGAGACTTGGTCCAGAGAAAAACTGTAAAGTTACAGTACATAGCCACGAGCGAGCAGGTAGCCAATATCTTGACCAGGCCTCTGACCTCGAGACAGTTTGTGCCGCTGAGAGGCAAGCTTGGTGTGGCTGAGAATGACTCCTTCGCTGAGAAGGAGTGTTAAATTTGGCAGCATCGACAGTCATTCTCCAATGAGAGGCCATATCGACCACCCTGAGGCTAGCCAAGGAGATTTGGAGAATCAACCAGTCTTGTGAGGTATTGACAAAAGCCAGGGGGAACGGACAACCTCTGTGAGTCAAACCAAAAGTCAGAACGAACGAGATGCTATGTGAGTCTAATGCAAAAGTCAGGGGGAACGTACAACCTCTGTGAGCATAGACGGTCTAGTGCAAAAGTCTGGGGGAGCGTACAACCTCTGTGAGCATAGACAGACTAGCGCAAAAGTCAGGGGGAACATACAACCTCTGTGAGCCTAATCAAACCTTGTGAACCATGAGCAAAAGTCAAGGTATCTAGCAAAAGTTAGGTTGAATGTAAAATTCCTGAGCTAGAAACAAACGATATTCCTAATATTGCAAATGATGTAATTGTATTGATCTAGTGCGTTGGCACGTGTAAACATTATCCACCATGAAGAGAATTTCAAATTGCCTTGTCAAGAGTTGTAACTAAAGTCTTGAGTCTAGTTCTATGTTAGAACTAAAGTGTAATGTTGAGTTGCAACTAAAGTCTTGAGTCTAGTTCTATCTTAGAACTAAAGTGTAATGTTGAGTTGCAACTAAAGTCTTAAGTCTAGTTCTAAGTTCGAACTAAAGCATGTCAGTCTCAAGTCTAGTTCTAAGTTCGAACTAAAGTGTAATGCTAAGTTGTAACCAATCTCAAGTCTAGTTCTAAAGTTCGAACTAAAGTGTAATGTTGAGTTGTAAATATCTCAAGTCTAGTTCTAAGTTCGAACTAAAGTATGAAGATGAGTTATGACTAATGCATGCAATCAGGTTACTATTTCGAGCTTCTCGTCTTCCCCTCTTCAGCCTATATAAGAAGAGGTCGAACCCTCTCCTCAACACAGTTTTGCAACACAATTTTGAAACAGAGTTTTCATATGCAGGTTGAGGGTGAAGTAATAGAGGAGCACATCAGTGATAAAGAGGCAACATATCAAAGGTGTATTCCAGCAAGGTCTTGTAAGTCTTTGTCAGGTCAAAGTCATCTTAGCAAGCTCTTTGAGAGAAGTACATTCATGGTGGATATTTGTAAGAGATCTTACATTATTAATGCAATAAAGGAATATTGTGTTGAAATAATGTAACTGCGAAGAGCATTCTTATTATTTTGTTATTGGATTAAATCCCCGTTGTGGATTAATCATGTTATTATTATTATTGGATTAAATCCCCATTGAGGATTAATCATGTCATTATTAATATTATTGTTATTAGATTAATCCCCATTGAGGATTAATAAAGTCGGTAATTGTATAAGGACCAAATCCCCTTTTGCAGATTGGTCATCGGACAATTACAAAGTGCAGAATAAGAAGTCGGCCCCAGCAGTTATAATGAAAGGGCCAGAATTAATTAAAGGTGGGTTTACCCACCCAGAGTGAGAGGTCGGCCCTGCCAGATGGTGACTCTTCAC
>JASDQU010100331.1:628654-640470 GCA_032191745.1 Picea mariana | reverse complement strand
GTTATTCTTCTGACCTAGTTGTTAGACGTAAAGCATAACGCCGATGATTCCTCGCTTCTGACCTCGTTGTTAGACGTAAATCATAACGCCGATGATTCCTCGCTTCTGACCTCGTTGTTAGATGTAAAGCGAGATGTTGATGTTCCTTTCTTCTGACCTCGTTGTTAGACGTAAAGCAAGATGAGTCATGCTTCTGACCTAGTTGT
The DNA here is from genome assembly GCA_032191745.1 of Picea mariana. Lineage (NCBI taxonomy): Eukaryota > Viridiplantae > Streptophyta > Pinopsida > Pinales > Pinaceae > Picea > Picea mariana. The sequence goes on along the minus strand of JASDQU010100331.1, from coordinate 640,264 downwards.
TAGACGTAAAGCATGACGTTGTGATTCCTCACTTCTGACCTAGTTGTTAGACGTAAAGCGAGATGATGATATTACTTTCTTCTAACCTAGTTGTTAGACGTAAAGCAAGATGTGACTGACACTGAGCTGTGATGTTAAGCTAGTGTAGTACTGTGATGTGACAGCCTAGTGCTGTGATGAGGTATCATTTTTACTAGTACATGTTTGATGCAGATGATGATAGCATTCTTTTGAGAATGATGATGTTGTTGATGAAGAAAACTTCCGATGACTCGTAAATGTGCTAGACAATTGTTCAAGATGATATTGACGATATTGTCCTCGAGATGCCACCGATGATGCAGAGCTCTCTCGCCTGATGCTGATGAAGAATACCCTTCTTGTTAAGGGGGAGTGTTGAAATAATGTAACTGTGAAGAGCATTCTTATTATTTTGTTATTGGATTAAATCCCCATTGTGGATTAATCATGTTATTATTATTATTGGATTACATCCCCATTGAGGATTAATCATGTCATTATTAATATTATTGTTATTAGATTAATCCCCATTGAGGATCAATCAAGTCGGTAATTGTATAAGGACCAAATCCCCTTTTGCGGATTGGTCATCGGACAATTACAAAGTGCAGAATAAGAAGTCGGCCCCAGCAGTTATAATGAAAGGGCCAAAATTAATAAAAGGTGGGTTTACCCACCCAGAGTGAGAGGTCGGCCCTGCCTGATGGTGACTCTTCACACGTGCCAGATTGATATAAATAAGAGGCTAGCGCCTCACTTCTAACACACACTTCACTTGCTCATTCTCTTATGAGGCAAGCTGCAATTACAAGTTGGTGAGAGGAGAAGAAGGGTGGCACATCTCTTGAGGAGGACTTTTCTGTATTGGTTGAGTTATCTCTTGAACATTGTATAAGCTATTTATGATAAGGAAGTTTTTGTTGGGTTTTCTTCCCCTAGAGGGTATCCCAGGATAAATGTTGTGTCTATTGTGGATGTGTATTTCTCAGTGATCTTGTTCTTATTATGCTCTTATCTTATGAAATGCAAAGAACTATAATAATGGCATAAACATTAACAATTATTTCTCGAGTCGCAGCACAAAGATTGCGCTTTCAATTGTAACTATTTTGTCTGAAATTGCAACAACCGCAGATGCACCTTCAGTTGCAGAAGTTGGGTTTTGCACTCGGAATTGAAAAAACTTGATTTGCGCCTAAAAATGTATCAACTTGGAGTTGCATAAGAGAGTTTTTGTAGCTACTTTAAGTGTTGTAGCTACTAGACTCATGTGCAACAACGCTAGTGATTAATAGTAATGAGTTCCTTCCTAAGAATTATGCAAAAATAGCGTAATAATGGTGTATGGAGTAGGATTCATACCTTTGGTGACAAATGAGGTGCACTGGATAATGGGAGTATAAAAAAGGGAAGTGATAAACATAAAATATTAAGCAAAAAGGTATAGACAGGTGTTGAAAATATGTAATTTTAGGCACCCTTTAGGAATGTGACAAAAATAGTATGTTTTGAGGACTCGACAAGATACATAATTGATGTTATTAAGGTCATAATATGTCATTGTAATGATTTGGGATGTATTTGGTAAAAAACATTAAGTTTCACAAGAAGGTGAAATTGGCATGTTAAAACATGCCCCCTGATGTGTGAGGTTAGAAGAGGATCATGAAAAAAAAAAATACATCAAGTGTTTATGTACAAATTATTGAAAGAGGGAGAGAGAAAATGAAGAGGGCCTCTATGGTAGAGAAGGGAGACCACATGTAAAACATGTGAAAGGTGAGTATAAATATAATCCCTCAAAATGAGGCAAGTATACCCATGCTTATGTAATAGTCAATTCAACTACAATATAGGACCATGGTTGTGTAAAATGGTACAAATGGAGCCAGGTCATGATACATATGTGAATCATTTTTTTTTTATACATGTGATGGAAGAATGCCACTCAATGGGGGTGAAAAACTACATAAGAGAAGGCCCACAATGGTAGAATGGTCAAGACATGTACACAACTCAATGAAGGTAAGCCTAAGATGCAAGGTTGCAATAATTTTAGAAAGAATCCATACATGCCCATGGTCTTTGAATGGATATAGAACACAAACATTACTAAGTATGAAGCTCCACAATGCGATCATGAGTTTGATTTGAGAATGGAAGCAACTATTATGACAATAATCAATATGGGAAATCACTGCTAGATGTAAGATATCCCACCAATGATGAAAATGGGTACCAAGGTACTAGTATGAACATACACAGTGTAAAGAAGGCGCTAAAGTTGAAACTAGCAGAAACCAGGCAATAAACGATTAGTTATGGAAACTCATTGTTGTAAGTAAGGTAAACTATGAATAATAGGAATGAGAATCTAGGTATTAACCATTTAAATGAAACCACAAGAGAAAAATGTGTTATGGTCAATAGGGGTAGATCCATTGGAGAAAGGGCAATGAGGAATCCCTTGAATGGGGCATAAATGGAAAATAACCTCATTAGTGACCATAAAACCTAATACAATGACTCTACAAAAGTCAAAGTAGAGGCATGACCAACAATGATGTTGAAGAGCTATGTGGGACCATGGAAACAAAGTAAAAATTATCTATGAGTAGGACTTAAAGGCCAATTCGACATGGTAAAAGGATGGGAGTGAGTGACTCAATCTAAATGCTTGAATCAAGGGAGACACTAGCATTTTCCTAGACTCATGAAAATGAAACTTGTGTTAAACACTAGGTTATCGTAAGAAGAGTTTAATTTGTTTTCCCCTTTAGAGTTTTTAATGGTTTTTTATGTTTTTAGTATTTTTGTGGATTTTTGAAAGAATGGAAAGAATAACTATGATACAAAGTGAATGTGAGTGTTGAGATTACATTGAAACTTGTTCCCATGAATGCATGGGAATGGATGGTTGAAAGAAACAAATATGGAAAATAGGAAACAATCAATGAACACCCAAGAAGTTTCCACCCCTCTAATACCAAACGTTTGTATGCATGTGGTGCAAAAAATGTTAGAAGCAATAAGAAAAAAATGGTAGTTAGACATAAAAAATAATGTGTAGAAGAAAAAATACAAATAAAAGGGTGGGAACCCATGGGAACAACTAGAAAGGTATTAGAAAGGAGACTATGGCTCACAATGTAACCTAAATGTACATATGATCCTAGTCCTATGGATAATTCTCATGATGGGCGCAAAATAAAAAAGTGGTTCTACTCTAAGGAAACCCATCATAGGAAGGATCCTGTTGAGGGGGATGGATTCCACGTCAATTTTCACATACACTCTTATGTGAATGATTTTTAGATCTGAGAAATTATTACCTAGTGAACCAACAGTAACACCCTAACCATTATCACTAAACAATTCTACACTAAAAATGATTGATTGAAAACATATGCAGTGGAAAAAAAAAGATCAAATATGAATCATCAACACATATGAGACATAAATTCAATTCTATAATATTGTTAACATCAGAAATCTTGATGACAAAGCTAGCCCTCTTGGCGAGTACAATTACACCAAATTTGAGGACAACACTAGTCCTCTCAAAGTCACCAAAACTGAGAACAGTCTTGTTCTTCAACAACCATACAAATAAAAAACCCAAACCTCAACAATATTATGGAAATATCCTCTACCCACTAATATGTTGTAGACCACTTGTACAGCCTGTTGACATGACATGTCCGCCTGTACTGATTTGTACCTGCCTAGAAAATAAAATATGTGATTCACCTTACTGACAACCTGCGTACATACGTTGTTTTCTCTACTGCAAACCGTGTATACCCTATACGTGATTCGTCCTTCTGTAACCCATGTATATAAGTGTTTTTTCCTCCTACAAACCGTGTATTATATGAAATATTCRCTCCAMATGTGMAACCTTCTTTGCTTCTCTCTTTGGGTCCATATTCTCCACCTTGCAGACTTTCCCTTTACTAAGATCGCCAAGCCTCCTAACATAAGTGCAAACTCACTTATGCTAACTCTATTATKCCACCATGATGATCTAATGTAACAATAACATCTCTCTTTTATATAGGAGTCCAATGAGTGAGTTTAGGATTCCTTCCTAAACTCAACAATTAATTAGAATATTTTAGTCCTCTTTGTGGGTGTGGCACCCCCACACAAACCCACAAAGTCCATCAACTTTCCCATGAGGCCCTAGCCTCATTTCTAGGTAGATTTCATTGAAACGAAAGTCAAAATTGGTGACAACGAAAATTACCACATGCCTGGGACCTTGGCCTCTAGTGGGAATACCTCTCGAAGCTACAAAAATCAAAACTCTCTCTTAACAAGGGAGGTATACCATCCTCCAACATATGGATGCACCACTGTCACACATAGTAGATATAGCTCTGAATCTACCACATCATCTATACTCCAATAATCCAAACTAGTTACTCCCTCTATCACTATCTCAAATGGATCTATTAACTCGGTCTCCATAATATATGTTACCACAGTTGCACTCCACTCATCCTGACTGGATGACCTTGTTGTCCAATCCGTCTGACTGGATGCATCTTTGGTCACTGGAGCTCAACCTATTGTCCAGTTTGGTTGATTGGCCACATCCTTGGTCATCGGAACACATCATGTTGTCCAGACTATCTGACTGGCCACATCCTCGATCACTGAGGAAAAATCTCTCTAACTAGTTACATCCTCGGTCATTGAAGTAAATCATGTTATGTAATCTACCTCATTGGTTGCTCCCTTTGTGACTGAAGAAAATCCTACTCCCTAGTCCTCTTGACTAGCTTCCTCCTTTTTCACTGTAGAAAAACCTACTAAAGCAARTTTATCCTCTAGGGAGGTCTCACATGCCCTAGAAGCCTCCTACCTTTGAAGCTCTTGTCTGGCCTCCTCAACCCATGACACCTATTTTTCATTCCTGGAAGATGTCTCTCTCCCACCTAAACCTAAGGGGTAACTCCCTCTGAATGAACATCTCTCCCTCTGAGCCAACTRACTCTCCTTGAGATCAGGCTCACTCTGAGACCACATGCTCATTCTGAGACTTGACTCCCTCTGAGTCTGCACAATATATGGGTTTGTCTTCTCCTTGCCCATTGTCCCATGCATGATCCTTGGAGGTTTCTCCTACCTCTTGGATCTTGAGGGATGACTCCCTCTAAACTCTGGYTGCCTCTGAGTCAGTATTGTTGGTGGGGCCACCTGCCTCACCACTCATGGAGATACCTTATCCACCTCATYTGTCTCTCTTCTCCTACTAGTCACAACACTCATAAGCTACCCCCTCAACCTATATGGGTTTCCCTCCCTGACTCCAAGAACCACTACTAATCTAAAGTTAGATTGTCTAGGAATAAACAATACCTATCCATCTCAAAAGAGTATATGATAGCCCTTCCTCTCAATATTCAAGATTGAGAGGACACTCCTGAGTTCTGGCACCCACAACACATTCGACACCCTTAGTATCTCTCCTGACTCCAATTGAAATGATACTGTATCGAATCCTAGTAATGAATGTTTGGTTCCCATGCCAAGCTCCACACACAATTATGAGTCAGTCTCTTTGAAAGTGTCAAATGACTCTCTAGTACTTGTCATATGTCAAGATGCTCCATTATCCACCAACCAAGTCCCCCTGCTAGAAATTGTACCAGAAATGGTGGAGACCAACAAGATATCCCTCTAGAACCTGTCTGCAACCTCATCAACCTCTGTTGTTGATGTCTGCTTCCTTCTTCCCCTTCCCCTCTTATGTGGACATTATGAAGCAAAATAACCATAGTCATGATGCTCAAACCATTTGTATCCTCCCTGGACACCAACAGGGTCTCCTCCTAGATATAATCAATCCATATCCTCTCAAACCCTGGCAACATCTCTCGTGCATAGATCCCCTACACAAAAGGTTCCCAAAACTTGGGAAGACCAACTCAACATCCAGTAACACTTGTCCATCCTAGAACAATAGTGCATAGTCCTACTCCTCGATCCCTAAGGCTGAGAACACACTCCCAACACCATATCACATTTTCCAATCACAATACATCCCTTGACTCCATCTAAAATACCACTGCTCCAGATCCCTATACTACATGTYCAGTTCTCATACCAAACTCTTTGTACACACCTAAGTCAGACACTGTGAAACTCATGAAAAAATCATGTGCCCCTTGTTGGAAATATTGTTGTCATTGATGTCAAATATAGGGGGAGCCCACAAAATGTCCAAGATAAATATTACAAGCCTACAAATGTCCAAGATAAAAATTGCAAGATGGAGATTGTTGAAAGTAAGTAAGTATATATATATATATAATCGTGAAACAAAATCTTCAATATTTTTTAAATTTTTTTATTGTTTTTTAAATTGTTTTATATTTCATTTATTTTTAATTTCCATCTATTTATACAGTCTGAGTGGGGYTAATGGTTAAGAACATGTGTTCCCTTTTAAGAGGTCACAAGTTCAAATCCATAGTGCAGTAGGGTGTGTATACCTCCGTAGACTTTACCAGTGAAATCGTTGGGCGGAGGGAGGTCCCTTGTCCCACAAACAAGGGGGTCTCATACACCAATTTGATGTGKCTTGGTCGTGACCTTAAAAATAGATTATTATTATTAATTTATAATTATTATGATATATAATGTATGTTATGTATATTTGTATTATATTATATTACAATTCGGTGTGTATAAAAAATAGTTGTATGTGTATTATATATTTATAATAATATATTTTATATACTATTTTAGTAAGTGTGATATGTATGTATAAATAATTATTTATTATGGTATGGTATTTCTTTTTGTGATGTGTAGTTATTATTTATGTTTTATATAAATATATTATATTTTTTATTATTTTATAATATATATGTTGATGTTGTATGTATGTTTATGAAATATAAATTTTAATGTTATGAATTTGTATGATATGTAATAGATGTATATATTATATATTGTTTTATTATATATGTTGTATATATATTTATGTCATATCAAAGAAAATTGGGTCAGAGGGGGATTTAGAGAATTTCTCATGTCATATTTTATTATAACAAAAAATCTCTAATTTATATATATATATATATATATATATATATTCAAACCATTTTTAATTTTAATTTGAATTTGAATTTTTTTATTGTGTTTTTTTTTTTTTAATTATGTGTTATATATATTTAAAAGGATGTTTTATATTTATATAGTTGTTAATAATTTTTTATAAATAATGTTTTTATGTATATATGTGGTGTGTTATTAAATATTGTTTTTTTTTTAATATGATATTATTATTATTATTATTAGGATTAGGGGATCGGATGAACCACACCAACCCTTAAGATGGCTGGATTTTTTTTCCTCGTAGGTGATTCAGGGAATATTGGTGGCCACCCACCTATTCCAACTGGCTCTTCTTGTTCGTTTTTTGTTCAGCACGTTCTTTTGTACTTCTTTGTAATTATGGGTTCTAAACTTATGGGGTTGTTTGAAGCCCTGCACATCCTCCAAGTGGATACTAGTGGCTTCTCGCTTAATCCAACTGGCTTGTTTTGTATGTTTTCATGTCAGCACATCTTGTTGTACTTCTAGGGCCATTTTGGGGCCCTAAACGTTGTTTTTTTTTGCTCGCCACAGTCAAACTGTAGATCGAGTCAGAGTTTGACGATGGAATGTGTATTTCTCTGAAAGACCTTTCCAGCAGGCTATCACGCGCCTAAAACAGAGGTCGTATGCAAAATTTACGACCCTAGGAAGTTGAGGTACCAACTTACCCATAGGGGCCCACATGACTTTTGGCGTTTCACCTTCTAAGGTTAGGTTTTTGGATGTCTAGGGTTTTGGCATTCATGAGTAATATCAAAAAGGCCTATGGAGCCTCATTGTAATCATTCTTCTCAGACGGATGCGCGTAGCAGCCACATCTCTTCTCAGAGATAACTACCACCATTCGAGCAAGTGTTTTAGTTCAGCAGTTTTACAGTTTCATCCTATTTCATTTATTTAATAGAAGATATTGTTCATTGGATATATGTGTTATTCTTCATATCTCTATGTTTATTGTATTCAGTCTATAATTAGTTCGTTCTGCTCCTAAATCTGGATCAGTGGTATTAAAGTGGTTTACTTTTCATTTATTTTTCTTTGTGCATGTCCCCAACAAGATATGGGTACAAGAAGTTGGGCCTCGAACCAATCGATTCGTTGCAGAATCAGTCGCACCGAATCCGACAACAACCCATGGGGGACGAAAAGAAAGATGATGGAGCAGGAGATCCTATTAAAATGTTGCTCAAGGAAGCCCTCGCGTGACAAAGGAACGAAATGATGGACAACTTTGCACAAATCCTTCGACGACTGCCCACATGAGAAGCATGTTCATCAAGTAGCCATGCAACCCCCTTCAAGGTACAAGTAAATTTTGATATTCCATTATTTGAAGGACTGATAGATGCGGATTTTGTAGATAAATGGTCGAATCTGCTCGAAGGGTATTTTTCGGTCCACAATTTTTATGATAGGAAAAAGATCACTTTTTCACTCCTCAAGGTCGTCCTCCATGTTAAGGACTGGTGGGATACTTACTCTAAGAAAAGGGCCATAGAGGAATCTACAATATTTGTGGTGGCCCCTACATGGGATTCCTTTCGAGACGCCATTAAAGAACAGTACTACCCTATTGGAAGCTACAAGGACCGGTATACCCGATGGACCACCCTACGTCAAGAAAGGGACTAGAAAGTACCAGATTTCACCAATATTTTCCATACCCTGTTCACCAAATTGGGTATCAAAGACTCTGAGCATCATCTGGTTTTCAAATACCGTGATTGTTTGCATAGATACATTCAAACAGAAATGGAGTTTATGGACATTGTCTCATTGGTCATGGATTGTAGATACGTTGTCAAGATCAAGAAGAAATTTAAGCAGTAGAGGTGAGAGTTTAGATATGCAAACTCCTCATAGCCGAAGCAGGGCAAAGGTGGCCCCAACCCACACAGCAAGGGACCGATCCAAGATGGCCACTCTCAGGAAAACCGGTCCAAGCCGCAACACAAAAAGGGAAATGAGAAGATAAAGAACATGGGAAAATGGTGTGAGTACCATAAAATCCCTTGGCACAACACTGAAGAATGCCGCTCCAAGAAGTCACTCGTGGTCGAGCTGAAGGTTTTTGAGTCGGAGGTCAATTCTGATTCTGAATCAAATCCCGAAGGAGGGAAGCATATTATCGATGTTGAACCCAATGCCACTGTCGCTACCACCAAAATCCAGCCAAGCGAACCAGAATAACCAGAGGAAGGGGAACACTTCTTTCACTCATAGATGTGGGTAAAGGGGGCTCTACTTCATTTCATTGTCGATAGCGGCAGTCAGAAGAACCTGATTTCAGCAGAGGTCATCAAGCAACTAGACCTACCAACGACACTGCACCCACAACCCTACACCATCGGTTGGCTTCGCCAAGGAAGAGATATTTGTGTCTGCCAACAATGTCGTCTACCCTACAACATCAAGTATTTCAAAGATGAGGTATTATGTGATATTTCTCCCCTTGAAGTTTGTGATTATATTTTAGGACAACCATATTTGTGGAAGCGTCATGTTGTGTATGAGTCTAGACCCGACAATGTTATTATTACTTTGGGTAGACAATTGTACAAGATACAAGAGGTAAGGTCGCCTACCGCTATTTCTTTAATCCCTACTAAGCAATGCAGTAAGGTCATGTCATAGACCAGGAAGTTCATTTTCTTTCTGATCCGTGCTCATAGTAAGAAAAAGGTCGTCGCCACATCTGTGGCCTCTACACGGAGCCTCTCTTTGCAGCAGAAACAAGTGGACAAGATCGTGGAAGAATACAGAGACATCTTCTCCTCACCCATTGGGGTATCGATGCACTTCCAAGTCAAGAATCCAACTGATCTGAACCTCGATGAATATCTACCTAATGGACCAATCTATCATCGCTCACTGATAGAAAGTGATGAAATCAGGGGTCAAATCCAAGAGCTTCTTCAAAATGGGCACATCAAACCCAGCTCTTCCCCTTGTGGAAGTCCAATTGTACTAGTGCAAAAGAAGGATAGGACTTGGCGACTCTGCATTGATTACAGAGCCTTAAACAAAATCACAGTCGGGAACCGATGCCCAATTCCCAGGATTGATGACCTTCTTGACCAACTCAAGGGGGAAAATTTCTTCAGCAAGATTGACCTAAAGTCTGGCTACCAACAGGTTCCCATCGAACCAATTGATGTATGGAATACAACCTTCAAATCTAAAGAAGGTCTCTTCGAATGGTTGGCCATGCCCTTTGGCTTAACAAATGTACCAGCCACCTTGATGAGGTTGATGGATGATGTATTGCAACCCTTCACCAACTCCTTTGTGGTGGTATATTTGGATAACATTCTCATCTTCAGCAAAACTTGGGAGAAGAACATGCAACATATTCAACAGGTTTTAAGCACTCTGTGGTAGCACAATCTATATGTCAACTTGGAAAAATGTTCTTTTGGCATGAACAGCGTCCAATACTTTGGATACATTGTTGATGAGAATGGGGTACATGTTGATCCAACTAAGATCCAAGTCATTTGTGACTGGACAACCCCAACCACACTAACTGAGCTTCATAGCTTCTTGGGATTGGCCAAATTCTACCAACGGTTCGTGTTGGAATTCTTCCATATTGCATGGGCCCTCAACCAGGTGACCAAGGGCAGTGGTAGGAAAAATTTCATGTGGGGAAAGGAACAACAACGAGCATTCGATGATATGAAGCATCGCTTTTGCTCAGCTTCAGTACTCTGCTTACATGATCTGCAACAACCGTTCGAGATTGAGATTGATGCATATGACTATGTTGTAGGCACAGTTCTCAATCAACACGACCATCCGATAGCATACCATAGGGAGACACTCTCAGATACTGTCCGAAAATACCCCACCTATGACAAGGAAATGTATTCCATTGTACAAGCCTGTCGTCAATGGAAATATTACATTCTAGGAAAGGAGACGATCATCCACATTGATCATAATCCTATGCAATTCATACATACATAGGGGAAATTGCAGAATGGCATTCATCATAAGTGGTCCACCTACCTGCAGCAATTCCATCTCAACATCAAGTATAAGATAGGGATCTCAAATCGTGTCGTTGATTGCCTCAGTCAACCTCATGTAGCTGCACTCACCACTGTGCTCCATTCATGTGGACATGAGGCATCTGAGTGGCCCCAACTTTATCAGCGAGATCCAGACTTCGCCATTGTTGAAATAATGTAACTGCGAAGAGCATTATTATTATTTTGTTATTGGATTAAATCCCCATTGTGGATTAATCATGTCATTATTATTATTTTTATTATTAGATTAATCCCCATTGAGGATTAAAGTCGGTAATTGTATAAGGACCAAATCCCCTTTTGCGGATTGGTCATCGGACAATTACAATGTGCAGAATAAGAAGTCGGCCCCAACAGTTATAATGAAAGGGCCAAATTTAATTAAAGGTGGATTTACCCACCCAGTGTGAGAGGTCGGCCCTGCCAGATGGTGACTCTTCAC
>JASDQU010100331.1:593394-608695 GCA_032191745.1 Picea mariana | reverse complement strand
CTTTTACATTTTTTCTTCCAATGTCTACTACACCTTCTCCAAGTATTTTGGGAGATGAGTCATCTCCAAATGCAACATTGCCACCCTTTCTCTTCAAGCTGATGAATTTGTCTTGATCCCCGATCATGTGTGAAGAACATCCATTGTCTATGTACCATTCATCTTCTTCTTTGAATTCTTCAGCGGTCAATGCTATTCGACAATCTTCATTGTTTGGAATCTCTTTCCTTCTCCATACTGTGGTTGGCATAGGGACATCTTCATTCATATATCTGTAATATCGTGCTTTGTGACCAAGATAATTACATTTATAGCATGCAATATTTTTTTCCATCAATGGAGAAAATGAATTATAACTTATGTTGACAAATCCATGATTATATCCATATCTTCTATTTACACCATTCATGCTTCTTGCGTATGTGTTCCTTTCATTGATTCTGCAATTAATTGCCTTATGTCCAGAAATTTTGCAAGTATAACAATGAACAAGAAAGGAATTTTGATACCTTGGAGTAAGTGGGCTTCTTTGTGATGTAGTCCATCTGGGTTCATGATCTATTCTTCTGTAGTTTCCTTCAGACTGATTGAAGCTTCTTTGATTCCTAAAGGTAGGAGGTCTTCTTGGATATTCTCTCTCTTATAATCATTCCTTCTTTCTGGTATCCTGGTCCACTTCTCATCAACTTTCTGTGTAGCTCTTTTTTCAACCTTCTTGTTGGTATTTGCATCTTCTTTATATGAAGTTTCACCCATGCATCCAAGATGTGTTAAGTCTTTTGGAACTTGAGAGTTTCTTAAGCTCTTCCTCAATGAGACAAATTCTTGTTCAAGTTTCTCACAATCTTCTTCTTTCTTCATCATTTGGACATTCCTTACTTCTCCTATTCTTCTTTCTTCTTCGAGTAGAGTTTTCAAGGAAATGGTTTCTTCTCTTAGTTTCTCAAAGTCTTCTAATTGTTTCTTCAAGATTACAACTGTCTTTTCACAACTACCAAATTCACTTCTTAGTTTTATATGCATGTTTTTGAGCCTACTATTTTCAATCTCAACATGCTTTAATTTTTTAAGATTCTCATCTTCTTGTTGAATCATTTATGCTTCATGATTTTCTTCTTCTTCATTGGAATTTTATTCTTCAGTATGATCTCTTTCAATCCTTGGATAAGGACATTCAAATTCAACATGTCCTACTCCTTCACAATTAAAGCAAAATAACTCACCTCTATTTTCTTCTTTGAAATATGAGATGTTGTAATTTGCTTCAACTTCTTATTCGTTTTTTGCTTCTTCCATTGCATAAAGGTCTTGTATCTTGTCCCAAAGCTCTTTTTCTGATGCACATGATCCCACCTTGGATTTCATTGAAACTATCAATCCATCCAGGATGGTATCTATTGCCAATTTGTTGTTCCTTCTTGCTTCCTTCTTGGCTACAGTCTTTGGTTTCTTCATAGCATTTTCTCCTAAAGCAACTGAGAACCAAACATCTACCCCAAGAGCTTTCAAGTAAGTTTCCATTCTGTTACTCCGGTATTCAAAATTGATTCCATCAAATGGTGGAATCCCATTTGGAATGTTGTCTTCCATTTCTTCTTAGGATCTTCCTTCCAGTGGTTAAACTATTTTCAAGGCAACTTGCTCTGATACCAATTGTTGATACTGAGAGGGGGGTGAATCAGTATCAAGTACAATTTAAAAAAAAAATCAACTTATACTTCAACCATATTATATATTCAATTATATTCAATGAGCAATGAACAATAGTAGAAGAGTTACACTAGTACACCACAATACACCATGCACAATATATGAGAAATAATCAATAGTTATTGTTCAAGGGAAGTAATGACTTCCAAAGGTAGCTACAACTTCCAAATATAAAAGGGGGGATAAACCTACAAAATGAAGATACAATCATCCAATATCAAGAGAGGTTTGACCTCTCCATCCTTTCCCCTTCCTTCCACCCAAGAATTTATCACCATCAACCAACCATCACATAGAACCTAATAATGCTTCCTGAGACTTCTTCAACTTCTGCAATTATTCAATTATTGGAGTACTCTGATCTTGTAGATAACATTACTCAATGTATTATCTAAAACTCCTCCAATTTTCACTCCTTGAATCCTCCTAGAAAAGGAGTCATAGAGAAAATGGTAGACCTTATTCAATTATGGTTTATTCAGGAGAGCGAACTTGTATAGTATGCCCCGCGCTCAATTTTTAACATCACATTATGAAATTTTTACACAAAAAAATCCAACCCGTACAATTTCTAATTCAATTTTTCTCACTTAATTTGGATTCTCTATGAATACGTTATGATTGTTTTACCTGGAACACGTGTTTATGACTAGCTTCAAGACTAGTCAAAAACCCTATCTTCCACAGAGTGTATCTCCTAAATTATAGTGAATAAAGAGTTGAAATTTTTACCATAGGTACCTAGATATGTCTTCTCAATACCATACCAATTTCACCATATGAGTCATTCTAGAAAAAAAGTTATAGTGTAAATGGTAAGATGATCTGTAAATAACATACCTTAGAACACATCACCAAAAGACTTCATCCTCCCTTGAAATCCAACCTTCTTTACTTAAGATTTCCTCTAAAATGCGACTTATATCTCCTTGTTCATTAAAAAAAATGTGTATATTGAAAGATGAATGTTTAATGAGATGTATTTATACCCTTTATGTCACTTCCTTTTAACATTAGGGCCGACCTGACACTTTCTTATTTTGTAATTCTTTTCTTTAATTATATTCAGGGATGACTTGTACTTCCTTCTTCAATTCACTTTGTCATCTTCAAAAATTCATTTCTCCTCAACCATTATGATCCATGTGGCATGCCACCTACCACCAGAAACAACATGATGCGTACTATCCATTCATGGGTGTTGTATCTGCATGTGCATTGTCCTTCATGTCAAAATACGTTCATCAATCTTGCGGTCCAAAACGAATGACTAGGGTTGACATGAATGAAAAAAACCAATATTCCAACAATTAGACCATGGAACAACCAATGAAACGTCTTTCAATTGGTTCCTCTAACAATAAGGAAGGAAAAAACATCCAACAACACTTTTCTGATATGGAACTTCACATTGTTGGTCAAACTCCTATTAACACTGAACTCAAGATTTATTAACACAATTAACTCTTTAGGGATTTCCTATGTATTTAAAAACATGTTTGATATTAGGTGTTTATGTCATGATATACACATATAGGGATAATTAGGAATAATACTTATGATTGGTAGGAAAAACTCTAGATAATGAAGCTGCATTCTTTTATTTTCTTAAACGTTTTTGAAGAGCATGTATTTAATATGTAATAGTATGTTGACTAGTATTACTACAACAATTTTGTGAGGGGGAATGGCCTCTATGCTCAAGGAGCGGGATAGTCTTACCAGACTGTGGTTTAGGAGCAAGAAAATCTTACTGGACTGCAGTTAGTTGCTCACGGGATTTTTTTCTCAGTTTCACAACAAGAGTTTTTTTCCTCAGTTTCTTCCAGTGTTTTTTCTACTTCTCGGCAGATTATCCCATCGTAGGAAGTAACTAAAATATAGACCCTTATGGATACCACAACCTATGTGGAAACCACCCCCACAGATTCCAGGTTTCTCGGGGAGATGACAGGTGGAGGGTTTTATGACTAGCTGGCTGAGTTGGGGGTAGCTCCTCTTCTTCCACAACAACCTCCAGAGAACGATATGACGCTTTCTTTCCAAACTCCTCTACTCGATACATTTTTTGGGGGGATTTTAAAGAACCTTACTTAATTGATATTCTCCATCCTACAGTCAATTCTCTACCTTGCCTCATCCCCCAGCGGGCCTCAAACTTGGACTGGTTTAACAAAACAAAAGGAGTATTTTTACTTTCTTCGCCCTCTCCTCCTCAAGCAGGTTTTAGTCCTTCTGGTATTCATGGGGGAAGTTCTGGTTTTCTAGATGAGACTACATATCATGGCACAAAATGGAATTAATCTTTCCCCATTGACAAGGGTTTCATTTCATCTTTTTTAGAGGCAGAGGAACATAGGGGTTTTGAATGGTCCCTGTTTTCTAAAGAAAACTCTCATGCGACACCCTCTCCTCTAATTTCCGGCAGAAGTACTGACCCTAGTGGCCCTAGGGCAAAGAAAGGAGAAGGGCATAGGTTAAAATGAAAAATCCTAAAGTCAAAAGGGAAAATTGGAAATATGGTCCTTGGGGAAGAAGTGGATCTAAGCCAGTTTATTCACATGGAAAACCAAACTCTGGTGGGTTGAGCTAGTGGAATAACCTTTGCACTCAAAACCTTGACCGACTGGATTCTTATTTCCTGGAAGGCACATCTTGTATATTTCCCTAAGATAATCGAACTAAACATGAGCAGGTTTGAATTTACCTTCCTACAACCTGAGCATTCAAAGTGGGCGTTAGGGAAACCCTAGAGCGTAAACAACTCCCCCCTCCTCCTCAATCCCTGGAGTCCTCTTTTTGATGACAACAAAGAACGGATGGATATTATTTCGATTTGGGTAAGGCTCCCAACACTCCCTCTTCATCTTTGGTCCTTTGAGAACTTCAAATCAATTGGGAACTATCTTGGAGACTTCTTGGATGCTGATATGACCTTCGAAGAAATGAAGCAAAGGAAGGTGGTGTTGACATAGGGGAAGACCCAGGGTTCATCTCTAACAACACACCAACAAGCCCTAACTACTGGCCCTTTAGACAACACCTGCGAAGCAAATGTAGTCTCACCCGAAGTAGCAATAGGGGGTTGCTGGACATAGGTGTCTACAACCAGAGGAAATGCAAAGTGGATTCAACACAATCATACACAACATTCTAGTTATTGTTTACCAACTCAACCCTTCTTCGCACAGTTATATCTCAAATATAACACAATGATGCAATAACATAATAATAAGAAGGAAAAAGAACACAACATCAATCCCACAGAACAACAAGATATACGTGTTTCACCCTCTCCCTAGGGCTATGTCCATAGAACTTTGTTTCTTGATATTATAGAAAAACATACAGTTTTATCTGCACTCTTAGCTTGCAGATCTCTATCCTTCTCTCTCTCTTTCTCTCCCCTCCCTGCGCACCCAACTACAGGGTTGATCTTTGCACCCAGCTAAATATCTTACAACATAGACTCTCTCTCGACAGAATACATCTCTCTCTCAACAATAATAATTGCTCATTACATTCTCTAACGAACCCAGGTCCTCGTGACCCTTAGTTATACATTACAATGACTCTCTGACAACCTTAGGCCGAAACCTACATGTCAAAACCCTAAAATGCCAAAACCCTAGGTGTCTAAAACCCTAGGTCAACTTGACTCATGTTTTTAGGGCTTCGCTAGCCTGTCTTTCCTTCTTTCCCGCGAGGTGCTCCAAAGAATCTATTGGTGGATTTTTCCTCTTGCTCAGTTGTCCACGATCCATCTTCCTTGTTTATCTATCTTCCTCAGTCTTCTCGTTCAATGAATTTCTTTCTCTTACTTCACTCCTTCTTTTCTTCTTCTTTGGCCACTTTGACCCAATATCAGTCAATGTGCTTTCCATGCAGTTCGTACTTCGTGCTTATTTCCTTAATATTCGCTTCCTTCCATAACCAAGGGCCAACATGCCCCTAACACTCACATGTGACTCATCCCGAGGCACTTTAGGTCTGAACCTTCTGTTTCACTTTGACTTCAGACTGCGCGGGGCAACCTATTATTTATGCTCTATCCCTTTCTTCCATGTGCAGACTGTATTTTCTGTGTCTGTTACCCAGTTTCAACTACACCTGGTACCTAGACATGTCTCCTTATACTTTTATTGAGAGTTGTGAGGTAGCTGGTTGTCATAATACAATTTCAACCGGCTCCCATTCACTAAACCTTCCTTCCACTCTCCATTAAGTGTCTTCAATTGCGCAACTCCTCCTTCTGTAACATAGGAGACCTCAAATGGACCAATATAATATGTTATAAACTTCCCTGGATGCTTCATGAACTTGTTGTCATATACCAATACCAAATCTCCTTGTTTAAAGGATTTCTTCTTGATATGTTTGTCATGGTAGGCCTTTTCTCATTCCTTTTGTACCTGTTGATGAAATCCTGCAATAAATTTGTCTTCTTCTAGTTCCACCAACTGCGCAAGCCTCTCTTGAACAATGCCAGTGTCATCCATATCTATGAATTTTTCAATTCTGAGACTAGGAACCAAATATTCCATAGGGACAACTCCTTCTAGACCATAAACCGACTTAAAATAAGTTTTCATTGTCATCTTCTTGCAAGTAGTTCTATAGGACCATAACACTGTTGGTACTCTCAAATCCCATTCATCCCTGTTCACACTACAAATCTTCGTCAGCATTGTCTCCAAGATATTGTTGAGAGCTTCGACCATCCCATTCGCTTGTGGATGGTAAGGAGTACTCTTCTGATGGAGGATTTCAAATTCATGAGTCAAAGTTTTGATATTCTTATTAATAAAGTGTGTACCTTGATCGCTCATCAGGGTCTTCGGGCATCCAAACCTTGTTACGATATCATCAAATATAAATCATGCAGTTGTAGTTGCACTATAGTCCTTCACTGCTCTTGCTTCTGCCCATCTGGTAAAATACTCTATTGCAGTGATGATGTATCTAGCTCCTGTGGGATTTCCTGGTGGGTTGATAGGTCCCACGAAATCAATGGCCCATTTATCAAATGCCTGTAAGGTCAACTATGGTGCTAAAGTCATCTCATCTCTTATGGAATGTGTCCCAACTATTTGGAATACATTTCATGATTTATAGTATTCCTTAGCATCTTTATGTAAAGTAAGCCACGAGAGATGACTTCATAGTGTCCTCCTGCGATGACTTCATGTGCTTCTGCGATGTTTCTTTTCCTGCATAGTGTCCTCTTGTGATGACTTCATGTGCTTCTGCTCGAATCAGTGGTCTTTCTGCCTCCATAACACATCTCCTCAAGATCTCATCAGGTCTCATCTTGTATAGTTGTCCAACTATAAGTGAAAAATCGGCAGTGCGTACTACCAACTATTTTTTTATGAATGATTGTATATTCGCAAGGTGCCATTCCTATTGATAGGAAATGGACTATATCGAAGAAGTGATCATCAACCCTTTTTATGGCCAACAACTGTGCATCTGGTAGTGTATGCTCCAAACTAGTAGGTTCCTCTCCATGCTCCAAACTAGACAACTAGTCAGGTCCCTTGTTCATTCTCCTTGGCCTGACCGCTATTTCAAAATCATATTCCTAGAATAGCAGTAACCATCTGCATATCCTTCCCCCCAACACTGGCTTGTTGACTAGGTATTTCAACGCAAAGTAATCAATGAACATCTTAAAATTTCCTCCCAACAAGTAGTGTCGAAACTTCTGCAGCACATACACCATGGCTAAAACTTCTCTCTCAGTGGTAGTGTGGTTTATCTCAGTTGTAGATAGCTTCCTGCTAGAAAAGGATAATGTATGGTCAATATCTCCTGCTCCTAGTTGTGCTAACACTTCTCCTAGTGCAATAGATGAAGCATCGACATGCACGTGAAATTCCTTTCTCCAATCTGGGAAAACCAGAATAGGTGCAGTAACCATTTTCTATTTCAATGTGTCGAAGCTCTGCTAACATTCTTCTGCCCATTGAAACTGACAATATTTATTTAATAACTTATCCATAGGTGTGGTAATCTATGCATATCCCTTAATGAACTTTATGTAGTATCCAGTGTGTCCCAACACAGTGCACAGTTGTCTGACTGATGTAGGGGGGGGTAGATCAACAATAATGGCAATCTTGTACAGATCTACTGACAACCCCTGCTTACACACAATATGCCCTATCATCACTCCAAAGGGTGAAAACTATATGCACTTCTTCAGGTTCAAGGAAATCTAAAATTGCCTACACTTATCCAACATTAGTCTTAACCATTCAATATGGTTTTGTAATAAGATAAAAATAGTCCAAACATCAAAATATGCTTCCAAACATTTATGTAAAAAATCCTTGAATTCTTCGACCACCACCCTAGAAAATATGGCTGGTACATTCTTCAATCCAAAAGGAATCACTACGTACTGGTAGGATCCCCATTATGTTGCAAATGTGGTCTTGTGGCGATCTTCCTTGGCAATCCTAATCTGGTGATAACCTGAAATCCATTTGTGAAGGAGTAAACTTCCTGACCTCTTAAATTATCTAACACTTCATCTGTAAACGGTGTAGGAAATGGGTTATGCAAATAAGCATCATTCAAGTTCTTGATATCTACATAGATCTTGAGCTCTCCTATTTTCTTATCTTGTACCACCATAGGGAAAATCCATTCCGACTCTTCCACAGGTTATATGATTCCTACTTCCAATATCCTGCCTAGTTCAATCTTCACTTTCTTCTTATATTTTGGATTCAATCTGTAGGGTCTCTGCTTAATTGGCCTGGCATCTGGCTTCAAGGGGATCTTCATCTCTCCCATGGGCCCTTTAATGCCCTTCATATCGGTGAGCTTGGTTGGGAAAAATTCATGATTTTCATGCAATAGTTTTGTGATCTCATCAATGGTGGCATCATCCCAGTAATATCCAACATTAACAAGCTTAGGTGATTTCTTTGTTCTAATATTAACTTTCTTTATTTTTATCAGTTGTCCAATGAAAGTAGTTCGACTCCCAATCCTTCTACATCTCTCTGTCCTTTTGTTTATGCGATGTTCACATTCCTAGGATCATCATCTTCATGAAAATTGATATTGTAAAATCCTTGCAATTTCTGAAGAGGTTCAGTTCATTCATCCTCTTCTTGCTCAATAAGGACACTAGTACATATGACCAAATTTGCGACGGTTTTTCATTGATATTGCCACACTTATCCGTCGCAATTTCCACGACTGCCGATATTTTTTTTGCGTGCGTGGAAACATCGACGAAATAAGTGCTCCACGTGTCACCACCTTCAAGATTGGTTAACCCTATGCATCATTGCAATCATGACGAAATTACGTCACAATAACAACGAAGAAATGTGGCAATTATGACGAACATTTGTTGCAATTGCAACAAAAATTTATGCCAAACCAATAACTTATGACGTAGATGCTGAATGTGCAATGCAAAACCATCACAACTTGTGATGAAAATCCGTGGCATATCGACAAAAATATATCTCAAAACCAAACTTATGACGCAGATGTTGTATGTGCGATGAAAATTCGTGGCAAATTGCGACGGTTGTGGTAAAATACCAAATTTGTTTCCGACGAACTATTGTCGATATTGTGACAATGGCTTTAAGTTAAAAAAAAAACAAATTACATGAGATATGGTATTACCATATTACATTGTAATATGGTATTACCATATTACAATGTAATATGGTATACCATATTGTATGCCACATTACAATGTAATATGGTAATGCCATATTGCAATGTAATATGGCATTACCATATTACATTGTAATATTGTAATATTGTAATATATTGTAATATATATATCCCCTACAAATAATCAAGGCACTAATCAACCAAATTTGTAAGCATGTGTTATCATGAAGTTGGATTAGAAGTTAGGATACCAATATGACAATATACAGAAAGAATAATTTGGAATATTACTTTCAAAAAAACACATGGATTGCATGAGTGAGTCATTATGCAATTTATATTACACAATACTATGACTACACTTTTAAGATCGATGGATGATATCTTAATACCATTTCTCAAACTTGTTTATTATAGCCTCCTTGGATGATATTTTGAATTTTAGCAATATTTGGGAAGATCATTTGAAACATTTGGAGATGATATTTTTAATCCTTCAACACAATTAATTGCAAGCCAACATGAAGAAATATGAGATTGGAAAAAAATTGTTGTTGTGTATGGATTTTGTAGTTAGAGGATGTGAATTATGTATTGACCTAAGAAATATAAAATTCGTTGTAAATTGGTTGATCCCAGATAATTTAATTTAACCAAGGTAATTCATGGGGTTAGCAAATTATTTAGGAATGAAGTGTCTCTTCAATGCACATTAGAAAAGGCAAGTATAACCTTTCAATTCATTGCAATTGAAAACCAAGTAATTGAAGCTTTGACTTGAAAGAATTGTAATGCATCAATATTAAATCTAATGAAACTTGCAATTTAATTTGAAATCAAAGCAAATTTCGCATGATACACAATGGAAGAACCTTTGATACAATGAAGGAGTTGGATAACATAGTACTTGAAACTTTTGTTGGTGCAATCATAATATACCCAAATAAGATAAGGAATTGTACATCATAGTTTAGGCATTGAAGTACTACATGAATTATTTGTTGGGAAAACAAAAAAAAATTAACTCAAATCATAAGCTTTTATAATCCTTGTCAATTGATCCAAGTCACAACAAAGCCCATACTTCATGTGAATGGTATCCTGCAACATTTTGATTTGGTAATCAAGTATGATAAATATATACAAAACCACATGGTCAATTTCCTTTAATACATTTGATGTTTTTATTTGACCATAACTCTAAAGTTAAACTATTATGTACTTGAAGAATATAAGGGATTACCTACATCTAGCTCAAATTTTGGAAAATGGTTAAAACCTTACAAAACTTGTATATATACGCAAGTCTCCAGTCTTTGAGATGAATGTAAGCTTGAAGGAGGATTAAAGTATAAATTTCATAATTTTTTTGTTAAGAAAGGAGAGCCAAGAATAAGCTCATGTCGGAAGTGAAGCTGTAAAGTCGATATACATTTTAGAGTAAACAAGACTAAATAATATGGTAGTTTTTATACCATGTTGGAACATGGAAACAAGATGTAATTATCTTCTTCACTCATGTAAATTTGCATTTTGGAATATCTACATTTATCATGTGTAGTAGATATAATAGATTCTCAAGAAACTTTTAATCCACACTCTAGATGATAATGGATATAAGTTGAAGAGAATTCTATCCTTTATTTACAATTGCATGTGTATCCCAAGCATATAAATCAAACATTGGTTCATTTGTTGTGAGGCTATAACATCCCAATATTTGGGAAGATTGTTTGTCATTTATATATATCATTGTTAATTGCACAATCCATGTCACAACAAAGCCCAGACTTCATGTGAATGTTATCCTGCAACATTTTGATTCAATAATCAAGTATGACAAATATATACAAAACCACATGGTCAATTTCCTTTAAGATCTATAGTTTTTTTTTATTTGACCATAGCTCTAAAGTTAAACTCTTATGTACTTGAAGAATATAAGAGATTACCTACATCTAGCTCAAATTTTGGCAAATGGTTAAAACCTTACAAAACTTGTATATATATGCAAGTCTTGAGTCTTTGAGATGATTGTAGGCTTGAAGGAGGATTGTGAGGCTATAACATCCCAATATTTGGGAATATTGTTTGTCATTTATATATATATATATATATATATATATATATATATATATATATATATATATATATCAATATTTTTAATTGCACAATTCATTCCTCACCTCAAATCCTCCACCTATGACTTTCTCATATTTTATTGTACTCACTTTAACTTGAAATTTTAGCCCTCAAAGTGGAACAATTAAGAAAATTGATCAATGGGAAAATATGTGAACTTCGTTAAAAAGAAAAATCCATGAACATGTGTAGCTATAAGAAACCATCTTGTAGGAATCCGAATCAAGTTACGAAAAGAGGCATGATAAGAATTTAACAACACATACCTACTAAGTTAGATCAAGTGTGTTTGCACCCACCAAAGAAAGGTTTAAAATGATATTTTAGGATTGTGGATAAGAATGAATAAAATCTATTTTCTTGGATTGGTCACCATATATGGGAAAATATTCCAATGTATATGTGGATCATTTGAATTTGTCTATTCCATCCTCATTAGAAGGAGAATTTAATGAAGATACATTGAGTCCCAAAGTTGATGGGGATCATCAACTTGAAAGGGAAAAGGTCTACTCCTAGTTGAATTCATATATTTGTACTGATGTCATATAGGCTTGTGGAAGTGACAAAAATTTCAATTTGTATGAATTTGGTGAGTGGAAATTTATGACCCACAAGGAGTAATGGTAAACCCAATGGTTCATGAGAATGTTGAAAGGTAGAAATATTGTTAAGTTTGTAAAGTAAGGTTTTGAACCCATGAAGACACCATCAGTAAAAGGGTTGTGATTTATGAAAAGGTTTTAAAATCTCTTTCATCAACTATGTATAAGCTATTGGTCAATTTTCTTCTATGTTTTGAATGATTTGGGAAATAATGGCTCTTAACACCTTGAAGATTTGGAAACTCTTACAACCTAAAGGGTCGTTATGACATTGAATCATATATTATTGTAAAAACATAATGTTATTTGATGCCTCGATAATTTAGGAATCGTGTATATAAGGGCCAGTTATCAACTCCTTCCTTGATAATAATAAGAGGAATATTACTAATATAATAAGAAGAGAATTGTGGATGTCACTTGCACAATTGTTGGAGCATACAAAAAGGACAATAATAATGAGGTCCAAAATTTTGGGTATGTCATGAATATGTTCAATATACAGGGGGTAGACTAATACATACTTTCATTTCCAAGAATGAGCGATGAACAATGCAAGAACATGTTTAGCTAGATACCTACATCATAGAGGTTGGCATCTTACCATAAGTGAGGTAGGATTAGCAACATGATCTCTTATGGAAAGGAAAGGATGAGTCCCATGTGACATACAATAATCTGGAGAGTGTGAGCATAATAGGCATCATAAACTAGTAATATAGAGTCATCAAAAGCACAAAAGCAACACATGGTAGCCTAGATTTAGTGCAAGAATGAGAGGCGACATACATCAATGGGGTATTTTGTGCAAGCATAGGAGGTGACATGCATCAACCTAAGTTCAATGCAAATGTAGAGGTGAAAAATACCAATGGTACCAGTGGAGGAGAGAGGATCAAAGGAAGATATGATGTCACCATTGGGAGGGGCTCCATAGTTGCAAGCTATGGAATGTGACCATTAAGGGGGATATCTTTGAAAACTGACCAAACAAGTGATAGTTGATCCTAACTAGGTAGAGGTTATCTCAAGTAGGGTCTTTCTTGAGATAATGACCTATAAGAGACCCATCGATATTATGACCAAATAAAAATGGAGAAAAAGGGGTGTAAGGAAGAAGAGCTAAGGAGGAGAGACAATACTTTCCCCAAGCATTTGAAGGACTAGAAAAAGAGGAAAAGTATGTAGGAGAGCATGGAACACTAGGAGAGGAAGAAGACAAGGGGAGAACTAGGTAATATTGGGTGCTACTAGGTAAGAAGTGGGCAGAGTTGATAATGGGAAGTCTAAGCTAGCCCAAAAAAACTCCCAATAGGAAAAAGGATTCATTCAACTAGAAAATGTTGATTTTGAAAACTAATGGAAAGATAAGGAAAAGAGAAGGCATAGAAGAACAAGGGTCTACCTCATTGTTTTAGCTAGCGAGAGGACAAGGGAAAGAAATTATGGAACTAGGTATAATAGATCATATATGTAATTTGTTAATTCGTGTGTGGTATAAAAACAAAATATTGAGTTAAAAATCATTGGGGAGGTTTGGTATTTAGAATGAGAATAGCAGAGTGAGAGTGCACCCAGGTAGAAGGATGAGAATGTATTATTTAGAGAGTTTGGAAGAGGGATAGTGCAACCATATGAGATGAGATGGATTGGATGTGTAATGTAAAAGTGAGAGAGAAAGGTATTTATGTATTATGTTTTGTTGGGTCTTAACATTATAAGTAAGAGGTATTGCAAGAGGTGAGTTCATAGTTTTTGTCATTTTTATAGAGTTGATAAGTATTGCAACGAACATCTTATAAAGAATTTCATTTAAGCATTGATATTATGAACACATAAAAAAGGAGAAAAAGGGGTGTAAGGAAGAAACTCTAAAGAGGAGAGGCAATACTTTCCCCAAGCATTTGAAGGACTAGGAAAAGAGGAAGAGTATGTGGCATGGAACACTAGGAGAGAAAGAAGACAAGGGGAGAACTAGGTAATATTGGGTGCTACCAGGTAAGAAGTGGTTAGAGTTGATAATGGGAAGTATAAGCTAGCCCCAAAAAACTCCCAATACGAACAATGGACATCTTATAAAGAATTTCATTGTTGTTAATATTATATGTTCAAGAGTAAATTAAAGTGATCAAGGGGAGATACATAGCATTCAACAATCTCTTGAAAAATCCCTATGACAAGGGTGACTCCACAATGTTTATTAATGAGAAGATGAGTTATGTCCTATTGTACAAAGCCCCAATGATAAGGACAAGGGTGATGAGTGATGGAAAATGCAATTATTTTGGTTATAAATTGTCAAGGATTATAGTGGCAAGTTGGTCTTTGATCTAACAATTATGAGTAAAAAGGAGACTTAGAGAGGGGAATAAATTCCATTCATCATTATGGGTAATGAGAGATCTTTTTCAATAGAGTTTGTAATAGGGACTATTTTTTGTTGGGGAGAAGTGTCCAAATATTGTTGTACCCTAGGATCATCAAGGGATTTCTCATCTATGTACAAGCATTTGGATGTGAATTATTATTATAAGAATAAGCATTTTGTAGTAGTGTCCTTTGGAGCCATATAATAATTGCACTAACATGTGGTATGAGAGGAAGGGTCTAGATTATTGGGATTAGCTTCATGCATTGTTTAATAGGAACTAGGATGTGGACTAGGGATAGAAATAAGGTTAGGATTATGGAAATGGATGAAGTGAGGGATATTTTCTAATTTATTTTCCACAATGAGGATATGGATAAAGACTTTGTATATGGGGGTTCTCTAAAATATTTATACTTCTTTATAAAAAAACTACAAGTAAACCAAAATTATATTTAAAATATATACAAGTACACCAAAACACCACATGGAACTTGGCATATATATCAATATTTACATATTCATGAGGATTGTGAACTTTTACTAGTATAAACCCTACTTTTAAAAACACGTCAAAACCCTTACCTTTTCATTGTTCTTTCGCCAAATCCATTAGCCCATACAACTTGATAAGAGTTGTCCACGAGATGAATTTCCATCACCAAGACCTGCATGAATCATAAAAGACAAATTTTTTATATGAGTAAATAATTAATAAGCAAATAAGCATGCATTTAGTTATGTAAAATACTCTAGAAAAAAATTAAGTTGTCACATACCTTAATGAGCTTCTCTTTGTTTCAAGAATAGGTTATTCTCTACTGAA
>JASDQU010100331.1:564812-593344 GCA_032191745.1 Picea mariana | reverse complement strand
GTGGCTAGAGTTGATAATGGGAAGTCTAAGCTAGCCCAAAAAAACTCCCAATAGGAACAAGGCTTCATTCAACTAGAAAATGTTGATTTTGACAACTAATGGAAAGATAAGGAAAAGAGAAGGCATAGAAGAACAAGGGGCTACCTCATTGTTTTAGCCAGCGAGAGGACAAGGGCAAGCAATTATGGAACTAGGCATAATAGATAATATATGTATTTTGTTAATTCATGTGTGGTAGAAAAAAAATATTGAGTTAAACATCATTGGGGAGGCTTGGTATTTAGAATGAGAATAGCAGAGTGAGAGTGCACCTAGGTAGAAGGATGAGAATGTATTATTTAGAGAGTTTGGAAGAGGGATAGTGCAACCATATGAGATGAGATGGATTGGTGTGATGTAAAAGTGAGAGAGAAAGGTATTTATGTATTATGTTTTGTTGGGTCTTAACATTATAAGTAAGAGGTATTGAAAGAGGTGAGTTCATAGTTTTTGTCATCTTTATAGAGTTGATAAGTATTGCAATGAGCATCTTATAAAGAATTTCATTTGAGCATCGATATTATGACCAAATAAAAATGGAGAAAAAGGGGTGTAAGGAAGAAAATCTAAGGAGGAGAGGAAATACTTTCCCCGATCATTTGAAGGACTAGGAAAAGAGGAAGAGCATGTAGGTGAGCATGGAACACTAGGAGAGGAAGAAGACAAGGGAAGAACTAGGTAATATTGGGTGCTACCAAGTAAGAAGTGGCTAGAGTTGATAATGGGAAGTCTAAGCTAGCCCAAAAATACCCCCAATAGGAACAATGGACATCTTATAAAGCATTTCATTGTTGTTAATACTATATGTTCAAGAGTAAATTAGAGTAATCAAGGGGAGATACATAGCATTCAACAATGTCTTGAAAAATCCCTATGACAAGGGTGACTCCACAATGTTTATTAATGAGAAGATGAGTTATGTCCTATTGTACAAAGCCCCAATGATAAGGACAGGGGTGATGAGTGATGGAAAATGCGATTATTTTGGTTATAAATTGTCAAGGATTATTGTCAAGGGATCTTTTTCAATAGATTTTGTAATAGGGACTATTTTTTGTTGGGGAGAAGTGTCCAAATATTGGTGTACCCTAGGATCATCAAGAGATTTCTCATCTATGTACAAGCATTTGGATGTGAATTATTATTATAAGAATAATAATTTTGTAGTAGTGTCCTTTGGAGCCTTATAATACTTGCACTAACACGTGGGATGAGAGGAGGGGTCTAGATTATTGGGATTAGCTTCATGCATTGTTTAATAGGAACTAGGATTTGGACTAGGGATAGCAATAAGGTTAGTATTGTGGAAATGAATGAAGTGAGGGATCTTTTATAATTTATTTTTCACAATGAGGATATGGATAAAGACTTTGTATATGGGGGTTCTCTAAAATAGTTATACTTCTTTATAAAAAAACTACAAGTAAACCAAAACACCACATGGAACTTGGAATATATATCAATATCTACATATTCATGAGGATTGTGAACTTTTACTAGTATAAAGCCTACTTTTAAAAACATGTCAAAACCCTTACCTTTTCATTGTTCTTTCGCCAGATCCATTAGCCCATAAAACTTGACAAGAGTTGTCCATGAGATGCATTTCCATCACCTAGACCTGCATGATTCATAAAAGACAAATTTTGTATATGAGTAAATAATTAATAAGCAAATAAGCATGCATTTAGTTATGTAAAATACTCTAGAAAAAAAAAATTTGTCACATACCTTAATGAGCTTCTCTTTGTTTCAATAATAGGTTATTCTCTACTAAACAGGGCCAACCACGTGAAGGTGGAAGCTCATATGGCCCCTCCCCCCCCTCACATCGCTCTCAATTCCCCATACCCAACAAATGATTTTCTTTATATAGAAAACATATAGACATTAATGCATAACTAGGATAGTCATCAAAACATATGAACATATAAACATTGATAAAGATCCAAAAACAGGTCATGAATTTATACATCTAATTTTTCTTTGATTTATGTTTTTTTACATTCATAAAACTGACAATTGGGATATCATCATCATCCAAGGACATTGTATTTTGTGTGCCATGTCCTTCTATTGTTTGTGTGCGCTCATCTACCATACTTATGGTACATCATTGAGAAGGTTTAGCCGGCATCTGTTCAGGGTCATGAACTGGAACAACGAAAATGATCATATCAATATGTTGAAATATAATTGAAATAACTAATTCATTTTTTTTATTAACATTACACTATTTCTCTTTGCCTATCTCTGTAGCTGGGACAGTTGGTGTGTTAATTTTCTGTCCATTTGGTTGCTCTTGCATTTCACCCTCCTGAGCTACATGCTCTTTAATTTTGAGAAGATAATATATAAGTATAAGTCAGGAAATAAATATCTACAATCACAGTAAATATTTCTAATTCTGAAGCATACATACCGGAATGGGTACTCTGGTCTACACTATCACTAGACATGTGGACCCTTGTATGACCTGGTGTTTGTTGAATACCGCTTGATTCACTACTGTGGTAGCATTGTTTCTTGAAAACAAACATAAATACTTAGTTAAGGGTGATATAATAAAATATGAATAGACTTTACAAGCATGCTACTGCGGTTTCCTTATTCATTTGATTTACCTGTGTGGCTGGGGAGATAGAATTCTGGCCCAAGATTTTTCTATATTTAATCACACTTTTAAAACCATGCTTGTAGCCAAGCTTCAGGTCCTCCTCGGTGGCAACAGTGTCGAACATATTTAACTGCAATGCATAACACCATTAAAAATACCAATAGCAAAAACATATATTTGTTCGCTACTGTTAAATAAATATTAACCACATTTAATCATTTAAATCTTACTATTTGGGCTTTGAGTTTTCCGTAGCCACCCTGGCCTAGTTTATGTTGGCCGTGTTTTTCCACTCTAGCCTTTGTTTCTTTGGATGTGTCTGCTAGCCTACATATGGAATTTTTTAAAAAAATTAGATATCGGAACTGTTACTTAAAACAGGAAAGAAAAACATAAATTCTCATATTTCACTGATAATATAACATGTGTTGTACTTTGCTTGACCATCTCATGGTTGTCGTCCTTGTTTTTTAAACAAGTTCTCCTTTGCATCCTCTATTAGCACCTTCCACTCTTTCTTGGGAACCATGGGAGGGCGCTTGTGCTTGAGGTCTATTTGCAATTTATCCCTATACTGGGCCCTAGTGTATTTTAAATTCTCCCCGGCCAACTTTGTAACCACTTTCTTGTTGAAAGTGTTGTCGAACAAATTTACCATGTGATCTATTAAATCATATTTCTTTTTTCTATCTTTGCCATTCCACCATGTGCGAATGGTGGGGCCAAACAACTCCAATGCTTTGTCATGTAAGTTTCTATAGAAAACATGGTTTCCTACAGTAACGTGTTATCCATTAATCAATTAATAATCTCAACAAATGTCCATTTCAATTTCATGAAAAAAATGAATCGATTAATGGGACAATTGCCTACAATCTTTTGAATCTTTATCGGAACACATGTGTCATCCACCAGAAAGTTCACATCTAGTGCTGGTGCTTTTAATTTGTTCTTCTCCATGCAGAATAGTATCATGTGCACCTACACTATGTTCCTCTCTGGAGTCATCATGTGGAGTCCCAGGCTCTGACTCATCATGCTCTGGCATGTCATGCCGGTCAAAATTGCCCCGCTCATCAATGGATTCTAGGGGAACCTCAGGAGGCTCAAAAAGCCTCACTTGCACTTTTCTATGTCGACCTTTTTTTTTGCATTGGACCCTCACTGCTACCTATAGCAGTTGCAGGATCGACAGGTTCCCCACTCACGGGGTTTAAAAACTCCTACAAACAGAAAAAATTTCTATATCAGATCATATACAAAATACAAAACTAAAAAACGGATATGAAATTGTCATAGGTAATAAAAATATGTAAAGATTCAACTTACCCCAAAATTAGTTATTGTAGTTTGTAGCTCTACAATTCTTTCCCTATCCTCTTGTGTCAGGGATCTTTTGCTAATCAAACCTAGATATTCCATGTTAGCCTTCTTCAAGGCCTTCGTTACAGTTGTCATTGGGTTTGTTGAATAATATATTTTGTCCTCATCAATATCCTATGTAGAATCCTGGACAGATGTTGACACAATAAATCAATCAACAAAAGTTATGAAATTCACCTCTAACATTAAAAAAATGAAAAATTGCAGTAATATCAGAAAAACAATAACAAAATTTCATAAATTTAGTTGTTGTAGTCATAAATTGTTACTGTATTTAACATTTACCTGATGAGGCACTGCGGATGCATTTCCACAGTCACCCTGGAGAGATGTAGCGGGTGAAACTTAGACACGGTCACCCTGGACAAAAGTTGACACAATAAATCAATTAACAAAAGTTATGAAATTCAACTTTAACATTTAAAAAATGAAATATTGGAGTAATATCAGAAAAAAATAATGAAATTTCAAAAATTTAGTTGTTGTAGTCATAAGTTGTTACTATATTTAACATTTACCTAGTGAGGCACTGCAGGTGCCTTTCCACAGTGACCGTGGAGAGATGTAGCGGGTGAAACTCAGACATGATCACCCTGGACAGAAGTGGACACAATAAATCAATCAACAAAAGTTATGAAATTCACCTATAACATTTAAAAAATGAAATATTGGAGTAATATCAAAAAAAAAAAATGAAATTTCAGAAATTTAGTTGTTGTATAGTCATAAGTTGTTAATGTATTTAAAATTTACCTGGTGAGGCACTGTGGGTGCCTTTCCACGGTCACCCTGGAGAGATGTAGCGGATGAAACTAAAACACGATCACCCTGGAGAGATGTAGCAGGTGAAACTAAAACACGGTCACCCTGGACAGAAGCTGACACAATAAATCAATCAACAAAAGTTATGAAATTCACCTGTAACATTTAAAAAATGAAATATTGGAGTAATATCAAAAAAAAAAAAATGAAATTTCAGAAATTTAGTTATTGTAGTCATAAGTTGTTACTATATTTAACATTTACTTACTGAGGCACAGTGGGTGCCTTTCCACGGTCATCCTGGAGAGATGTAGTGGGTGATTTTCTACCACGGTCACTCTGGACAGATGTTGACACAATAAATCAATCAATAAAAGTTATGAAATTCACCTGTAACATTAAGAAAATGAAATATTGCAGTAATAACAGAAAAAAAAAAAAATAATGAAATTTCTGAAATTTAGTTGTTGTAGTCATAATTTTTTAGTGTATTTAACATTTACCTGCTGAGGTGAAGTCGGTTCCTTTCCACGGTCACCCTCCCCATCTATTCAATTTAAGTTGTAATCGATCAACAACTCTTCACCTGGAACTATTGTTTTTGTTGCACATACAAATATACAATTTCCTTCGCGTGCCTCAAATATGCAATTTGGTTTCTTAGTTGTTGCCACTAGTCGTGTACTATTTGTAAAGACCGCAATGTTTCCAGTAGCTTTTGGCCTTCCATCAATATACATAGTTGCCCCTTTATTTTGATTGTTATCTAGTAGTTGTATATAATTTGCAGCAACTCTGTATCTCCACATACTTTGCGTATATCAGACCAACTTCAACTAGTGATTGTATTTGTATAATGGTCCAACATACTCCATCAATTGAGTTACAATGCCATAGCCTACCTTTATGCCATCCATGGAAAATAACCCCAATCCATGTAAGGATGAAGGAGCAATGTGATACATCCTCCCACCGATGAAGAAATTTGTGTCCACTTCAAGTAGCTCCTTAGGTTCCCATCATTGCACTAGATGTTTATACCTCAAGGGAAACTCAATTTCACCTATTCTCTCAGCATCATAATTACACGACCCTCAGTTGGTAATAAAAAAATTGCACGCGGGTACGAAATATTTTCCTTACCTTTTCCAACCTAGTTGATCTAGAACCAGTAGATCTAGTACAACACGTCTCACTTTCAACCTCTCTTACTATATCTTGATCATCACTCGAGGAAGATATATCCGACAGATACCTATTTGGTGGTACCTACACTTGTTAAAACAAGAAGATAAGTTATTGTGCCAATATACATTTTTGGTACCAACACAGTTGCATATAGTTGCATTTAGTTGCATAAAGTTGAAATTGCCACACCTATCCGTCATATAGTTGCATAAAGTTGAAATTGCCACACCTAATTGCATATAGTTGCAATATAGTTGCATAAGTTGTGTTGAAGGAAAATCTCCCTGCGGACAGGTAGATCTCCTCTGTTAAGACAGAAGATGCTTAACGTGGACACTAACTTCCTTTCAGATCTATACAAACTAATGCATGAGGAGGAAGGAGAAAAGAAGTACCTTTTACCGGAGTTTGTCCCTGCACGCTCTGAGTTGAGCTCCAATCTTTCGCTCCTCGATGAGCCCTGTAGACAAACAATAGTAAAACCACTTCCTACTCTATTGATATTAGCTTTAAAGTAGATCTATATATCAGAGATAAGCTCATGTAAGATTAAACACAAACTAGAAAGAAACAGGCCAAGCATGTCATATTAATGAGAACAATGACAGAAGTAACTTACAACCATAGATGCGAATGCGACAGCTTCGTCAAGTCCCCTTTGTCTAACCCTTGCTCGAAATATCCACGACCCGGATGACAGCAATTTCACTGATTACTCTCCTCCAGTTCACTGTGTGTTTCCTATGAGATCATAGGTTTCATGCTTGCAATTCTTCCCCCTTTCCACCATGATAGAGCCTGCTTATATAGGTTCAAAGAGGCCTAACCTCTTGAGGTATCTTTAAGGTAAGTTGAGGAATTCCTTCCTTAGATCAGGGATCTTCTCCTAAGACCGTGGTTAAAATAGAAATTCGAATGCAACTGCCTTCCAAACTTGAAAGATCTTCCCCTTATTCTCCTCAATAGATCAACTGTTGCCCAGATTAGACAGCGCTCCCTCAAAAGGGGCATCAGGGTGCTACAGCGCTCCCTAGTAAGCTCAAGGGGGGCACCAGTGCTCTAAAAATCTATAGTGCTCCTTCAAAGGGGCAGTTTGGTGTTATAACACTCCCTAGCACCTTATAGGGGAGTGTCAGTGCTCCTAAGGGTGATATAGGGGAGTGCTCTCTCTTAAAACCTTAGTTTGAAAGCTCCTTCTAGGTGGCAAGAGATACCTGACTTCAGTTAACCATCCCTCTTCCTCCAAATCAGGTGTTTGAGGTATTTTAAGTGTCTCCTTATTGTCGCTATCATGGCAGTATGCTTTGCTTGACATTTATGACACTTGTGAATCAACATGCAACACTTGTGAACAACATGCGACACTTGCAACAATTGTGAGCAATATGCGACACTTGCGACACTTATCAAAGCGAGTAATGTTAATGTGTAATAGATTGCCTCCCAAAGTATGAAGTTAGAAGATGAGAACTGATAACTGAAATGATTTGTAGACTTTCAAGCAAGGGTATAGACGCGGAGAACCTGACAGAAGCTGCACACAACCATCAACAAATATTATGACATGTTTCAAAACCCAAGGCAAGCATACCTATGCTTGGGTGATCAAGACTTGCAGGATATGGCCACCATAAAATACACTGCGGATCCATAATTGTATTGACAAAAAGGGTATATCCATCGAGGATATAGTGTGGATCTATACATGACCTGAACTGATCGTAGCCACGAAGAATACACAGTGGATCTACGAGATGACAAGACATAGCCACGACCAATACAAAGTGGATCTATGTAACAGTGTATGTATCATTTGTTCAAGAGAAACTACTTCGAAACCTGGGCAAAGCATATATCAAAGTGATCACTCAACCCAGGTTCTTCTTATCTATCCCGATGTAGTATGAATCTAACCATGCGAATAGATGTCTTGATGTCGAACATGGCAGAAACCACTTGATTACTGGTCAATGGTGTAAACTGTTAACAAGCACGAGGGAGATCACCATTAATGTCAATGATTCCCAAGGTACCCTAGTACATTCCAATGAATGCGAATGGATGGGCTGAAGTCGAACATCCATGGAATCATTCGATCAGAGGTCAATGAGGTAAACCCACTTTCGAATGTGAGGAGGCATGCCATTGAGGCATGCAGGTCCCAAAGTACTAACTAGTTTCTAATCCTAATTCACAGATAATGTGTTGAAGTTGACATGAATAGGCTTGTCGAAGGAGGGCCTTGATGTATCCCCCATCAACGACATGAAATGGACATAGAGATGTAATTGGTAGATCAAATGAACATGGACTGACACGGGTTTTGAGACAAGATATTTGTGTGATGGCTGACTCTCAAGGCAGATACTTCCCTTCAACACTGAGGCACGAGAGCAGAAACATGACATGGACCAAAACTTGATGATGTAGTGGATGCTATGACTTACGTCAGGTGACCCAAAGAAGTGAAAGACACTCAAAGAATTGGCTCAGTGCAGAGGTTCAGCAGATTATAATGCGTGCAAAGGACAAAGTGTCATGTTCAAGGGCGACTCTAAGAATTGCTTGGTAATGTTCTCAAGAGACTGCTTGTCTTGTTTCTTTCAAATTTTCCCCCATCCAAATAGATGAGTACCTCTTTTTGATTTAATGATCTCGAGGAGGATAACACATGCTCGATATAACTCACCTTCGGTGAGTTCCTCTTCCTTAGTTTAACAAACTGGAAGAAGTAAGGGTTTGATCCCGTATGGGCCTGTCGATGTTTGTTTTAGCGAGTCCAAAGATAGAAAATTCGAAGGTTTTTTGTAATTATAGAGTCTGGAAAAACACTTAAAAGGGAACTCTCTCAGTTCCTTTTTCGTACAGTTAGTCTTATGAGGCCAAAAAAGAGATAAACTACCACTCGAAAGACGCCCTTTCGAACCTTTTAATGAGTGTGAAAGGAAGCAAGATCACTCGACGATCTTTTCATATTTAGAGAGTCTGAAAAGAGTTTAAAGAGGAATCCAGGGGGTTCCTTTTTCATATGTCCATGCGGGTCCGAAAAAGAGATAAAAGTCTACCCGGTGCGTTCTCATATTTTCGAGCTTGAAAACGAACTAAGACTGTGCTCATGGATGTGACAAGGTAAACAAACGATCATAACTGCTTGGAAACCTGTGGTGTCAAAACTGCAATCCAGTGGTTTAGTGAAGCCATTATATTGTCAGAGAACCCCATAAATAACTATACCTTATAAAAAAAGGAAATTTACAAATAGTAATACAAGAGAAATCTTCATTTACCATTTCATTTTGCATAAGGATTTGTAGCAGTGGAGATTCTCACTTTGGAAGTGGATCTTGTTTCGCTTGATACCAGAGCTACGGTTGACTGTTTCTCTTGCCGTTTGGACCAGGTAGATCTTCATCTCTCATTATTTCAATCACATGGTTCAATATTCGTTTTCATAGCAATATTTAAATTAAAAAATGAAGCCCTGTGTCACTCCAAAAAAAGATCAAATCGGCCTCTATGGAAAACGATGGGAAAAAGACATTCTTTGGCAAAAACGTTTTTAGAAGGTGATAGCAAAGATTCCAACACCTTGACACATGGGTGGATGGGTCGTTTTTGTCAAAGAATCCATAAAAAACTCAAAAACATGCCCATGCAGCCATCATGAAAATTATTTTCATTTTAAAACGTTTTGTTGCTGCGTGATGGTTGTTGAATGATAAAGAGAGGGCATGGTTCTTTTTGAATAGTGTGGGCATTAGATTTCAAGTTTTTAAATTGCTTAAGAAATTGTCGAAAAAATTGAATAATGAAATTCTTTGTTTTTTTTTTGTAGGTGATTTCGGTGACCATGATCGAGTGGAAAGAACGAGAGCATGAGCTCGATGATCTGGCTGCTTTGCAGAGTCCTCGCACACGGGCCACGTTGAGATATTGTGGCCTACTGAAATTCTTCAAATTGCAAAAGATGAAGAAGGAGATTCTTTTACTTGAGCACATAATCAGCTTGTGGGATGTCGCAGAGAAAGGGTTCTGAATCGGAACACAGCTTCTAACCATCGAGTTGGAAGATGTATATTTCTTGACTGGCCTCTCGAAAAGAGGGGTTCCTATATCTTTTTCTGGACAGAGGGCGCTTCCTGAGCAAGTGGGCATGTATCTGGCACGTCATTGTGTCTCAGGAGCAAGATTGGTGGGGGGTAGAATCCCAATCAAGGATATCCGAGAGTTACCCCTCTGGTCCATTTTGTTTTCCATCACGAGTGTGACGGAAAGTACTAGTGCACATTTGGTGTTGAGATCATAGGTAGCTTATGGCGTACAGTGTTTGGAGCCAACACTATTTAACTGGAGCGTAGGGTTCCTTCGAAATGTGAAGGAACAGGTTTCGCGGTGTAGGATGGGGAAGAAATAGTTTGGATACGGCTCTTTCTTGGTCTCATTTTTCTTAGAGAACATCCCTCAGATGCAGCCTCAGATAGCACTGGCAGTACGACCAGTGGGAGAACCACGGATGGAGCGGTGGACTAGTCTGTCTCCGAGACTAGTGGCAGAGTCAGAATTCTGTTTCATCAGTGACTTCTTCGTTTGGCTGAGACGCCGGTAACTTTGGATAGAAGACTTCCCGTATGCCGAGGTGGACTTTCGCAGGAGCATGGATTTGATTCTACCCATGGGGGAAGATTGGGATGCGTCAGGTGAGAGACTAAGCAACACCTTGTCTAGTTTTTGTTTTTTAAGTTTTTAATGTATATGTTTTTTTTTTGGGTACGTAGAAGAGTTTTTAATGGATGTATTGTTTTCAACATGCAAACAAGGGAGCAGTGTGCCCGGCTGAGATATCGATACCAGGACATCGTGGGGGTGCCCCGGTTGCAGCAGATCCGAGGGCACCAGTGATAGGTCTCCGAGAGGTTGAAAGAAACCTTCAAGGCCTCACGATGGGCATTCCTCCTCTACGGAGGAGAGAAGTGCCTTTACATCTATAGAGGCACACTGTGGGAGTGCCAGAGAATGTTAATTCTCTACTGAGATGTGTAGTGCGCACAGTGATATGTTACTCTAAGCACAATGCAGTGCAGGGAGATTAGGGTCTCTCTGGTGATTGTGTTTTTTGTATGACTTGTCAGGCGATGTTGTATGGGTGTAAAGACCCAAATTTTTTCTCCTCTAAATACTTTTTGATGTAATCAAAACATTTTCAGTCACGCTATGTATATATATATAGTTCTGATTTTTTACAGTGCCAAAACATTTGTACATGATGATGCCTTTAATGTGATGTGTTTTAATTTACATGTGATGTACAATTTGTTTTCCTTTATGAAATTTTATCTATGGGCGAGATACCGATCCATGATGTAATTAGATAATGAATCTGAAACATTGTTGAGTTCTCGTGGAATATGTCTATATTCGATATAATCAAATATTCATTCAAGACGGTGAACGTGTAGGTGTTGACGTAGCAAGATAGGATTACAAATAGCGTAGATATGATTGAGTTTATAGACCACAAGTTGGGAGTCTAGGTTAACAATGATACGAGAGATACCTAGGGAGAAGGCTTGGGTTAAGAGTCCGATGACAGCATGATATTCTGCCATATTATTAGTCATTGTTCCTAAGAAAATACCTCTTGAACTCACCACCTCGTCAAATTGGTAAATGACCCATGCTTCCGAAGCAATGCTCCAGGTGTGTCGACTAGCGCCATCTGCAAACCTGATAAAGATAGGAAAGGAAGACGTCATCTGCGCATGAAAACACAAGGCACAGTTATGAGTGGCAAAGGTAAAGACTTTAGCATGCAAAAGAAACAGACACACCAAACTAAAATACAATATTGTATAAAGTACACATGCTAGGTGATCTAGGCATAGTACTTTTTAAGGTAAAGCCCGTTCCAGGGCTCCCCTAGGGAAATTCCATCATAATCAACTAACTCGTAGGCGCCTCTATGTAGAACATGTTTCACAATGTAAGGGCCATGCCACAGAGGTTCTAACTTACCTATCCCTAGTTTGTCATGATCCTGGTCATAGACAAGGACTAAGTCGCCTTCTGCAAAAATTCGAGGATGGACAGATTTGTCGTATTGATTTTTTATCCGCTTCTAATGTGCCTCATTAACGAGAGTGGCATCACAACGTGTTTCGTCCAGTTTGGTTAGATATAAGAAATGTTCTTCTTCGGCAGAAGTATGGGGTAGGAGTTCTACTTTAAGTTTCAGAGATGGAATCTCACACTCGATTGGTAAAACGGCTTCTATGCCATATACTAACTGGAAAGGAGTAAATCCAGTTGTGGTTTTCACGGAAGTACGGTAAGCCTAGAGAGCGGAGAAAAGTTGTAGATGTCAGTATGTCTTATTTGCCCCCACCATGCATTGAATCATGGTTTTGAGGACTTTTTTGATGGCCTCAACTTGTCCGTTGGCCTGAGGGTAATATGGGGATGAGTTTTCATGGAGAAAACCCAACTTGGCATGCAATTCACTCATCATCTAGTTCTTAAAGTGTGCACCGTGATCGGTGACAATGGTGCATGGTACACCAAAACGAGTTATGATGTGGTTAAAAATAAAAAGAGTTGCGGTATGACGATCATTCAGAAAGGTAGGCATAGCCTCAGCCCATTTGGTAAAGTAGTCGACGGTGACGATTATATAACCATGCCCCCCGGCTGAGGTAGGCTTACATTGCATGAAATCAATACCTCACTTGGCAAAGGGGTCGATGGCG
The DNA here is from genome assembly GCA_032191745.1 of Picea mariana. Lineage (NCBI taxonomy): Eukaryota > Viridiplantae > Streptophyta > Pinopsida > Pinales > Pinaceae > Picea > Picea mariana. The sequence goes on along the minus strand of JASDQU010100331.1, from coordinate 580,612 downwards.
ATAATGGGGTGCAGCGTCGTAGGGTGGGTTCATGCCTTGTTGTTAAAAACTTGGCAGGGTGGGCATTTTTTGACTACCTCAATACAATCTTTGAAGATCGAGGGCCAAAAATAGCCGACACATAGGATTTTTTGGGTTGTGTCCATCCCAGAAAGGTGACCGCCACAGGCGCCAAGGTGACAATCATTCAGAACGCGTTCAGTCTCTGCGTGAATCAAACATTGTCGAAGGATAGTATCAATACCACGGCGATACAAGGTGTCGTCGACGATAAGATAACGAGGAGAATGGTGGCGAATACGTCGACACTCTTCATGGGAAGTGTTAGGATGAAAGCGTTGGGTTTGGAGGTAAAGGAGGATGTCTCCATACCAAGGATCAAATGTGTTGATGAGGAAAAGAGTTTCGTTAGGGAGAGAATCTCTAGGTTCACTGTCTTCATCAGCATGGGGGAGATCGCAGATGAGCTCCGCAAACACCAGGGACTTTTTGGCTTTGGACTTCATAAATTCAAGATAGAATTCCTGAAGGATGACGATCCATTTAGAGTATTTTCCCCTGAGCACTTGACGTGTCAAGATGTGGTACATGGGGTTTGAGTTCGCAATCACCGTGGTGGTGCGTAGTAAGATGTAATGGTGAAATCTCTGGACAGCGATGACGGCTGCCAAAGCTAGTTTCTCTACATGTGAATATCGAAGTTCAGGTCTAGATAGAGTATTGCTCAGGTAATAGATCACATGTTCCTCACCGTTGGGGTCCTCTTGAACTAACACCATTGCAATAGTGGAAGTGGAGGCAGCTAAGTAAAGGATGTAGTCCTTTGTATACTCCAGAGGATGCAACAAAGGTGTGTGGGTCGGGTCATGCTTGAGAGCATCAAATGATCGTTGAGCCATGTCATCCCAGATGAAAGCAGTGTTTTTTTGCAACAACCGCATGAATCCTTTAGTTATCTCAGCGTAGTTACAAATGAAACAGTGAAGGAAGTTTTCTTTTCCTTGCAAACTTTGGAGTTGGGTCAAATTAGCAGGTGGAGGTAAGACTAGAATAGCCTTAATCTTTAAGGGATCCACTCGAATCCTGTCTTTAGAGACAACAAAACCGAGGATTCGAATGAATTCGACAACAAAAATACACTTATGTGGGTTCAAGCGGATACGGTAGAACCGACATAGAAGAAAAATAGCCCGTAAGTGATCAACGTGATTTGATTGATTGGATGAGTGGGCGAGTAAGTCGTCGAGGTAAGGTTCTGTGATATGCTTGATATCGTAGAAAGCGTATGACATGGTCCACTGGAAAGTATCACGAGCATTTTTGAGACCAAAAGGTAGCTTTCGATAGGAGAAAGTTCCCCATGGGCAGATAAAGGCGGTCTTATGTTGATCAGTAGGTAAAATTTCAATCTGGTTATACCCGGAGAAGCCAAACATGAAAGAGAAGATTACGCTCCCAGCGCAATTATCAATGATTTGGTCGATGAAGGGAATAGGGTAGTTGTCCTTTGGGCAAGCTTTATTGAGATCCCGATAGTCAACATAGACATGGATGGCCCCCTGTTTTTTGGCAATCGGAACAAGGTTGGAGACCCATTCTGTCAAAGGGACAGGATAGATAAAGCCATATTTTAAAAGTTTCTCAACTTCTGCCTTTATGGTTGCGATTTTCTTAGGATGAACCGGGCGGAGTTTCTGTCGAACAGGTTTTGCACCTGGGTACATCTTGATTTCATGCACGATGATCAAGGGGTCGATTCCTGGCATTTCCTCGTAGCTCCAAGCGAAGACATCATAGAATTCTTTAAACAGAGCGATGTAAGAGACCACTTCTTTGGGTGTGCAGTTAGCACCAAGGTTAATGTTTTCCACAACGCCCTCTTTGATCGAAATATCGATAACAATCGTAGTAGAGATATTACCCATATTCCCCTCAGAAAGAGTATCTTGTGTGAGGATGGGAGATTGCGGAGTATCGGTAACATCGGGAGGGAAGACAGAATGTATGTCTTGGTGAATTTCTTCTAGAGGCAGAAGAAAAGAGGATCGATGATGGTTATCATCCCAAGGTACATCATCAATACTAAGCATCTCCATTATAGATTCGTCGGAAGGGAAAATTTGGGAAATGTAATCGATTGCAGACGATATGGAATCCAACCATAACGGCATCGAGTAGGCATCAGGTTCAAATAAATGTGGGTTGTCTGGGGAGGGAGAGGTAGATTGAATGGCTACATATGCAGCCTCAGCTGGGCTAAGTGGCATGGTGTCACCGAGCACATCGAATTCCATAGGACTAGGTACAATCCAAGGGTTAGATGATTCCAAAGATTGATAAGGCATAGTCGAAATCATATTGACGGTGGCAATATGATGTGTGGCGGGTGGAAGTGATGTAGGGAAAGTAACCATAAGGATAGAATCTTTCAATAAGCCAACACCAATTCTTTCATATGTAACTGGGTGGTCTCCCAAAAAAGGAATGTTGTTGGTGACAGGGGCACGAGCGTCGAGTGTACAGAAATCTAGTTGATCGATAGTGACAATTTTGCCTTGATGGGGGAATTGTACACATCGAAACACCGACGAGGCGATGGTAGTCATAGCATAGAACCAACTTCTTCCAAGTAGTAGGTTGTAATCGAGGGGGGCATCGACCACCTCGACATCAATGGTAACAGTTTTTCCGCCCAACTGAACGGCTAAGAATTGTAAAAGTTCATGAGGATGAAAACCTTGTCCATCGAAAGCGCGTAACATCATAGGGGATTTGTTAAGGGCAGGTGATTTTAAGCCTTTGCAACAAGCTAAAGACATGACACAAGTAGAGGATCCCTCATCCAAGATAGTTCGGTGTATTTGTTGATTGTGAACAACAACATCGATCTGAAAAGCTAGTTGGTGGGAGAGTCGAAGTTGATGATCATATAGATTAAACATGAGTTTATTAGATGACTCAGGATCGAAAGCATCGATGGCAGCTAAGAGCGTTCTACGTTGGCTGGGACAGTGTTGTAAAACTTCCAAAGCAGACATAGCACACGGTTCTTGAGCCAAATCTTCAACAATGTTGTAGTTTTGGGCAGCCCGTGAACTAGGATTAAAGGTAGATTTTTGGATAGTGCTCTTAGGAAGGTGTAAAATGGATTCAAACAAAGGTTTCTCGATCTGGAGCAGTCCATACGGAGGGCTAGCAGATGGAGGACTAATGGAAGATGGTAATGGGTCCGGTAAGGAACCGTTAGTAGTCTTCGGCTTATCAGGTTTAATCGGTGTGTCATATGTCGTAGTGCAAGTGGTTAGATTAATCCTGTTAAACATGTAAATGTGGGCACTTGTCGAGGCCTCGTCATGGGGTTGGTTGGAACTGCCCCCTGGAGTGGGGGTTTGAGAAACCAAAGATTGTTGTTGTGGAAAAGGCTAGGTAAGCACAGCGGGTTGTGAATTTCCCTTAAAAATCTTGGCCACTTCATCGCGATGTGGACAGTCTCGAGTGTAGTGATCATTGCCACAAATGAGACATGGGAATTTTGGTTTCCGTTGTGGTTGTTTTCTGGCAGCTGGGGTTTGTGGTTGGTTTTTGGGTTGTTCATTGTTGTTGTTTTTCTTTGGTTTATTTCTTGTTTCTTCTTGCCCCCAGGTTGTTGTGAAGGGGTCGATTGGACCGCATTCACCTCAGAGACCTGAGTTTGACAGGAGGTAGAAGAGAGTGCAGTTGAACAGGGAGCAGACATCGAAGTGGGCCGCTGGGTTGTTCCAGTCAACTGGGAAGTAGATTGGGTTTTGATGGAGCCAATGACTCCATCCGCATGCGAGGTAGACGATGGTTTGGATGGATCATTAGTGGCACGGGTAGCATTTGGTATCAACTCATACAGATTACCATATTGTGAATAAACCAAATCTAAGTACTGAACGCGAGCAATAGCTTCTTCCTCGATGACTGCACCACCCATGGCAACATCACGAGCGATCTGGGGTAACAATGATTTGGTGAACCATTCCGCTAATAATTGGTCAGGAATGACTGCTTTGATTAACCTTTGTCATCGTCTCCATTCATGAATATGATTAGAGATATGTACGGAGGTTGTCTAGCGAAGGGAGGTCAATAGTTCAGTACCCGTCTCGTATCAAACGGGTAGTTGGAAGTGTGTGAGGAAGGACATGGCAAGGGAGTTGAAATCGTGAAAATAAGCGCATGGTAGTTCAATATACCACTTTGTTGCAGAACCCGTAAGCGTTCGTTGAAAAAGACGCAAACGTATAGAATCATCCATGAGGGATTTGGATGAACGCCACAAATGGAAAGTCATCACGTGGTTGTTTGGGTCTTCTCCGGACTTTCCGTCAAATTTTGGAATATCAGAAGGAAGTTTAGCTGGAATAGCTGGCCAAATCGAAGAATGAAAAATAGGATCATTCGTTAACTGAGACAGGTCTGGAAGGTCTAGAGTTGCTAGGAAAGTTAGTTGTTGATTAACCTGCGGGTAATACTGGTGTGGCATAGGAACACCAGTAGGACCATACACAGGGTTATGCGGATAATTGTAACTAATGGGACCTCTTGTGTAAGGTTGGTGTTGACCAGGGTACACAGGATTTGAGGTGTTTTGAGAAACATGTGCGAGCGGAGGATAACCGGATGGGTTTTGAGGATTATAAGTTGGATTCAGAGTTTTTCCATAAGGAGGATATAGATGAGTCCCTTGAGAGGGAAGAGGTTGTTGTGGATCTTGATGGTTGTGTCCCCCCGAGAACTGTGGGTTTCCTGGAAAAGGGATGTTCCATGGATTGGGTGTGGTAGACACATTTTGTCCATACGGTTGATGGTAGGCTCCGGATTGAGGCTGTCTCCCAGCATGAGGGTGCCCTTCAAATGGAAGTTGTCCTCCGGTGGGAGGATGCCCCCCAGCTTGAGGTAGAGTTCCCGGAATTTGAGAACCAGATGTAAATGACTGACCAGTGTCTCTTAACGGATTAAGACCACCAAGACCGATCCCTCTGGGTTGTTGTATAGGTATGGAATTTCCCAGCATAACTTGGGTAGTAGTGGTAGCAGAAGAATTAAGTGCTCTGTACCCAAAATGGAGTGATGATGAAGGTCTAGGTGTTATTGGTGTGCCAATTGCATCTTGGATAACCACCGCATTACTGGCAGGAATAGTTGGAATGTGAGCGACCATTGTAGAGTGAGCTGTCTGGAGAGAAAAAGTGGACCTTGGACCAACAGACGATGTGTTCGGATCAACGGATGGTGTAGCCAAAAAATAGTAGTACCAGTAAAATGGTTTAAGGGTACGGCGTAGGTGATAAGTGCATCGGCACCTATTCCTGTTCCATAAAGATCCTGCACCATGCACGGTGGACTTCGAACAATGTCTGCAGTCCAAAAGGGGTCATCAACTAGAGGGTTTGAATGAGGCCAAGTCAGAATGTCAAAAGGATTGATGATAACAAATTCACCAGCTGAATTCAATTGGAGGACACGTCTCTCATATTCCTCCAGAATGTGAAAAGCCTCCGGAGACTCTAAAACAATTCAAAAATTCTCTAAAGAAGTGGGAACTTCTTCTTGGGAGGTTATAGTGTCGTGAACCTCGCTCTGTTGAGGAGATTCCTCCATAGAATGAGGGGGTAAAGGGGCATTCTCTTCCATATTTTCTGGAGAAAGTCCCTGTAGCCTCCGCGAATGACGTGGAGGGTTGATGTTGGCGAAAAAGAGTTGGCAGAAAAGATCTATGGCCAACTACCGAAAAGAAGCAGCATACGCTAATAGAATCTAGGAATCACAACCAAGCAAACAAAACCTTCTCTCAATGACCGTACTAGTTGGTGATGAAATCCAACGTCACATGATCAAGTCAAGAAGGGGTGAGGATATGGTGGAACAGTTACAATGGCGACCTACTTAACGGACTTTCACCCTGGTGCAAGCTTCCATGCAATAATTTTGGATTTACCCTCCAAGGAGCCCGAGTGAGTTTGACCATTGTCTGCTCCAGGTACAATGAGACTTCCCTTAACTGTCACCTTGTGTAAGACGCTAAATATTATGGCCACTAAGGTTACCAATTCGCAGTAAGCCCCTGGGCGGGTATAGTCGACATTCCAGTCCGAACGTACGGGCAGGGTATCTAGCTCGAAATCAACTTGAAAGGCTTCCACTCAACCTTGTGGGTATACCTTTAAGTGATCCCCATAATATGATATGACCACTACAATCATTCAAACCACGAAGGGATAATCTCCGTAGCTTTCCCGAGTGCGACCTCGTGCGTAACCCCTGTGTGAGAGGGGGATCCCAGGTAGACTTCTACGACAATTGGATTTGACTCTCCCTAGCTCAGAATGTTAATGTTTGTTTTGGATACTTTGGAGAGTTATGCTCATAGCCTAATACAAAGTACTAGTCCTAGTCTACTGTTGGTGGAGGATCCTAGAAAAGAAAATGTTCTAGATAGTTTTTAATTAGCGTTCATTTTATAGCTGTGCTTTACTCAAAAGGGGTGCATGGAAGTGAAACGGATGGAATGATGACTCAATCCCCAAAAATGCATCAAATATGATAAGCATTCATTTCTTTTCGATGAATATCTATTTAAGGGAGAGAGAGAGAGTTCTTTTCACTAACAAGCACTAATAAGGAATGACCTCAAACAAGTTTTCTTCAATCAAATCCGATGTGGTGCTAAAACTTTTTAGAAATGTCTTCTAATATGAAAAATCAATCATGAAGACGTCTCTTTATTGTTTGTGTGTGAATAATGATTAATTCAAAACAACACTTCTCCTGCCAATTATCCTTTTGGATCAAGGAAACTTAGACAAACATAAGCAGGTTTCATACAAACAATACACCCTCTTGTTGTGATAAAAAACAAGAAGCAAAAGAAAAGAAAACAAAGAAAATCAAGAAATTCACACCAAAAGAAATGTCGAAGAACAATGACCTCAACTAAAACCAAATGAAGAGATTCGTAGACTTCTGATGTCCTTCACCAAAGTTTCTCGCTCAGTCAAAAAAGAGAGAAAAAATAATGCATGGGTTTCAAACTCCCGACAGTAGAAAAACTCAAAAATAATGAAGAAGGCTACAAAATCTAAACAACAAAGTATTTATTCCTCCGAAGGAAGGATGTCAAAGTTGAATGGGAAGAAGAATTGACTCACAGAGAGGCTCATCAAGTGAAACACAGAGACTAGACCCTGAAAAAAGCAATTCTGGAGAGGTTTTTTGCCAAAAGAGGGATGGGGCTTGATGCAGGAGCATCGCCAACTCATTAAGCGAGCTAGCACATCAAAGCAGAGATCGGCTGGATAAACAAACCCAAATTTTTGAAGTGCTTTGGGATTGTAGCGCAAGTATTTAATGAACCATTTATGAAGGTGCATTTGTATATTGTATTGGACCTTGAGCCTTTAAGCTCTCGTCCTTTGGTAGATAGGAGGCATTTAATCCAGTTAATGCTAGTAGATAGGATTTTTAAGTCTAGATTTGATAGTTTAGAGTCCGAGAGGGAAAACGGATATAGAAACCCTCATTGTATCATTGTAATATATTGAAGCAAGAGAGCAAGAGCAAGCAGAGAATATTGTATGAAGAAAACCCATGTACAGGCATTTGAATTAATAGAAGGAAGCTTTGATTCAAACTCATGGTTTGTGTTGTTTTCTCTGTGTATTGAGGTTATTCTCATGAATGTTTTCTTGCATTTGCTTTGTATATGCTGTGCATGTGATTTCATGTTTCAAACTGAAGTCTGAAAGGGAGAGAGAATGGGGTTCAATTGTTTCTCTATCTGAGCCAGGAGATTCCTGCAAAGTGTGCAGTTGAATACATCTGCAAGAAGTGCGTTGATGGAGGCTTAGATGGTTTAAATCTTGTTCTCATTCACCCATAAGTGGAAGTGGGTTGTTGAAGCCGTGCAAGGAGTGCACGGGCTAAAGAAGAAGAAGTCTCAGTTGTGAACTGAGAAGAAAACAATCGAAGACTGTTGCTGCAGGAATGCGCAGAGTCGGAAGGATTCAACACTAGAGAGTTGTTGAATGATTGTCGTGAGGAGCGCGTGAAAATCCCTCTGAAAGAATCAGAGTGGAAAAATATTAGGATGGATAGACCTTTGAACTCACTGAAGGATAAGAGCAGGGAATTCGTTGTTGGAAGTCGGAAAAAAATAATTGCAGGTTGGCGAGCGAGAAAACGAGTCTCGTGGAGAGACACTTCTTTATTTCGCAGAATTCTCAAGGGGAGAACGGAGGACGAAATCTTTGGGAGAGATTTCACGAAGTTCCAAGAGCCGTTGGATCTCTCATAGGTGCAAGGTAGTTACAGCGCAGGCATGGAGAGGATTCAAAGCTCAGGAGAGGCAGCACCGTTGGTCCAAGTCGGTCAGGGCCGTTGGATTGTTCACGAGGTCTCCGATCGGGACCTCGTGAGGAAAGTGTCCTAATTTTGGTAAGGAGAGTCACGAGATTGCGAGGAGCGAGATATCGACTACTCCGAGGATAGTGTGGAACCACAGGAGTTAGTAAGTGGGACAGGTGGCACCTCGCATCTTAGAACCTTGTAAGTGAAGGGGTTGAGAAATTGGTGGTTAAAGTCGTGAGGCGCGAGGACATGAAGTGGCAAGAGCATCAAGAGCGTCTATCTGAGTGGGACAGGTGGCGGAGATCTAAGGATCTCGCGAACTCGGGAACTCGCAGGGTGAGATCCCAAACATTGGGTACTCAGATTCATGAGGATGCGAGGCGTGAGAAGGAGATAACCGTTGGATCTAGATCATGGGAGGACCGTTGGATCCGCACGTGGGATTGTGCATCGGGACCTCGCGAGAAAAGGCACGAGGACTTGGCCATGGAAGTCGCGAAGTCGCGAGGGAGTGAGGTCGCGAGTCTCGGAATCTTGGACCTTGGGAGTCGACGTAGAATTTATTCAACCTCGGGAGAAGAAAAATCGTGAGGGAGCGAGGTCGCGAGTTTCGGCACATCGGATATCGGGTGAGGACGGGTCAAGTCACACGTGTGCATCGGAATCTCGGTGCCTCAGATATCGGAGGTTGGAGAATCAAAAGTTTGGTATCACGAGTAGCGAGGTTGCGAGTAGCGAAGTCCCCCAGGGAAAGGTCAGCGAGTTGACTTACATCTCGGATCTCGAGGATCCGAGAGTGTAGCGCTCGACTGTTGGACTCACGAAGTCACAAGTTCTGATCCTCCAAGGAGTTAAGGAAGGGGATCGTGCGATGAAGAGAATATATGGGTAGGAAAAATTCTCGATAGGGAATTAGGAGAACCTTTGAGTTCTTCGGGTCGAGGAGAGGGGAAGGTCCTATGTGAGCGGACGTGACCCTGGGTGGCACGTTTGCGTCAGAGTGGTATCAGAGCTAGAAAATTTCTCTATTTTCTGTAGCAGAGGAGAAGAAATAATTTCACCATGCCACTGAGGAGAGAAAGACAATCACCTGATCCAGAGGATAGGGGAAACCAGAGAGGCAGAGGGAGACAAGCACAAGTGCCAGAGATGGAAAGGCAGATACGTGATCTCCGAGCAAGATTAGAAGATATGGAAGCAGGGTAGAGATGCACAGCCAGTGCTGGAGATCTGAGCGAATCCGAAGGTGAAGTTGAAGTTGAACAACAAGGAGAAGTTGTAGCCGAAGATGCAGCCAACGAGAGGTTAATTAAAGCTATCGCTCAGATGAGTTCAAAAACAAAGATGGACATACCAGCTTATGAAGGGAGTCTGGATGTAGAAGAGCTTCTAGATTGGATTAGAACTCTTGACACTTACTTCAATTATGAGGATATCGAAGAAGATAAGAAGGTTAGGCATGCTGTCAAAAAATTGAAGGGACATGCAGCATTATGGTGGGATGAGCTTCAAGCAAATAGACGTTCCAAAGGCAAGCAAAATATCAAAAGCTAGGATCGAAAGATTGTGAAGATGAAGGAAAAGTTCATCCCAAGGGATTATCAAATCACACTGTTCAAGAGAATGCAGAACCTGAGACAGAAGTTGATGATAGTAAAAGAGTATACTGAGGAATTCTATAAGCTCAATATCAGAGCAGGTCATTGGGAGAGCGATGATGAAAAAGTTGCCAGGTATATGAATGGCTTAAGATACGATATCCAGGATGAGATGAGTATGACAACCATCAGAACGATGGAGGATGCGTATCAGATGGCGTTGAAAGTTGAAGAGAAGTTGAGCCATAAGCCAGGACAGCGAGGCTGAGGAAGAAGCCATCCAAAAGGTAAGTCGGTTGCTCAGGATAGGTTCCAGAAATCCAAAGATGACTAGAAGAAGCCTCAGAATAGAACAGAAAGAGGTGGAAGTTCACAGCGAGGCCAGTACGTTGAACAGCGAAGGCAGCAGACAGAACAGAGCGGAGGATATGCTGATAATAACACATTTCCTCGTACCAGAGGTAGAGGAAGAGGTAGAGGTGGAGTCATCACATGTTTCACATGTGGAAAGAATGGACACAAGGCAGTTGACTGTCCATATAGGAAGAAGGATGGAGGAGAAGCTCACATCGCCAAGGAACATAGGCGAGATGCTGAAGCAGAAGACGCAGAAGATGGAAGATCGTTGATGATGCGTAAGGTTCTCTTAACATCCGAGAAGGAGGTGGAGGACACAGCTCAAAGAAACAGACTTTTTAGAACCACATGCAAGACCAAAGACAGGAAATGCAAGGTTATTGTGGACAGTGGAAGCACAGACAATCTCGTTTCAACCGAGATGGTGGAGAAACTAGAGCTGGAGACAACTGATCACCCGAGTCCATACAAAGTCTCATGGCTACAGAAGGGAAATCAGGTAAGTGTCACCAAACAATGCTTAGTTGACATCAAGATAGGAGGTTACAATGATAAAATACTCTGTGATGTTATTCCTATGGATGTATGTCATTTGTTGCTAGGCAGACCATGGAAATATGACAGGAACGTAGTTCATGATGGGAAAATGAATACATATACTTTAGAGAAGAATGGAAGAACACATATGCTACTTCCAATTAAAGAAAAAGAAGTAAACCTAGAAACGAGAAATACTATACTTCTCATGAGTGGGAAGGAACTTCTGGTGGAAGTAAAGAAGAAGGAAGATCCGCAATTCTTTGTGGTCAGGAAACCAAAAGTTGTTTTGACCAGCACAAGAGTGGATGATTTGCCGGAAGAAATTCAGGAACTGTTGGACGCGTTCGCTGACATTGTGGTAGACAAATTACCTCATTTGTTGTAGCCGATGAGGAGTGTGAGTCATCATATAGACCTCATACCAGGAGCCAGTTTGCCAAACAAATCTGCGTACAGGCTGACGCCACAGAAAAATGAAGAAGTCAAAAGGCAGGTGCAGGAACTATTGGATAAAGGACTGATCAGGGAAAGTTTAAGTCTGTGTGCCATTCCAACAGTACTGAGTCCAAAGAAAGATAGAGGCTGGAGAATGTGCACTGATTCTAGAGCCATTAACAAGATAACCATCAGGTACAGGTTTCCATTGCCACGGATGGATGACTTGATGGACTCTTTAAGTGGAGCTAAAATTTTTTCAAAGGTTGATTTGAAAAGCGGATATCATCAGATTCACATGAGAGAAGGCGATGAATGGAAAACAGCCTTCAAAACCAATGAAGGGTTGTATGAATGGCTAGTCATGCCGTTTGGCTTGACGAATGCACCGAGTACCTTCATGAGGTTGATGAATGAAGTGCTGAAGGAATTTATTGGTAAGTTTGTCATTGTTTATCTGGATGACATATTGATTTTCAGCAAAACAAAAGAAGAACATCTGAAGCATTTAGCTGCAGTAATGAGGAAGCTACAGCAGGAGAAGTTGTTGATCAACATGAGGAAGTCTTCATTTATGAAGAGAGAACTCATTTACTTGGGGTTTGTCATATCGGCGAATGAATTAAAGATGGATCCAAGTAAAGTGGAGGTAATTAAAAATTGGCCATCACCGAGAAATATTTTCGAGGTGAGAAGTTTTCATGGACTGGCTAGTTTCTACCGAAAATTCATCAGGAATATCAGTGGAATTAGCGCAGCGATGATGGACACAGTCAAGAAAAGATATAAATCTTTTCATTAGACTAAAGAGGTAGAGAAGATCTTCAATCTGTTGAAGCGAAAGATGACGGAACAGACGATCTTGGTGTTGCCGGATTTTACGAAAGTGTTCCAGGTGAAATGTGATGCAAGTGGCTTTGCCATAGGAGTGGTCTTGATCCAAGAAGACAGACCAATTGTGTATTTCAGCGAGAAGCTAGATGAGGCAAAAGTGAAATACTCCATGTATGATAAAGAATTTTATGCTATCATACAGGCACTGAAGAAGTGGAGGCATTATTTGATCCCGAAGGAATTTGTTTTATATAGTGATAATCATGCATTATAGTTTGTGACTCAACAAGAGAAGTTGAATCAGAAACATGCTAAATGGGTGGAGTATATGAAGAATTTTACATTTGTAATTAAACACATTTCAAGTACTGCTAACAAAGTGGCTGATGCTTTGAGCAGGAAGTGTTTGTTGCTGTAGGAGTTCTGAATCAAAACATTGGGTTTTGAAAATCTTAGGGATATGTATGCAGGTGATGCAAATTTTGTAGAGGCATATGAAGCAACTAAGAATCTAGTTCTCAGAGACAAAAGCCCATGGATAGATTACATGATCCAAAATGGACTGTTGTTCAGAGGAAATCAGTTATGTATTCCAAATTGCTCCATGAGGGAGAATCTGCTAAAAGAAAAGCACAGTGGTGGATTAGCAGGGCATTTTGGCCACGACAAGACATTTGCAAAGCTGAGCGAAGCATACTTTTTGCCAGGAATGCGGTCGAAAGTCAAAAAGTTTGTCGACAGATGTAGAATTTGTCAGCATTCAAAGGGCAGGAAGCAGAATGCAGGATTCTATCAATCATTACCCATACCCGAAATGTCGTGGGATGAAATCAGCATGGATTTTGTATTGGGATTGCCTAGGACGCAAAGAGGACATGATTCAATCTTTGTGGTGGTTGACAGGTTTTCCAAAATGGCACATTTTATCCCGTGTCAGAAGACCAGCGATGCGACTCATATCGCAAATTTGTTCTTCAAAGAGATCGTTACACTTCATGGTTTACCCAGAAGCATAGTATCGGATAGAGATACGAAATTCATAGGGAATTTTTGGAGGACACTCTGGAAGAAGATGGGGACTAACTTGATGTTTAGTTCTGCCTATCATCCTTAGACAGATGGGCAAACCGAGGTGGTAAATAGGAGTCTGGGAGACTTACTAAGAAGCTTGGTGACAGAGCACCACAGCAGCTGGGACAATGTGTTGCCACAGGCAGAGTTTGCGTACAACGACTCAGTGAACAGGAGCACAGGCAAAAGTCCATTTGAGATTGTATACGGCAGGTAGTCGAGAGGAGTTTCTGAACTGAGGGACTCAGAGTAGATAATGACTAAGAGCGCAAGCATGGAAGAATTCGCAGAGGCAATGGAAGAACTTGACAGCAAGGTGAAGCAGTGATTGTTGGAATCAAACCAGGAATATAAGCGCAAAGCAGATCAGCATTGGAGAGAACTTCAGTTCAAAGTTGGTGATATAGTTCTGGCACATCTAAGGAAGGAAAGGTTCCCAAGGGGAACATACAACAAGCTGAAAATGAAGAAAATTGGGCCATACAGAGTCCTAAAGAAATTGGGAGAAAACGCTTATGAAATTGAGTTGCCGGATGGGATTAGAATATCTCCGACATTCAATGTCTCAGAATTATATCCATATAAGGCTGAGGAAGCAGGATCTGGAAGTGATGAACAACCACAGATCCAGTGGCAGAAGTAGATGCCGATTGCAGAGAAGCCACAGATGGAGCGTATACTTGACAGGAAGGTGAGCAAAAAGACCAGGTAGAAGGAATACTATGAGTATCTGGTCAAGTGGAAGAATCATCCAGTGGAGGACGCCAGCTAGGAAAGCGAAGCAGTAATTCAAAGGCATGGACAGACCATGCAGGAGCTCATGGACAAGATCCCATGAAAGTTTTCAAGCTGAGGAGTATGATGCAGGAGCATCGCCAACTCATTAAGAGAGCCAGCACATCAAAGCGGAGATCAGCTGGATAAACAAACCCAAATTTTTGAAGTGCTTTGGGATTGTAGCGCAAGTCTTTAATGAACCATTTATGAAGGCACATTTGTATATTGTATTGGACCTTGAGCCTTTAAGCTCTCGTCCTTTGGTAGATAGGAGGCATTTAATCCAGTTAATGCTAGTAGATAGGATTTTTAAGTCTAGATTTGATAGTTTAGAGTCCGAGAGGGAAAACGGATATAGACACCCTCATTGTATCATTGTAATATATTGAATCAAGAGAGCAAGAGAAAGCAGAGAATATTGTATGAAGAACACCCATGTACAGGCATTTGAATTAATAGAAGGAAGCTTTGATTCAAACTCATGGTTTGTGTTGTTTTCTCTGTGTATTGAGGTTATGCTCATGAATGTTTGCTTTCTTGTTATGAATTTGCTTTGTATATGCTGTGCATGTGATTTCATTTTTCAAACTGAAGTCTGAAAGGGAGAGAGAATGGGTTTCAATTGTTTCTCTATCTGAGCCAGGAGATTCCTGCAAAGTGTGCAGTTGAATACATCCGCAAGAAGTGCGTTGATGGAGGCTTAGATGGTTTAACTCTTGTTCTCATTCACCCAGAAGTGGAAGTGGGTTGTTGAAGCCATGCAAGGAGTGCACAGGTTGAAGAAGAAGAAGTCTCAGTTGTGAACTGAGAAGAAAACAATCGAAGACTGCTACTGCAGGAGTGCGCAGAGTCGGAAGGATTCAACACTAGAGAGTTGTTGAATGATTGTCGCGAGGAGCGCGTGAAAATCCCTCTGAAAGAATCAGAGTGGAAAAAGCTCAGGAGGGATATACCTTTGAACTCGTTGAAGGCTAAGAGTAGGGAAGTCACCGTTGGAATTCGGAGGAAAAGAATCACAGGTTAGCAAGCAAGCAAACGAGTCTCGTGGAGAGACACTTCTTTATTTCATAGAATTCTCAAGGGGAGAATGGAGGATGAAATCTTTGGGAGAGATTTCATGAAGTTTCGAGATATGTTGGATCTCTCAGAGGTGTAAGGTAGTTACAGTGTAGGCGTGGAGAGGATTCAAAGCTCAGGAGAGGCAGCGTCGTTGGTCCAAGTCGGTCAGGGTCATTGGATTTTTCACGAGATCGTCGATCGGGACCTTGTGAGGAAAATGTCCTAAGTTTGGTAAGGAGATTCGCGAGATTGCGAGGAGCGAGATATCGACTACTCCGAGGATAGTGTGGAACCACAGGAGTTAGTAAGTGGGACAGGTGGCACCTCTCATCTCGGAACCTCGTAAGTGAAGGGGTTGAGAAATTGGTGGTTAAAGTCGCAAGGTACGAGGACACGAAGTGGCGAGAGGATCAGGAGAATCCATCTGAGTGGGACAGGTGGTGGAGATCTAAGGATCTCACAAACTTAGGAACTCGCAGGGCGAGAGCCCAAACATTGGGTACTCAGAGTCACGAGGACGCGAGGTGCGAGAAGGAGATAACCGTTGGATCCAGATCGCGGGAGGACCGTTGGATCTGCACGTGGGATCGTGCATCGGGACCTCGCGAGAAAAGGCACGAGGACTTGGCCACGAAAGTCATGAAGTTGTGAGGGAGCGAGGTTGCGAGTCTCGGCATCTCAGACCTCGGGAGTCGACGTAGAATTTATTCGACCTTGGGAGAAGCAAAATCACGAGGGAGCGAGGTCGCGAGTTTC
>JASDQU010100331.1:524784-534894 GCA_032191745.1 Picea mariana | reverse complement strand
TGCATGCAATATTTGCAGTGCCTCTGCATGCTCACTCCGCGCCAAATTCCTCCATAACTCGAGTGCTTTGTCTGATCATCATCGTGACTCTTCATCTTCTATGGTGGTTCCCACCATGCACCCAGCATCACTAGGTGTTCTGTTGAGATTCCTCAACCTCTCTGGTAGTTGAGACTCCTTGTCTTCTTTGGCACAGTCGAGCTTATGCCTTATGTTTCAGTTACAGACTTCAATGCCCATCCATCTATCAATCCCTCTAAGAATCATCTTCCTTAACTGGGTGAAGATTAGAGACTCTTCATCTCCTCTGGAAATCACACAAAAGTGTCTTCGAGTCCTCTGGTAGAAACCATCAGTGGTTTCTGGCAGTTACATTGTGTCGTGCTACAATAGCCCTCCGATCTTGTTCAAATTCATCTTCACCGTTGGATTGATTCTATGGGATCTTGCATTCATTTCGACATTTCGACATTCGGAAATTCGGAATTCATGTGAACATGCATCTTGACTCTCCAAGTCGCGATCGCCAAAACCCCAAAATGGCATGGGATCAACAGTCCCAATCAACACTTGATCTGACGGTTCAGATCATTTCGCGATTTCGCATATCGTGATTTCAACATTCCTGTGGTGAATGTTCTTGATGCTTCCAACTCCCAATCCGTGAAACTCCGAAAGGGAGTCAGATCAATGGTCCACATAACCCCCAGAGATGGACAGCTGACAGGATTTCGACATTTCAGGACTCCTGATGCTGAGAGTTTCTTGACATCTCTATCTCCCGATTTCTGAAACTCCAAAGTAGTGTAAACCTGCTGACGTCAAACGTGGATTGACATGTGTTGAATAACTGCCACATGCCACTCTGATTCGTGACTTACATGTGCCTGAAATGTTGAATCATCCTGACACTTGTCATTGCCTGGTTGTGCCACGTGTTCTTAGGTTTGCTGACGTTTCTTGTTTTGGGATTTTGTATTTTGGCACTTCGGGACTCCTAATGTTGAGAGTCTCTGACTTCTCCATCTCTCAATTTTTGAAACTCTGAAATGGACTGGGATCAATGCTCCAGATCAAACCTTGATCTGATGGCTCAGATTAAGTCGCGATTTCACATATCACAATTTCGGGATTCCTGTGGTTAATATTCTTTGACATCTCCAACTTTGGATCCGTGAAACTCCGAAATGGAGTTGGATCAACGGTGAAGATCACATCTTGATTTGAAGACTGTGGTTAAGTCGCGATTTCACATATCGTGATTTCGAGAGGTTAGGGAACCCCGTTCCTTTGACTCTCTAGTCAACGAAATGACGATCTTTCCCCACGTGTCCCTCTTGGATCAATGGTCAAGATTTTATTGTGATTTCAAAACTCCATGATCCTTCATTGTGTCTAATCAATGGTCCATATTTTTCCTCTATCCAACGGTCAAGATTATATCGCAATTTCGCATATCGCGATTTCGCGAGTTGAAATGTTGGAGCATTTCATTCCTTTGACTTTCCATTCAGCAAAATGTTGATCTGTGTCCATGTGTCCTGCCTAAAGATGGATGGCCCTCCTTCTTTCAGGATTTTGTGAGCCCGCTACTCCTTGCACTTTAAAGAACGTGCAGGTTCTCCTTGATCCAACGATGGTCGGATCCCGCGCTTGGATTTAACACCTGAGATCTGTCCTCCCCTTCAGCATGCTCTTCTTGTCTACATTGAGATCTGACAGCCATCGGGAATTTTGAATTGTTGATCCAATGATCATGGTTGTTGCTCTTCCTCGATTATCACTGTGTTGTTGATCATCGTTGTTGTACTCAAGCCATCATCGTTGTTGTACCTGCCATCAATGACAAGCATACGCTGCCTATAAAAGATGCCAACAACCTACTTCATAACTGTATGCTAGATTCTGGAGCTTCCCACAATGTGATTCCAAAGGAAATTATGGAGAAACTCGATCTTGAATTCACAAGTCCCTATGGTGACTTATATTCTTTTGATTCAAGAAAAGTCAAATGCATAGGCATGATTAAAGACCTGGTGGTAGGTCTGGCACAAATACCTACAAAAAGCATTCTTATGGATGTAGTGGTCACTGACATCCCTCCGAAGTATGGTATGTTATTATCTAGGTCATGGGGTTCCAAGCTTGGAGGATCTCACCAGCTAGACATGACATACGCTACAATTCCAGTTTTCGGAGGATAATACACGCGTCTTTACAGAGAGACTAGGTTGGCATTCACGGTAGGTGATCCACATAGCCCAAATAATCATCCTGTTTATATTGTTGACCAAGATTTAGGAAATTGTATATTATCTATTGATGATGATTTTGAAGTAGATATAGACGAAAGTTGTATAGAAAAAAAAACTGAAAAAGAAGAAATAAAAAAAAATGTATATAGCATTGGTGTATGGAAGATGTATTTTGACGGTGCTTCATCTTTCCTTGGAGTTGGAGCTGGGGCACTCCTTGTGGCTCCTGATGATCAATTTGTAATCCCCTTTTCATATAGGCTTCAGTGGAATGTGGATTGTACAAATAATGTATGCGAGTACGAAGCTTTAGTGCTAGGATTAGAAGCCGCTAGGAGGATGAAAATAAAGAAACTCAAAGTCTTTGGCGACGCCAAGTTAATCATAAAACAGGTGAATCGACAGTACCAGGCCAAACATCCTAGGTTGAGGTCCTATAGGAATTGTGTCTGGGATCTGATTGAGAATTCCTTCTCCTCTATGAATGTTCATTTCTTCCCAAGAACTGAAAACCAACAGGCTAATGCATTAGCCAAAGCAGCATCAACTTTCACACCTCCTACCGCATTTAAATTAAAGTATCACATACAAATGAAACATCGACCTTCGATACCGAATAACATATAGCATTGGCAAGTCTTTGAGGATGATGAACAGCTTCGCAAATTTTTAGAATCAATAGATGAATTTGCAGAAACGCATACTGATCAAGAAAATCAAAATGATCCCATTTGGATCATGCAAGAGGGGGAGGATTCTAAAGAGTTTCACGATAAAATTGTGAATCACCGAATGCTCGTTCTCAAGAATAACCAAATTCCCAAGGGCCTAATTCCCTTGGAAAGATTATTCAATCAAGATGATATCCCTTCAAAAACCACCTTACAGCCCCAACTTGAAGAGGTTGAGGACTGTGACATAGGAACTAAAGAAAACCCTCGGATGATAAAACTATCCAAATATCTATCTACAGAAACCAAAAATAAATACACGGAGTTGCTTAGAAAGTACAAATACATTTTCACTTGGTCGTATGAAGAACTAAGAACTTATGACACCTTTGTGATTGAAAAGAAGATAGCCCTAAAGCCTGGTGTCAAACCCTTTAAACAAAAAATCTGACAAATCAACCCCATCTTATTACCCGTTATCGAACGGGAAGTCAAAAAACTCCTTGATGCAAAGATAATTGTACCACTGAGATATTTCGATTGGGTAGAAAACCTAGTCCCGTTTAGGAAGAAAAACGGGGAAATTAGACTGTGTGTCGATTTCAGAAATCTTAATAAATCCTCTCTCAAATATAATTACCCCCTACCTAAAATGGATCACGTTTTAGAAAAAATAGTAGGAGGAGCTAATAGGATGTCAATGATCGATGGATTTTCAGGTTACAATCAAATTATCGTTAGCAATCATGATAAAGAAAAAATAGCCTTTACCACTCCTTGGGGTACATTTATGTATGATAAGATGTCATTTGGTTTGATGAATGCAGGTGCTACTTTTCAAAGGGCAATGGATATCGCTTTCGTTGGCAAACAGGACAAATTTGTAGTTATTTATTTGGATGACCTAACTGTTTTTTCTAAATCGGATGAAGATCATCTGATACATCTCAAGCAGACGTTTGAGAAATGCCATAGGTTTGGTCTGTCCTTAAATCCTAAAAAGTCTCACTTCCCTATGCAAGAAGGCAAGCTTTTGGGCCATATTGTATCTCGAGATGGAATTAGAATTGACCCTAAAAGAGTTGAAGCTATAGACACAATAAGTATTCCTAGGAATGTGAAAGAAATTCAGTCATTCTTAGGAAAAATAAATCTTTTGAGAAGATTTATTCCAAACTTCGTTGAAATCGTGAAATTGATCACAGATATGCTCAGAAAAAATAGCGAAGTGAAATGGACAGCGGAAGCTAAAGCATCCTTTGAACACATCAAGAAGGTTATAAGTGAAACACATGTACTAGTGAGCCCTGATTATCTCAAGGATTTCCTTATTTTCTCATTTGCCTCTAAACACACACTCGTTGCAGTACTCCTTCAGAAGAACGAAGAAGGTTTCGAGCAACCGATAGCCTTCTTTAGCAAAAGTCTCCGAGATGTTGAACTCAGATATAATATAATGGAAAAACAAGCATATGCTATGGTAAAAGTGTTAAAGGCTTTCAGAACCTATGTTTTACATTCTAAGGTGATTGCATATGTACCTACTAGCTCCATAAAAGATATTTTGGTGCAGGCAGACAATGATGGTAAAAGAGGACGATGGCTTGCCAAAATTCAAGAGTTCGACTTGGAGATAAAACCAACAAAATTAGTGAAGGGGCAAGGCTTAGCTAAACTCTTAGCTGAATCCAATTTCAGAGCTCTCAGGATAAACGACTCTCAGGGGGAGGAAGAGTGGATAGACGTGAATGAACTTGAGGATCAAATAGCTGAAATCTGAATTGAAGAGAAATTTGCTTCATCAAATTGGTACAAGGACATAGTATCCTACTTGTTGACATTGAAATGCCCAAGTGACTTGTCCCCATCCAAAGCCAAAACGTTGAAGCTGCATGCGGTCAAGTACTGTATTTCCGAAAAAAAATTGTATTGGAAAGACTCACTTGGCTTCCTCTTGGTCTTCCTGGTCGAATCAGAAACAGAAAAGTTCATAAGCCAATTTCATGAAGGAGTGTATGGAGGACACCACGCCTGGAGGGCTACGGCTTATAAGATCCTGAGGGCTGGGTATTATTGGCCCAAACTTTTCTCAGACGCCAATGCCAAGGTACGAGCTTGCATCCCTTGCCAATTTTTTGCAGGCAAACATAAACTCCCAGCAATGCCATTGATTCTGGTCAAAACGGAATCTCCTTTTCAGCAATGGGGATTAGATTTCATAGGAAAAATTAATCCTCATTCTAGTTCTCAACACAGATGGATCCTGACCGCTATAGACTACTTCACCAAATGGGTGGAAGTTATTCCAACAAGAAAGGCTACTGATTCGGTGGTAATAGATTTCTTAGAAGAAAATATTTTGTCTAGGTTCGGTTGTTCCAGAAAGATAGTCACAGACAACGCACAGGGTTTTAAATCTATGGCTATGGTCAGTTTTTGCCAAAAATATAATATTGTGCTTGGTCACTCCACAACATACTACCCTCAGGGAAATGGTCTAGTCGAATCTTCAAACAAGATCTTAATCAGTATAATTAAGAAAGTGTTAAGTGAAAATAAAAAGTCTTGGAATGTGCATTTGAAATACGCTCTGTGGGCAAATCGGATAGGCATGAAAAAGTCTATCGGCACTTCTCCCTTCAAAATGGTATATGGGACAGATGTAGTGTTTCCTATAAACCTAGCACTTCCTGTAATGAAACTATGGCAAGATGAGAAGGAAGAACCAAATCCTATCACAAGAAGGATAAATAAGTTGATTGAAGTCCAGCAACACAGGGCGGTAGTAGATGAAAGGCTACAAAAATACCAGGATGACATGAAAGTGTTATTCGATCGTAAAGCCAAAGACAAAAAAATTCTCCCCAGATATTTGGTTTTGAAATGGGATGCTAGGAAGGAGGATTCGGGAAAAAATGGTAAATTCGATCACATCTGGTATGGACCATTCAAGGTTGCATCTCCTAAAGAAAAGAATTCATTTATGCTAGAAACTTTGGATGGTAAAATCCTAAACGCCCCCGTCAACAGGCGTTTTTTAAAACATTATATGGAATAATTGATTTCCAGAATTCCCACTGTATATACCGTTTTGTTTAGTCTTTTATTTCATAAATTTCTTTGGGAAGTCTACTTTCATTTTGTAAATAAAGAAAAATAAAATAAAATTGGTTTATGTCTCTTTTAGAAATAAGGATACAAAATTCTTAATGTATGAAATTCCTTAAAACCCTGATACTTTTCATATTGTTCTTTCACAGGATTCTGGCTGACAGCCCGACAAGTAAAAGCAGAAAACAGACAACCTTAAAGTGGAAGATAAATTTGCCAAAAATAGGTGATAGATAAGATTTTCTGTTATTTCAAAAAGAGAACGAAAATGGTAAGGCAAAGGTGTGAGTCCCAACAAAGTTTATTTTGTGAAAACAAAGATTTTGTATCAAAAAGTGCATTGATTATCTCGTAAGTTAGATAGGTCAAAAATAAATAAATAAATAAAATAAAATGTTTTTAAAATCTAGGCCTTAAGGGTTTCACTTAGAACAAGATAGGAGGTAAATAAAGTAAAAATCTTTAAGAGAGAATTCCAAGAGTGGGGTTTAATTTATGACCTCTGTTTTTCGACTTCTAGATCATTCTACGTCCCCTCTTTCTACCCTCGATTCTGAATCAAGCTTCTTTTTCGGGTTTCCCATAGAGGGAGAAGAGATTACGTCTTAACTTTTGAAATTGAAAAATAGTTCTTAATCGGTAAGACAAGTCCTCACATTTCTTACTCTCCGACTAAACATGGTTATGCTTAGGCCGATCCTGACTCTCCTAGGTCTCTTAACAGTTTTTCTAAGGATTTAAGCTTGCTCAAAGGAAGACCCCTGAAATTAATCTTCCCCTTTTTCTTTGGAGACTAAGGTGTTTTGAAAGTTGAGAAAAGGTTGGTCTAGAGTAATCAAAACAGGTTGACAAACCTCCATTGCAATTTTTACACAGATACCACCCCTGGTATATTAAGTATCACTTATTGCCCCCGCTTCGTATTCATAAAGTATATATAAGACAGGTGGTGAAAGGAAATTCATATTTGATTGCCCCCATCTAGTTCAAAAGATGATGAAAGGAAATTCATTAAAATGATTGCCCTCGTCTAGTATAAAAAGACAGATAACTTCACTGGGGTACTGAACAGGCTCGCTGGCAGTGAAGCAATATCTGAGGTTAAATGTATAATTAGCATTCGAAGCGGTGAAAGGAAATTCAGTAAAAAGGGACAGATAACTTCATCGAGGTACTGAATAGGCTCGCTGGCAATGAAGCAATATCTGAGGTATCTGTAAGGTTGTCATACTTAAATACCACTCTACTCTAGTTACCATTTTTTTCAAAACCATATCTACATCCTGTTAGCATTAGAAGTCACTCCTGGATTGCTTGCAAGAGCAGAGCCCAACGCCCATCAGTTTTATGTCACGATTTGTTTATGAAGGGTGATCAAATGGAGATAACGCCTCTAGGAGGTATCACTCTAACTCAGGGACTGAGTCTGGTTCATAAGGACAGAGGAGGTCTGGAATCCTAACTTCAGCCAGTGGGTTGATTTAAACATGAACAGGTGGAAGACTTAGGAGAAAGTGGACAAACAGCTCTGGGCATCAGGCTTGCAGCAGTTTGCAGAGGAAAAACTCTGAAAACAGGATGCTCCTGGTTCAGGGCTTCAAGAAGTTGAAAGAGGACTTGACTGGATCCTCCAATTCCAAGTCATTCAGCGCTAAGAGAATTACAGGGACTAATTAGAGGCTCCATAACTATTACAGTGATCCATTACAACATCATCCTATAATAGTTATAGCTCGACTAGATCCTCCAATTCCGAGCTGCTCTAATACAATGTAAACAAAGATATGATAGAAACTGGCATTCATAAGGCAAGAAGTCTCCAAAGCTCGTACATAACCAGAACAACAATGCTTCATTAAAATTTTACAATCCGGGAGATCTGCTCAACCATCGATCTTTACAACAGTGGAAAAAATGCCTACATATACTTGGAACAAAAATACTGGAAGCGAAATCGAGACATGGCATTGAAGACAATACGTCTGTATGCTTACTGCGCCTGCAGTCTCTGGGCAGTCGTGGACTTCAGTCAGACACAATCGCATTCCAAAGTACCTGAGAAAGAATTGAAAAGCTTACAGTCAATTCTGGACCTTCCATTTATGGAGGAAACGATGCTCAACCACCATCAACTGCCGCAATAACTGTTCCATTGGGATCGGGGAAGGCCCTGGCCGACTCTGTAGTTACAGAACATGGAAACCTTCATATTCTACCATTTGAATCTTGCTTGGAGGAATCATGGTAGGACTGATGAGTTGACGTGAAGTGGTGAATGGACAATGATCGGTTAGGGAAAACGATAGAGCGGATACAAGTGGCAGGATCCATGAGTTTTGAAGTGTACGAGCCAGGTGGAGGAACACAGTGGCCGAGAAGAAAACGCAGATGTCATGATACAGGAAAAAGGATGTGGCGGCAGGGGATAGGTAATGGAGGTCTATGATGAATGTTTCGGTACTTCGGGGATTCGAGATTCGCGAGTTTGGAGTGCGCGAGTTCCTTGTATCCGAGATCCCCGATATCTCGATGTGCGATGAGCTCCTTTCCTAGGGGCTAACCCCTACCGGCTAAAACATGATCCATATGACCTGTTCTCGCGTGACCATAGCCAAACCCCCCATCGGAGCTTCGACGTTTGCGATGTCAACGAGCACGCATCCTTCGAACTCGTGATATCCTGCCACCTGTACTCCACTATAGTCCTCAGCTCCGTCGGGAAATCGTGTATCGGCATATCGCGATTCCTGCTGCCATGTGCATGGGAATTTCAATTCCCCGATCCCCGACTCTGCGGGATCTCTCACCACGTGTCTTCTATGAAGAACGGCTCTGATCCTCTCAGCAGTTTTGTGGGCCCGAGTTCCCAGATGCTCTCGGCACTTCACGTCTCGCGAAATAATAGAGCTGCCCTTTATGTGTTGAAGTCGCGACGGGCGAAAGGCCGAGATGGCCAGCCCTTGTGACACGCGCCCCTGGATCGAACGACCTATAATTAGCCTCCAAATAGAAAGGACCCCTTTACTGCTAAATGTCGAGTGAATTGACAACTCTGAGATCCCAATGACCGTTGATCTGCTTCGTGGACGGATCTCGGCTGCCAATATCAAAACTTTGCCTGCTCGCTTGATCCGCTACTTGGAAAAACAAAAATTCTCTGAGCTGCGCTTGAGCACTTTGTGCGACTAGAAGGGCCGAATGCTTCTCGAACCCATGACTAGAATTATTGCTAACATCAGGCTCCATGGGGGATAGAGTCATCCCTGCGATGCTCTAAGAACTCCTCCTGCAGTTCCAGTCACCTTTTTGTTGGGCTATGGAGTCATTATTAGGCCGCAAAAATAAATATAAAAATGAACAGAGAAATGAAAGGACAATATTTACAAACCAAAAGAGTCATCAGAGACTCAAGCAAAACATTTTTTTAGGAAATGCCCATTTACTGGGACGCTGAAAATTTCTTCACCTTCCAAATCTAGCAACTTGTATGTGTTGTTCGAGAAAGCCTCGGAGATTATGAAAGGCCCAATCCAAAGGGCTTCAAATTTGCTGTGCTTTCCCTTATCTTGTTTAGGAGCATCCCATTTCAGTACCAGGTCTCCTACCTGGAAATGATCCTTCTTGGCCTTCCTGTCGAAAACCTGCCTGATCTTCTGCTGATGGTCCTGAATCCTATCTAATGTCTGCTCCCTAGTCTGATGGACCTCTACTAGATGATTAATCCTTCTGATCATGTCATCAGGTTCCTCTTGATATTCCTGAAGGAATTTCGCTACAGGGATGGCTAGCTGAGAAGGGAAAATGGCTTCGGCTCCGTAGACTAACTGGAAAGGGGAAAGACCTGTAGCTCTCTTTGTAGACACCCGATCAGCCCACAGGGCAAATTTAAGCTTCGAGTTCCAAGCCCTTTGATTGTCTTCCAACAGCCTTTTGATGATTCTTATTAAAATTTTGTTGGAGGACTCTGCTAAACCATTGCCTTGTGGGTAATATGGGGTGGAGTGAATCAGCTTAATCCCGAACTGCTCACAGAACTTTGCCAATGGCTCAGACCCGAAAGCGGCTGCATTATC
>JASDQU010100331.1:493666-524764 GCA_032191745.1 Picea mariana | reverse complement strand
AACGATAGAGCGGATACAAGTGGCAGGATCCATGAGTTTTGAAGTGTACGAGCCAGGTGGAGGAACACAGTGGCCGAGAAGAAAACGCAGATGTCATGATACAGGAAAAAGGATGTGGCGGCAGGGGATAGGTAATGGAGGTCTATGATGAATGTTTCGGTACTTCGGGGATTCGAGATTCGCGAGTTTGGAGTGCGCGAGTTCCTTGTATCCGAGATCCCCGATATCTCGATGTGCGATGAGCTCCTTTCCTAGGGGCTAACCCCTACCGGCTAAAACATGATCCATATGACCTGTTCTCGCGTGACCATAGCCAAACCCCCCATCGGAGCTTCGACGTTTGCGATGTCAACGAGCACGCATCCTTCGAACTCGTGATATCCTGCCACCTGTACTCCACTATAGTCCTCAGCTCCGTCGGGAAATCGTGTATCGGCATATCGCGATTCCTGCTGCCATGTGCATGGGAATTTCAATTCCCCGATCCCCGACTCTGCGGGATCTCTCACCACGTGTCTTCTATGAAGAACGGCTCTGATCCTCTCAGCAGTTTTGTGGGCCCGAGTTCCCAGATGCTCTCGGCACTTCACGTCTCGCGAAATAATAGAGCTGCCCTTTATGTGTTGAAGTCGCGACGGGCGAAAGGCCGAGATGGCCAGCCCTTGTGACACGCGCCCCTGGATCGAACGACCTATAATTAGCCTCCAAATAGAAAGGACCCCTTTACTGCTAAATGTCGAGTGAATTGACAACTCTGAGATCCCAATGACCGTTGATCTGCTTCGTGGACGGATCTCGGCTGCCAATATCAAAACTTTGCCTGCTCGCTTGATCCGCTACTTGGAAAAACAAAAATTCTCTGAGCTGCGCTTGAGCACTTTGTGCGACTAGAAGGGCCGAATGCTTCTCGAACCCATGACTAGAATTATTGCTAACATCAGGCTCCATGGGGGATAGAGTCATCCCTGCGATGCTCTAAGAACTCCTCCTGCAGTTCCAGTCACCTTTTTGTTGGGCTATGGAGTCATTATTAGGCCGCAAAAATAAATATAAAAATGAACAGAGAAATGAAAGGACAATATTTACAAACCAAAAGAGTCATCAGAGACTCAAGCAAAACATTTTTTTAGGAAATGCCCATTTACTGGGACGCTGAAAATTTCTTCACCTTCCAAATCTAGCAACTTGTATGTGTTGTTCGAGAAAGCCTCGGAGATTATGAAAGGCCCAATCCAAAGGGCTTCAAATTTGCTGTGCTTTCCCTTATCTTGTTTAGGAGCATCCCATTTCAGTACCAGGTCTCCTACCTGGAAATGATCCTTCTTGGCCTTCCTGTCGAAAACCTGCCTGATCTTCTGCTGATGGTCCTGAATCCTATCTAATGTCTGCTCCCTAGTCTGATGGACCTCTACTAGATGATTAATCCTTCTGATCATGTCATCAGGTTCCTCTTGATATTCCTGAAGGAATTTCGCTACAGGGATGGCTAGCTGAGAAGGGAAAATGGCTTCGGCTCCGTAGACTAACTGGAAAGGGGAAAGACCTGTAGCTCTCTTTGTAGACACCCGATCAGCCCACAGGGCAAATTTAAGCTTCGAGTTCCAAGCCCTTTGATTGTCTTCCAACAGCCTTTTGATGATTCTTATTAAAATTTTGTTGGAGGACTCTGCTAAACCATTGCCTTGTGGGTAATATGGGGTGGAGTGAATCAGCTTAATCCCGAACTGCTCACAGAACTTTGCCAATGGCTCAGACCCGAAAGCGGCTGCATTATCGGTGACAATCTTATTTGGACAGCCAAACCTTGTGATGAGGTCCTCCAAGAATCCAATGATTACCTTGTGGGAATCACTCCTGGTGGGAATAGCTTCAATCCACTTGGTAAAGAAATCTATAGCAGTCAGGATCCACCTATGCTGCCCACTGGAGGGAGGGTGAATTTCTCCAATAAAATCTAGGCCCCACTGTTGGAAAGGCCCTGCAACCACCATCAGTTTTAATGGCAGAGACCTGAGCTGCTGCTTTCCTACAAATTTTTGGCATTTGATGTAGGCTCTGACCCCTTTGCAGACATCAGTAAATACGGTAGGCCAGTAGTACCTAGGCCTGAGGATTTTGTGGGTTGTGGCTCTCCAGAAATGGTGCCCTCCACATAGACCATTGTGAAATTCGGCCATGATCATCTCGGCCTCTGGTGGACTAAGACATTTTAAAATCACTCTCAGAGGGTCTTTCCAATATAACTCTTGATCAATTAGGTAGTACCTGACTGCTTTGAGCTTAAGATCTCTTGCTTTGCTTTTTTGCAGTCCGTCTGGAGGTCGCAACTCCTGCAAAAAATATATGACATCCTTATACCAAGGACATTGAGCCAGTGGGGTTTCCTTTTGGTGATCTATGTCAGACAGTCGATCCTGTTGAACACCCGAGCATTCATTGATGAAACTTATCCCGATAGCTTGGCAATTTGCTTCAGCCAGCAGCTTGGCTAAACCTTTCCCTTTGATTAATTTGGTGGGCCTTACTTCCAGGTCGAATTCCAGAATTTTGGCTATCCATTCACTCCTTTTCCCGTCTATGTCAAGCTGAATAAGAATATCTTTAACAGCAGCCGAGGGGACGTAGGCGATGATCTTTGACTGCAGTATGTAGGTCCTAAAAGCTTTGAGGGCTTTTACTAGAGCATAAGCCTACTTCTCCATAATGTCATACCTGATTTCGGCATCCCTCAATGCTCGGCTGAAATAAGCAATAAGCTGCTCTAGCCCGCTATCATTTGTTTGTAATAGGACAGCATCCACTGTGTCAGGTGAGGCGAAGGAGAAAATAAGAAAATCCCTTGAGTAGTCAGGACTGATAAGCACAGGAGCTTCAGTCAGGGCCTTCTTGATTTTTTCAAAGGAATGCCGCGATTGAGGGGTCCACCTTACCTCATTCTCTTTCCTTAACATGGTTGTTATGAGATTTACCTCCTCAGCAAAGTTAGGCACAAACCTCCTTAGAAAATTAATTTTACCGAGGAAAGATTGGACTTCTTTTTTGGACCTCAGGATTGACAAGGCTTGTATCACTTCAACTCTACTGGGGTCAATCCTGACTCCTTCTACTGATACTATATGGCCTAGTAACTTTCCCTCCTTCATGGTGAATAGAGATTTCTTGGGGTTTAATGAAATGCCAAATTTTCTGCATTTCAAGAAGACTTTCCTGAGATGACAACGATGTTCTACGTCAAATTTTGAAAACACTGTGATGTCATCCAGATAGACGACCATGAATTTATCCTTTTCCCCAATGAAATCTATGTCCATGGCGCGCTGGAATGTCGCCCCTGCATTCATAAGTCCAAATGGCATCTTGGCATACATGAATGTACCCCATGGAGTGATGAATGTTGTCTTCTCCCTGTCTTTAGGCAGAATAGAAACCTGATTGTAGCCATAGAAACCATCAATCATGGACATCCTGGAGGCTCCTGTCACCCTCTGCAGTATATGTTCCATCTTTGGCAAGGGGTAGTTATCTTTTCACGAGCTTCTGTTCAAGTTTCTGAAGTCTACACAGAGTCTGATCTCTCCATTATTTTTCCTTACTGGCACCAAATTAGCCACCCACTCTTAATATCTCAGTGGTACAATGATCTGAGCTTGCAGTAGCTTCTTCACTTCTCTCTCCATGATAGGCAGCAACATGGGATTGATCTGTCTTAGCTTCTGCCTGAATGGCTTTGCCTCCTCCTTTAATGGAATTTTATGCTCTATGACTGAGGTGTCGTAGGTTTTGAGGTCTTCGTAGGTCCAAGTGAACACATCAGCGAATTTCTTTAAAAGTGAACTGTATTCAGACCTTTGTTCCTCTGTCAGACCCTTTGACAATTTGACATACTTGGGCTCGCTCTCGATTCCAATATTGCACTGAATAGTATCAGCGTCCTCCTCCGAGACCTTTCCTTTTACCGACACATCGTTACTATCAAAAAGCCTTTCCAAAGGAATGAGTCCCCTGGGAATATGATTGCTGGGCAATTGTACAATGTCACGCCCTACAATCTTATTCATAAGATTTCCCCCATCAGGCTCTTCCTCTGAGACGTCATCTTGGTCTATATGCATTTCTGAAAATTTCTCAACAGTCTCCAAGAATCCCTTGACCTCAAGATCGTCCTCGAATAGCTTCCAATGTTTGACGTTGTTAGGTATGGAGGGTCTGTACTTTACTTCTACATCATATCTGAGTTTAGGTGGCAGAGGTATTTTGAAATTGCTAGCGGATGCAGCCAAGGAATCTGCCAAGGTGTTTTCCTCTCTTGGGATTAAAGAAATATTAAATGCCGAGAAGAAACTGTCAACCAGGTCCCAGACCTCATTCCTGTAACTCCTGAGTCGAGGATGCTTAGCTTGATAAGCATTCTTGACATGCTGGACCACCAATTCTGCATCACCGAACACTGCTACTTCCTAAATTCCCATTTCCCTCGCAGCCCTTAGTCCCAGAACAAGAGCCTCATATTCTGCCACATTGTTGGTAGCTTCAAATTCTAATTTGTATGACATAGATATGGTTTCCTGAGCAGGTGACACAAAATCCAATCTAGCTCCAGCACCTTCTCGGGAGGAGGCTCCATCAAAGAACATTTTCCAGATTGGGGTGATGAAGAGAGGAACTTCAGGGGAAAAAGTAGGCTGTTTTCTGAGTTTCAGAGGCGGCTCTGGGGCATGGGTGAGATGCAGTAAATTGGAGCCTAAATCAGTGTCTAAGGAAAAAATAGGATGGTTGGTGGGGTTGGCTTCATCACTGATTATATAGGCCAATTGAGCTTCCCTGTACAGTCTTCTATGCTCTCCTCCGAACACTGGGATAGTAGCATATGTAAGGTCCATCTGTAAGGTTCCCCCCAGTCCTTTTATCCAAGATTTTGATAACAACATACCGAACTTGGGGGGGACATCGGCTACTAAAATATCCATGACCACACTTTTCATAGGCAATTGAAACAATGTCACAACCAGGTCTTTGATTACTCCAAGACACTGAACTCTCCTGGAGTCAAAGGAATAAAGGTCATGATAGGCTTGGGTTCTTCTAGCCCTAATTCTTCTATGATAGTTTTGGGCATGAGGTTGTGAGAGGCCCCTGAATCCATTAAGCAGTTATGCAGCACTTTGTCGTGTATGTTCAGGGATGTGTAGAAGGGAGGGGATGAGTCATCTCTATCTTCTACCATGGGACCTAGGACAACTGCTGGCTTTTCATCTTGGAGGTTTATGGAGTCTGAGGGAAGGCCTGAGGCTTCAGACTATAAAAGCTGAGAGAAGTGTTTTTTAAATTCGTCATGTTTAATCAGCTCAGTGAGGGGCATAGGGATTCTGATCTTTTGAATTTCATGCTCGAAATTAAAAGAAGATGTAGGCTTTGGAATTTCTTTTATTTCCAGAACACGATTATGGACAATGGAAGAAGGGGGTTGAGCTTTCTTACCTCCATGACCATTTGCTATTTCAGTAGCAGGTCTCTCTGCTCTAATAGACTGCTCGGGAATGTCAGGCGCTGCTGTCCTTTTATCAGACCTCAGGTTGTACCTGCCTCGGCCGCCACTAGCTTTGTCTCCCTTGCTTAGTTCATTCAGCTGACTATCCATGAGAGACTCCTCGTATGCAGATTGGGTGAGATGAGGAAAAGGAGGAGTGTCTCCAAAGCAATGGATCTTAGGATCAAGCTTGTATGCTTCTCTTTCTTCCTCTTCGGCCACAAAGTTATTTTGAAAAGGAGCCTGAATTTTTTGATCTTCTTTGTCTCTTCCCTTCTCCCTTTGCATATTCGGGGGAGTAAAATTATTTGGCTTCCTGAATCCTCCTCTATTTTCGGCAATCTGAGGGCCTTTATACGCTTGCTTCCCTTCCACCCTCATCCTCTCCATCTCTATAGACAGATACTTCACCATCTTGGTCAGCTCATCCACTTGAGGGTGGGGAACCAATGATCCAGAGGTTGAGGCTTCTGACCTTCCCTTTCTTCTGTCTGTGTCGGTCTTGTTCCTCAATCTGTCAGCTGCTAATATGTTGGATTCCACTTCTATGGCCGCATCTTGCATTTGGGCTAAGGAAGCAGCTCTTCTTTCCCTCAACAACAAGCAGAAATCAGGTTCAAATGCGCCAGCATAGGAAATTTGGGCAGAGGCTTCTGAGGGCTTTATCTCTGCAGGGATCTTGTTATACATCTTGTTGAATCTTTTGGAGAAGTCAAAGACCGACTCTCCATCCATATTCTTTAGAGACCTGAACTCTGTCATGTAATACATAAGATCCCTCCTGTCTCCCCACTGTCTCAGAAAAACGCTATCTAGAGCTTCAATCCCAGTGATGGACCCTGGAGCCAATCCTCTAAACCACTTCCTTACTTCACCGTCCAGGCTTTGGATGAAAACTATCATCCAGACATATTCATTTTCAATATTGAGGTTGTCTGCATAACTTTAGAAAGCAGCCAGGTGCTCTTCAGCAGTTATGTCTCCTTCCCCAGTGAACTTGGGCATGTATTTCAAGTAATCCCCAGCAGGAAGAGGGTTCACAGGATGGGGTAGGATTAAGGGAGCATATCTGGCAGCGACTATGGCATCCATTCTATTCGGAGGGGGATTAGCACCAGCCATAGGGATGTTAGGTGGGGGAGAGCTGGGAGGAGAAGGAGTTCGCGAAGGGGCTAGCGGGAGTAAATCTCGGAGTGGGGTGGGAAACAAGAGGTGATTCAAGGAACAGGGCACCGAGCTCCAGTCGGTAGGTTCTCCTCCCTGTGCAGGAGTGGGGAATCCTTCTGAGGTCGGGGGTCTATGCCAAGGTACAGCTTCAAAGGAGGGGGGAGTGACAAAGTCTTGTCTCTCGAGTGCCAAACCAGGAGAGGAAAACTCAACAAGAACACTCCCAAAATTTAAGAAATGGGAGACTGCAGATACACGTCTGTCAAAAATCTGAGGAGGAGAAAAAGGGGCTCCAACAGAAGAGTATGGTGGATTACCTGGCTCGGTGATGGACGTTTCTTCCTCAGAGGCCTTTCCCTTTCTGAGCACCACCTCAGGATCTGCTTCAGGTGTAGCTAGAGGCAGTTGTGGGTGAGACCGCGTATGCCTGCCTCTGAAAGCCACAATTAACAGAGCAGGTTCTTCCCAGCGGAGTCATCACAATGGAGTCACCAGGTGAAAATTAGCAATCTGAAAGGCTCTGATAATCCGATGCACCTTCGGATTCAGAGGCTCAATGTCATTCTACCTAGGGAAAATCTTCAATTCTGTCCCTGGCAACGGCGCCAGAAATGTTAGCGTTAGAAGTCACTCCTGGATTGCTTGCAGGAGCAGAGCCCAATGCCCATCAGTTTTATGTCACGATTTGTTTATGAAGGGTGATCAAATGGAGATAACAGCTCTAGGAGGTATCACTCTAACTCAGGGACTGAGTCTGGTTCATAAGGATAGAGGAGGTCTGGAATCCTAACTTCAGCCAATGGGTTGATTTAAACATGAACAGGTGGAAGACTTAGGAGAAAGTGGACAAACAGCTCTGGGCATCAGGCTTGCAGCAGTTTGCAGAGGAAAAAATACGAAAACAGGATCCTCCTGGTTCAGGGATTCAAGAAGCTGAAAGAAGACTTGACTGGATCCTCCAATTCCAAGTCATTCAGCGCTAAGAGAATTACAGGGACTGATTAGAGGCTCCGTAACTATTACAGTGATCCATTACAACATCATCCTATAATAGTTACAGCTCGACTAGATCTTCCAATTCCGAGCTGCTCTAATACAATGTAAACAAAGATATGATAGAAACTGGCATTCATAAGGCAAGAATTCTCCAAATCTCATACATAACCAGAACAACAATGCTTCATTAAAATTTTACAATCCGGGAGATCTGCTCAACCATCGATCTTTACAACAGTGGCAAAAATGCCTACATATACTTGGAACAAAAATACTGGAAGCGAAATCGAGACATGGCATTGAAGACAATACGTCTGTATGCTTACTGYGCCTGCAGTCTCTGGGCAGTCGTGGACTTCAGTCAGACACAATCGCATTCCAAAGTACCTGAGAAAGAATTGAMAAGCTTACAGTCAATTCTGKACCTTCCATTTATGGAGGAAACGATGYTCAACCACCATCAACTGCCGCAATAACTGTTCCATTGGGATCGGGGAARGCCCTGGCCGACTCTGTAGTTACAGRACATGGAAACCTTCATATTCTACCATTTGAATCTTGCTTGGAGGAATCATGGTAGGACTGAYGAGTTGACGTGAAGTGGTGAATGGACAATGATCGGTTAGGGAAAACGATAGAGCGGATACAAGTGGCAGGATCCATGAGTTTTGAAGTGTACGAGCCAGGTGGAGGAACACAGTGGCCGAGAAGAAAACGCAGATGTCATGATACAGGAAAAAGGATGTGGCGGCAGGGGATAGGTAATGGAGGTCTATGATGAATGTTTCGGTACTTCGGGGATTCGGGATTCGCGAGTTTGGAGTGCGCGAGTTCCTTGTATCCGGGATCCCCGATATCCCGATGTGCGATGAGCTCCTTTCCTAGGGGCTAACCCCTACCGGSTAAAACATGATCCATATGATCTGTTCTCACGTGACCATAGCCAAACCCCCCATCGGAGCTTCGACGTTTGTGATGTCAACGATCACGCATCCTTCGGACTCATGATATCCTGCCACATGTACTCCACTATAGTCCTCAGCTCCGTCGAGAAATCGCGTATCGGCATATCATGATTCCTGCTGCCATGTGCACGGGAATTTCAATTCCCCGATCCCTAACTCTGTGGGATCTCTTGCCATGTGTCTTCTCTGAAGAACGGCTCTGATCCTCTTGGCACTTTTGTGGGCCGGAGTTCCCAGATGCTCTCGGCACTTCGCGTCTCGCGAAATAATAGAGCTGCCCTTTGTGTGTTGAAGTCGCGACAGGCGAAACACCGAGATGGCCAGCCCTTGCGACACGCGCCCCTGGATCGAACGACCTATAATTAGCCTCCAAATAGAAAGGACCCCTTTACTGCTAAATTTCAGGTGAATTGACAACTCCGAGATCCCGATGACCGTTGATCTGCTTCGTGGATGGATCTCGGCTGCCAATATCAAAACTTTGCCCGCTCGCTTGATCCGCTACTTGGAAAAACAAAAATTCTCTGAGCTGCGCTTGAGCACTTTGTGTGACTAGCGGGGCCGAATGCTTCTCGAACCCATGACTAGAATTATTGCTAACACATCCCAAGTCCAGAAAGGGCTCCCCATTTAAAAAAATGAATTTTGCTTCGTTTGATGCAAGCCGAAAGCCACAAATCTATTGAGTTTCCTAATATTGTTTTGACCAACTTAATGCTAACTTAATTTCAGTAACGAGAAGGAGAAAATCATGAATGAGACTGCAACTGAGTTTATAACAAATGAGAACTTTGAAAAGATTTTCAGAAGTAAAAAAGAAGTCTTTTTTTTTCCCTTTGTATCCCCTTCCTTAGCAATTTCTGCAGGGATAAACCCTTGACCCCATTAACCCAATGAAGGCACTAAGTCTACCTGTTCTCCTCATCCCACAAGGAGACAAGGTCCCCAGTTGGAGCCTATGTTGAAACAATTCTTAAAAAGTTTATCCATAAAACCTAAACTTTCCTTTTTCGGGTTTCGGATTTTCATAAAACACAAGTTTCGTTATCATTCCCAAACGCATGGTACCAATTTCCCGAAGAAATTAATTATTTAAATAATAAAAGACAAAAACCTAAAATTATTATAAGAATCTCGACGCATTTTCTATAAAATTATTTTAATCACGATAAGCTTTAAACCCAATAGAGT
Organism: Picea mariana; assembly: GCA_032191745.1. Taxonomy (NCBI): domain Eukaryota; kingdom Viridiplantae; phylum Streptophyta; class Pinopsida; order Pinales; family Pinaceae; genus Picea; species Picea mariana. Next base: position 514,918 of record JASDQU010100331.1, on the reverse strand, counting down.
TAAGATTAACTTTAAAGAGTTTTCGGGATTCGGGGTTTGCCGAAAACATATTTTTCAATACAAATTGAATCACGAAATCACGATCCCCGATTTCCCGAAATAAAGAGAGTTAGTTAAAATGCTAATTAATTAATTCTCTAATGCAAAAAGTTAAGGCTTAAGTTAATCATTTCGCGATTTTGGGATTCGGGGTTCAGTGATAACACATCTCTTGTCAAAACGATCCCCGAAATCCCGAATCACGAAATCCTGACCCATAATTTGTGTTAAACCGAACTAACTCTATTTTTTCCTTAACCTTGATTAGTTAGTTAATTAAGATGATTTTAAGTCATATTTTTAAACACGTCGCGATTTCGCAACTTCGAAAATCGGGATTCATCAATGCCATACTTCTTGTCAAAATGATCCCCGAAATCCTGAACGGCTTAATATCAATCAATTAATTTGCTAAAACGTTTAAGTCTTGATTAACCTTGTCGCGATTTCACGATTTCAGAGATCGGATTTCGAGATAACATACCTTTCGACAACATTATCCCCGAAATCCTGAAAAAAACAAAATTTTGACTAATAATCTGTGATTAGCACAAATTAACCTTTTTCCAAAGAATGATTAATGATAATCATTTTTTAGGGTTTCATTCATGTTTCGGTTTCCGATTGAGTAAAATGTTCTGAGTTTTATTTAAAATTCAAAGGCGCCAAAATACAACCATTTTAAATAAAGAATAACTGGTGATACATGGTACTAATGTGTATCTCAGTAAAATATCTACCACATTAAATGTCTTGAATTCTTGTCAGCTACGTCAATCCCGTCATTGTTAAATGAATTAAAAGAGCATTTCAATGTCTGTGTTTCCATTTTACCAATCGTAAGAAGCACTCAACCGAGCTCATTCATTTCTTTTCTGTGACAGGTTTTCCATTTAACATAAATTCATGACACCTAAAAAGGCACCGAAGAAGAGTGAAGATACACAGGAAGGAGATATCATCTCCGACACCACGCCACATGCTATAGACTCCATTAAATCTTGGACTCAAATCTCTGAATTTCTGGAATGTGAATTCAAGAATGCTCATATTGATTCTGAGAATCACTATCGGGACATAGCAAAATCAAAGCTTCATAACATCATTGTGTGCCCTCGGCTCGTGGCATACAATGATATGATCAGTTGGGCCCTGGAAAAGGTTGATATCTCGACAAGGATCATCTTAAACAATCAAGGATTCATCGTCGGCTCATTCAAACCAGAACATATACAAGTAATGTATAAACTCTCGCCAAATCCTAAACATACTTTTAATGTTGAGTTTTTAGCAGAATTTCAGAGGAAAGAATGCACCGAGGAAGACCAGACTTATCCTGATATAATTAGAGACTAGTGGAGATGTCCATCAAAATTTAGGGCCGATACCCATGGGGTTTATGCTACAGCATCGTTGAATGAATACATGGTCTACGTAGCCATTATGTTGTGTAGACTTTTTGGGAGAAAATATCCCTGCCATTTTCATGCAGATTGGGTGCCCTTTTTAGAAGAAGCTTCAGAATGATATGCTTTTAACTGGAGTAAGATTTTGTTGGACAACCTAACATAAGAAATCTCAAGCTACAGAATTGCAAAATCTAAGGGACAACCAATGGCCTTTTACATGTCAACATACATTATGGATGTAATCTGCTATGTGACTCCTTTACCCTTAATGAATTGGAGTTGGAACATAACCTGTCCATAACCCATTCATGAATATCATTCTGCCCTTTGGGAAGAAAATGCTAAGGACGCATTTTATGAAATTTGTCATTTTGTTATAATTCCGATGCATAAAATATTTTTTGGATGTGAACCCCCTCGCATTTCTGATACAGTCACAGAAAATCTTAAAGCAATAGCCGACTGGTTTATTGACGAGAATTTTTCCTACATTAGTGTTTATGGTTGTTCTATTCCCCCTCATGCACTTCCTAAATTCCTACCGGACAGATTGGTGTGTAGAGAGGTAGCCCACCAGACAGTAAAAGGTGGCATTGGATTAAAGCTAAAGGCAGCTCAGAAGAAGTCATGGCCATCTTTCCCTGTACATATTGGGAAATTTTCATTACTGAATCTAGGCCATTCTAAAGTAGAGGCTAAATCACTAGAAGAAGTAAAATTGGTAGATATTGAACACATAAAGCATGATCCTTATCAATTAGTAAGCAAACATTTAATGCATTGTAATTTAAAATACTATGAGCACGAAACATTTGTTTATGATGGCGTATTCAAGGAGGTTAAATCCTATGAAGAGGTATTGAATAGAGTACAGGCCCTGCCACCTGACTCACAGATTGCTTTTGCAACATTCCAGAGCCATAGGCGAAGCTGTTTACCCAAAAGTTTGCAGGGCGAAGCTACAACCCTACCTCCAGAGCAGGAAGGGCCTCCCCCAGGATTTGAAACAAATATACATGACAAAGCAAATACTAAAGGCAAGATGAAGGATACTGGAATAACTTCACAAGACACAGAAATTTCCCAGACAAAATAATCAAAGGCAAGGAAGGGAAAGGAGCTAGAAACATTCCCATAAATCCCTAAGGATGTTCTAGAAAATACAAGAGGAACAGCATCGACAGAACTTGGAAGTCCTATTACTTCCTTGAATCCATTGTAATCCACTTATGGGAACCCCCACGAGGGAGTTCTGTATGTCAGTGATCTGGAGCCAATTTATAGGGATGAGATTCCTTCATCAGATTATTTTTTTCAGTAAAAAGAGAAGGGCAATCTTGAAATAGGAAATCCATCCAAGAGGATATGGGATGGTTAAAAAGCATAGGGTCATTATAGATGGAAAGAAACTTAAATATGGAGAATTTGCTACAAAGATAGCAGGCACGATGGGAGCTTAAGCGTCGACAAATTTATATTCTGTGGGCAGTTTGACAACTATGTTGGAACAAAAAGACCAAACGATAGCTCAGCTACAGGGTAAATTGAAAGAAACCAAAAGAAATATCAGTTAGGGAATAAAAAGGGGCCTAGAACAAGCTATATTAAAAGATATTCAAGAGATTTAGAAAATGAAAACAAGCTTAGAGGAAGCAAATCAGATAATACAGGTCACTCAGGCACAGGTCCTAAAGCAAGAAGAAGCAAATAAACAATTATGAGATAAGATTAGCACTATTTCAAATCAAGTGGTAGAGCTTGAAATTTTCTAGGCTCGGTTATTGGGAATACATTTGAAGATACAAGAAGAACAACAGAAAGTGTTTTTAAATCTGGAAGTTGTCCAGAATTACTTTCAGGAAACAAATAAATCTTTGGGGAATGTTCTCCAGAAAGAAAGACAAGTGAAAGCGGCCATAACGACTTTCCAAAAAGCATTAGCCCTTTCAACAAAGGAAAAGGTCAGAAAGATTCAGAAACTATCCATTTCATAACAAGTTAAAGGAGATGTAATACTCAAAGTGTGGGAAGCAGACCTGGCCGAAAATAAAAGAATAACCAGAGATGTCAATGATGATTGTCAAGGATTTTTTTATCTCTTAGAAAAAACTTCATTGAATATTGGAAAAAATGATTGTCCTGGGTTATTAGGAGAGATTAACATTGTCAAGCACCAGCTAAGGTTCAAGGAATATTTGGAGGAAATGAAGGTAGAGATCCCAAAAATTAAGGTAATCAATATCACCGAAATCGACAAATGGATAGTCATACCAAACTTAAAGTTGCAAACTATTAAGTTCACAAGGAAGATAATAGAAGATCATTTGCCTGAACTACAGAAAATATTCTTCATATTTGAGGCAAAAGAGATACCAGACATTCCCAGAGTTTTGGTGAAGTTTTTGGGAAAATGTATTCACTGTCTTGAGGTAGAAGAAGGAAGTTCGTCAACACAAACATAAAAGTACTCTTTTGAATATTTTCATCATTAGAATAATAAAGCAGTTACAAAAGAAACGTAAACGGTTTGACATTATTCATCCATGTAACCATAGTCTTAGGAAGTTGGTTAGTCACCAACAGGAAAATATTTGATGATCATGTATAAATATATTTTCAGAAGACTGAGAAGGGGCTTTTGGTTTTTTGAGAGAGTCGATTGTATTAAAAGTTTTCCAATCCACTGTGATATATGATACAGACGAGATTCTGAATCCTGCCAACTTGTAGCTATGTGTTCTTTAACCTTGTTTACCATATTTTTCTATGTTTCCCTTTCAATGTCTTTCTAATGAATGATCAATTTGAAGTTTGTTTTATACATCTTTTATAGTTTAGATTGATTTGGTTATCAAATTATTTACAGTTTTTCCTCTGAAATTGCTATCAATAATTTTAATACCTGTCGATCATTTGAACCATGATATTTAACACTTCATTAGAAATCTCGTTTTCTTCTTTATTTCCTGTTGCAATATGAGATTCTTTCTTGATTAAAGCCTCAGTAGTATTTCTTTGTTATTTTACGATTCTCAAATTGTTTCAAGTCCAGGAAACAACCTCAACTATATTTATGTTATTATTTTGAATTTCAAAACTATTTTTTCTATTCTCATCTCTTTAAAAACCAAAGTAACAATTTATCAAATTCTTTCACAACTAAATAAAATTTTATTCCCCATGACTGTCCCAAATAACAGACAACCCAACATAGAACCTGGTCTCCAAGATCAAACCAGTATTGCTTTAAACCTATTTAATATTATTCTGCAAACAGCAACTAACCGGGTTGAATTAGAACGTTCATGGGCTGCTATTGAGAGAGATATCAGCATCCAAGAACAACGGGAAGCTAGACAGAGACAGTTGAGAAATTGATTCTGCTTTACCCTTCTTTTTTATTCTTATCCTTTAACTACCTTTACCTTTACGGATGCCTTGACGGTATACTTTACAGCCTTAAAGTATAAACTCAGGAACAACAGGCCCTATGCATTATATTCACAGTAAAGGACAATCAAATAACATATATAATATTAGAGAGACCAGACATTAAATTATTGTAACTAGAGTTGAGGATGCCCTTAGGCATGAGATTCAAAAGATATATTGTTGGGTTAAAATGGTTAGTACTAAAATTCACATGCACAAAATTATCACAAGTGTATTTGAGGATGTCCCTAGATATGAGATCCAAAAGATACGACACTGAGTCGGGATGAACAACATTAGAGTTCCCATGCAAAACATTATTCATAATGGATTTGAGGGTGCCCTTAGGCTTGAGTTGCAAAAGACGGGTCATTAATTGTCGACTATTATAAGTGGAGTTGAAGAGGATTAACCTCTCATGATTTTTTTATGGTTCCAAGTGCCATATATAACAAGTTCCATTGACGAGGAAGTAGAGTCTAATTGAAAAATATTGACCTCGCATTCTTGAGGATGTTGATTTGTCAACTATCATGTTTGGAAATCATAAGGATGGGCCTTAAGAATGGGTATGGCGATGACGACAACAACGATGATCATTATTGTCATGGTCTTCATTTTCATCAATATAATCATCGTCGATCATCATTATCAATGAGAAAAAAAAAAATGTCATCATCGTCATGGTCATTGTTGTCATCATTGTCATTATCATTGGTACAATTATCATCATCATCATAATTAGTACAATTAATATTGTCATCATCATCATCATCACCATCATCATATCTAATATCCTTCTCTCCCTCTTCTCCTTCATCTCTTTCTCATCGCCATCATCGCACATTATGAGTACATTCATTAATACCAAATCATCATTGTCATTATCATCATAGCCATCAACATCATATAATCACATCATCATCATCATCATCATCACCATACAATCACATCATCATTTCCATCATAATCATCATCATCATTATTGTAATATAATCGAACATCGTCATCAACCTCATCATCGTTGTCATTGTCATTGTCATCGTAATATAATCACATCAATGTCATCGTCATCATTTTCATCCTCATCCTCATCCTCGTCATTTTCATCCTCATCATCATCATCAACATTGTCATTTTCATCGTCTTGGCCATCATCATATCATCCTTGTCATTACAATATGTTTAGTTGTGTCATTTTCATTGTCTTGGCCATCATCATATCATCCTTGTCATTACAATATGTTTAGTTGTGTCTATTTTACTGATGAACTCTTTGATTTATCATTGTTCCTATCTTTGATTGTTGGTTGATAGTGTATTTTTTTGCTCATTTCTTTAGTTTTCTAACATTGTTCCACCAAATCTATTGATCTCAAATTGGGGTTGTTCCCCAAGTGGCTATCCTAGGATCATTTAGAGCACCTAGAGCTATCAAGGTTATAATTCTCTAGTTTATCACAACTAATACTCTACAGAGAAAATCAAAACCAGAACTAAGACAAGAATGTACAACTATGAAAAAAGAGGCAACAAAACCATAACAAAGAAGTGAATAGGGGTCATAAAATCTCTCATGATGAAGCTAGGTTTAAATATAACAACAAAACTAGGAATGCAAGTAGAGGCAATTAAAGGATGTAATAGGATTGGAAAAAATTATTTATATGTTAACTTTGTTAAAACCTTTATCTCACTGGTTTTTTATAATTTTATAATATTTTTCTTATCATAAGTTTGCATCATATAGATTATTTTCATAAAAAATAATGTTTATGTCATGGCACGAACAATGAATTAAGTTTCTGTAATATACCAGATATAAAAAGTATGCAGAACAGAAATAAAATGCTAGAAATGGCAGAATAACAGTAATATAACCAGCATAATATCCACAATAACACAGAAATGATATAAGAACAAAAACAGAAATAGAACTTTGATTCAGAAAGCAATGTTCATGGGCCTCTTTGAGGTAGCAACATCCAGTCGAGCAGTGCTCTGTTACAATAATCTCCAAGCTAGGGTTTTCATACCCTCGACCCTTATTTGTACTAACTATGTCTATCAAGAGAAGCATCTAGAGGAAGATCCTTCTAGAAGCAGAAGCTTCTATTAGGTCTTCTTACATCCACCTTATTCTATTTTATTGAAAGGCCTTATTAATATTGAACTTTATTACATCCGAATATATTGATCTACCTATGTGACACAGACCCCCGACCCTCAGGCCGAGATCCGCTCAGGATCGTTCTAAATCTGCCCTCTTGAGTCTGATTGACTCTTTGATTTCCCCACAGGGAATCCCTCACATACACAATGATGTATCCACGAGTCCTTATGAGTATGCCCCATGTGATCAACCACAAAGTACCACCCAAGTCTCCTGATCTCGTAAGATCGCGCCCTTCGTCGAACCGGGACTTCGGGTTTCGCGATTTCACGATCCCTGTTGTCGAGAGTTCCTGTCTCTACAACCTCCGAAACCCAAAATGTCGAATTGCCGAAATATTTGGTTGCATCCTCCTCCACAATTGTAATGCATTTAGCAACTTTGCGAATCTGGATGCAAGGCTCCCGGCTCTTCAACCTCCAAAACCCCGAAATGGTCAACGGGTATTGACACTACCTTGCAACGAGTACATGCCACTTGTCTTCTCAACCGTCCTCGGCCTCTGACGTGGATCCCTGCCACCTGTCACTCTTTTGTCTTTTGGGACTTGAACTAGCCTTCGACTACCATCCCCCTACTACTTCGAAATCCTGAATTCTGAAATGGCGCCTTCTTCCTTTAGATCGACAACCCACGTTATTTCGGGCTTCCGAGTATCAGAAGTTCGAGACTCTCGATTCCAAACCACTGTCTCCTCAAGTTCCCAAACCTCAAAACACCAAAATGTTGAAATGCCACTTCACAAGGATATTTCACGTTTCACAACTTCTAGGTTTCTTATGTGAAGTGCCTGAATCCTTGTCAATGGGAATGCCAAAACGTCGATCCCCGAAATGTCGAAATGCCACTACAAGGATATTTCAGGTTTCGTAAATTCAGGGTTTTCAATGCAAAGGCCCCTGGCTCCTTGTAATCAGGATTTTCGGTATTCCAAACCCTGAATTAACGAAATCCCAAAATTCTTCCCTTGACAATTCTTTTCGTGATTCGGGAGTTAGAGTGACCAAGGATTTTGGCTTACACTCCGAACTTACAAAACCCGAATCCCCGAAATGATCAGACGGCTCCACTATCATGATCAATGGTCCACGTTGAGTCTTACCTCCCAAAGGGTAGATTCATCCAATGCTTAACCCCCTTGTAGCTTCACTGAATCCCACGGTCCTCGCACTTCAAGAGTTCTCCTCGGAGAATTCCAACTACCCGTTTCCTCCTTGACAGCTTCTGCGAAATGAACCAATGTTCCTCATCTGAACTTGGCTTCTGCAAAGAAACCTCACTCTGTCTCCCTCTTAACACTTCAAAGGCACTAACTCTCCTGAGCTTTCACTTGCAAACTTGAGTCTCAAAAAGGACTCTTGCATGCACTCCTTGCGACAGATTTTCAAATACTTCTAAGTATTTGATTCTTCGACTCTGTGCACCTTCTGCGACAACAGTCCCTTACCTTTCAACCTTAGTTGATAAGTTTAAGGCCTCAACTAGCCTGCACACACCTTGCACGGATTCTGTGCTTCACCTGCACTTCTGATGGAATGAGAACAATGGTATCTCTCCTAAGCTTTCTGAGATAAAAATCAGAACCCTTGTCAACACACACCTTGCGGATGTTTCACTGCACTCCTTGCAGGAACTTCTCTCACTCAAGAAGAGAAACAATTGAAACTCATTCTCTCTCTCTCAGACTTCAAACATTCAACATGAAATCATACATACACACAGTATTAAAGAAAATTCATAACAGAGAGAATAAAACAACCATAAGCATACCATTCACCATGTATAAACAGAAAACATCATAACACCATGAATCTGATTCAAAGCTTCATATATTAATTCAAAGCTCCTGTACATGGATTCTCCTCTTCAACTCTCTGCTACATCTCTCTTCTTCTGTGCTATGATAATGATACAACTACTCCTATGATACAAAGGTGAGGGTGTCTATATCTGTTTTCCCTCCTACTCTTCTAAATTGTCTAATCTATTAATTCAAAACTACCTACTTTCATTAACTAGGCTTAAATGCCTTTTACATTGACAGATGAAAGCAAATCTCTCATGATCTGTTTACAACAACCAGATATAAATGCAAGTACACTTCTATCTACTACATTAGCATATGTTCATTAATTTTTCAAAAACATTTCAAAATGTGCAAAACGTGTGCTGCGCTTTTCCCAGCTATCTTCTGCCTTCATGCTCGCTTGGCTGGCTGCTTACGATGCTCCTGCATCATGCTCCCTTGCTTGAAAATTTTCATGAAATCATGTTCATGAGCTCCTGCACGGTCTTTCCATGCTTCTGAATTTCTTCTTCATCTTCCCAACTGGAATCTTCAACTGGATGTCCTTTCCACTTGACCAAGTATTCAAAATACTCTTTTCTCCTGGTCTTCCTACTGACTCTCTTGTCAATTATACTTTCTATCTGTGGATTTTTAGCTACAGGCATTTGTTTTGTCCATTGGACTTCTTTCTGTTCCTCCTCTGCTACTGCTTCTTCATCTCTATAAGGGTACAAATCCACAACATTGAATATCGATGAGATTTCTATCCCATCGGGTAATTCAATCTCATATGTGTTTGCCCCAAATTTCCTTATGACCTTGCACGGTCCAATCTTTTTCATCCTCAGTTTGTTATATGTTCCCCTTAGGAAATTTTCCTTCCTCAGATGTGAAAGAATCAAATCACCAACTTCAAATTGAATTTCTCGTCTGTTTTGATCTGCTCTGCACTTGTATTCTTGATTTGAATTCTGCAATCGTTCGTTAATTCGGCTGTGAAGCTCCTTCATTGCTTTTGCAAAATTCTCTGCACTAGAACTCCTGAATTCATTTTGTTCTGAATCTTTCAATTCAGAAACTCCCCTTAGATGCATTCCATATACAATTTGGAATGGACTATGCCCTGTGCTTCTGTTGAGTGAATCATTGTAAGCAAATTCCGCCTATGGTAGAATGTGATCCCACTGACTGTGGTGTTCAGTCACTAAGCTCCTCAACAAATCTCCCAAGCTTCTGTTCATGACTTCTATCTGCCCATCTGTCTGAGGATGATATGTTGAGATAAAAGACAAACTTGTCCCCAACTTTTTCCACAAATTCCTCCAGAAATGCCCAACGAATTTGGTATCCCGATCAAAAACGATACTCCTTGGAAAGCCGTGGAGTCTAACAACTTCCTTGAAAAATAGGTTCGCAATATGAGTTGTGTCATTGGTTTTCTGGCATGGTATGAAATGTTCCATTTTTGAAAATCTGTCGACTACCACAAAGATTGAATCATAGTTTCTCTGCGTTCTTGACAGTCCCAATATGAAATCCATGCTCACTACGTCCCACGACCTTTTTGGTATGGGTAATGGTTGATATAACCCTGTGTTCTACCTTTTCCCTTTTGTGTGTTGACAAATCCTACATCTGTCCACAAATTTCTTAACATTTGTCCTCATCCCTGGCCAAAAATATGAGCCATTCAACTTTGAGAACGTCTTATCATGACTGAAGTGTCTGACCAATCCTCCACTGTGTTTTTCTTTCAGAAAATTCTCCCTCATGGAGCATTTTGGAATACATAGATGATTGCCCCTGGATAACAATCCATCTTGGATCATATATTCGTTCCACTGGCTTCTGTCCCTGAGAATTGGATTCTCAGATGCCTCATATGCTTCCTTAAAATCTGGGTCATCTCTGTACATTTCTTTGAGGTTATCAAAACCCAGAGTCTTGACTCTGAATTCCTACATAAGCAAACATTTCCTGCTCAAAGCATCAACAACTTTGTTAGCAGTTCCAGAAATATGCTTAATTACAACAGAAAAATTCTGCATGAATTCAACCCATTTAGCATGTTTTTGGTTCAACTTCTCATGTTGAGTCACGAATTGTAAAGCATGATTATCACTGTACAAAACAAACTCTTTAGGAACCAAATAATGTCTCCATTTCTTCAGTGCTTGTATGACTGCATAAAATTCTTTGTCATATGTTGAGTACTTGATCTTCGCTTCATTCAGTGTTTTACTGAAGTATGCGATCGGCCTGTCGTCTTGGCTCAAGACCGCTCCAATTGCAAATCCACTCGCATCACACTTAACCCGGAATGTCTTGCTAAAATATGGAAAAACCAGAATTGGTTGCTACGTGATCTTCTTCTTCAGCAGATTGAAACTCTTCTCTACTTCTTTTGTCTAGTGAAAAGATTTTTGTCTTTTCTTCACCGTATCCATCATTGGTGCTCTAATTCCACTAAATTTTTGAATGACTTTCCTGTAGAAACTTGCCAAACCATGGAAGCTTCGAACTTCAAACACATTTTTTGGCGATGGCCAATTCTTAATCACATTTACTTTTCCAGATCCATCTTCAGCTCATTTGCAGAGATAACAAAACCCAAATAAATGAGTTATGTCCTCATAAATGATGATTTCTTCACATTTATCAGCAACTTCTCTTGCTGTAATCTCTTCATCAGTGCAGCTAAATGATTTAAATGCTCTTCTTATGTCTTGCTGAAAATTAAAATATCATCAAGATATACAATGAAGAATTTCTCTATGAAATACTTCAGGACTTCATTCATCAATCTCATGAAATTACTAGGCGCATTTGTTAAGCCAAATGGCATAACAAGCCATTCATACAGCCCTTCATTTGTCTTGAATGTTGTCTTCCATTCATCACCTTCTCTCATCCGAATTTGATGATATCCACTTTTCAAATCAATTTTTGAAAAAAATCTTACTCCACTCAAGCAATCCATCAAGTCATCCATCCTTGGCAATGGAAATCTGTATCTGATGGTAATCTTATTGATTTCCCTTGAGTTTGTACACATTCTCCAGCCTCCATCTTTCTTTTGGCTGAGCACTGTTGGAACATTGCATGGACTCAAGCTCTCTCGGATCAATCCTTTGTCCATTAAGTCCTGCACTTGTCTCTTAACTTCTTCATTCTCCTGTGGCGTCAACCTATACGTTGCTTTATTTGGTAAACTGGCTCCAGGTATAAGATCAATGTGATGGCTTATACTCTTGATTGGTGGCAACGAACAAGGTAGTTCGTTCACTACTATATTAGCGAACTCTCCTAGTAATTCCTGGATTTCTTCTGGTAGATCATCTATCCGAGTACTGGTCAAAAAAAAATTGGGCTTCCTGACCACAATAAATTGTGTATCTTCCTTCTTCTTAACCTCTTTAAGAAGTTCCTTCCCACTCATGAGAAGTACAGTGTTGCTCACCTCTGGTTTCACTTCTTTATCCTTAATCGGCAACAACATGTGAGTCCTACCATTCTTCTCCAGGGTGTATGTGTTCTTTCTCCCATCATGAATCACGTTCCTATCATATTGCCATGGTCTACCTAGCAATAGATGACAAACATCCATGGGAATGACATCACATAATATTTCATCCTTATATCCTCCTATTTTAAATTCAACTAAACACAGTTTAGTAACATTTACCTAATGTCATTTTTGTACCCACGAAACTCTGTATGGGCTTGGATGTACAACAGTCTCCAGCTCCAGCTTTTCTACCATCTCTGTAGATACGAGATTGTCTATGCTACCGCTGTCCACTATAACTTTGCATACCCTATCTTTGGTTTTGCAAGCAATCCGAAATAGATTGTTCCTTTAGGTTGGGTTCTCTACCTCCTTCTCTGGCATTAAGAGAACTTTCCTCATCATCAAGGATCTTCCGCCCTCAGCATCTTCTGCCTCAACATTTCTTCCTTGTGCTTCGGCAATGTGAGTTTCACCACCATCTTTCTTCTTATCTGGACACTCATAAGATTTATGTCTGATGTTTCCATAGACAAAGCATTTCACTTCACCACCTCTGCCTCTTCTTCTTCCTCTAGCTCGAGGAAAAGTGTTTCTATCGACATACTACCCTCTTTGTGAGCTTCCAACTCTCTCATGTTGAGTTTGAGGTTTCTTTCCCTCTTCTTTAGATTTATGAGTCCTATCTTGGGCAATTGTTTTGCCTCTAGATTGACTTCTACCTCGACCTCTTTGACCTTGCTTTCAGCTCAGCTTCTCTTCATCTTTCAGAGCCATCTGATAAGCATCTTCTATAGTCCGAAGGGTCATCGTGCTCATCTCATATTGAATGTCATATCACAGACCATTCATGTATCTAGAAACCTTTTCATCATTGCCTTCCTGATGACCTTCTCTGATGTTTATCCTATAGAACTCTTCAGTGTATTCTTTCACTGACATCAACTTCTGTCTCAAATTTTGCATCCTTCGAAACATAGTGATTTGATAATCCTTGGGTATGAATTTGGCTTTCATCTTTGCAACCATTCTATCCCATCTTTTGATTTTCTGCTTTCCCTTGAAATGTCTGTCAGCCTGCAATTCATCCCACCATAGTGTTGCATGCCCTTTAAGTCTAGTAACGGCATGTTTGACTTTCTTGTCTTCCTCGACATCCTCATAGTCGAAGTATTTATCCAGAGCTCTAATCTAGTCTAGAAGCTCTTCAACATCTAAGTTTCCCTCATACATGGGAATCTCCATCTTTTCTCTGGCACCTATCCTTGCAACATCCCTGAATAGGCATTCATCCACAACATCCTTGACTGCAACTTCTTCTCCTTCGTCTCTAGCTTCATTTTCACTGTCAGCCTCACTGATATCCCCAGCGTCAATTGTGCGCCTTTGTGTTGTCTCCATGGCATCAAGCCTGCCATGTAACTCACGCATTTATCTTTCCACAGTTGGATTAGGCATTGGTCTGTCTCTTCTCCTCGGCGGCATGGCTATAAAATGTTCTGCTTTTCTCCGCTACTGAAAGCAAAGAACTTGTTCTATTCTCTAATACCACTTGGCACATATCAGAGTACTATTCTTCTTCCTACTTCCTCCATCTACAATATAAAAATAGAGTCAATATTAGATACCACTTTGACGTAGACCCCCGACCCTCGGGTCAAGATCCACTCAGGATCATTCTAAATCTGCCCTCCTGAGTCTGATTGACTCTTTGATTTCCCCACAGGGAATCCCTCACACACATGATGGTGTATCCACAGATCCTTATGAGTATGCCCCATGTGATCAACCACAAAGCACCACCCAAGTCTCCTGATCTCGTCAGATCGCGCCCTTCGTCGAATCGAGACTTCGGGTTTCACGATTTCATGATCCCTGTTGTCGAGAGTTCTTGTCTCTACAACCTCCGAAACTTGAAATTTTGAATTGCCAAAATCTTTGGTCGCATCCTCCTCCATAGTTGTAATGCATTTCACGACTCCACAAATCTGGATGCAAGGCTCTCGGATCTTCAACCTCCAAAACCCCGAAATGGTCAACGAGTATTGACACTACCTGGCAACGAGTACGTGCCACCTGTCTTCTCAACCGTCCTCGGTCTCTAACGTGGATGCCTGCCACCTGTCACTCTTTTGAATTTCAAGACTTGAACTAGCCTTCGACTACCGTCCCCCTACTACTTCGAAAATCTCGAATTCCGAAATGGCGCCTTATTCCTTTAGATCGACAACCCACATTATTTCGGGCTTTCGAGTACCGAAAGTTCGAGACTCTCGATTCCAAACCACTGTCACCTCGGGTTCCTGAACCCCGAAACACCAAAATTATGAAACAGCACTTCACAAGGATATTTCACATTTCACAACTTCGAGGTTTCTTATGTGAAGTGCCTAAATCCTTGTCAATGGGAATGCCGAAACGCCAATCCCCGAAATGCTAAAATACCACTACAAGGATATTTTGGGTTTCATAACTTTGGGGTTTTCAATGCAAAGGCCCCTAGCTCCTTGTCATCAAGATTTCCGGTATTCCAAATCTCAAATTACTGAAATCCTAGAATTCTTCCCTTGACAATTCTTTTCGCAATTTGGGAGCTAGAGTGACCAAGGATTTTGGCCTACACTTCGGACTTACAAAACCTAAATCCCCAAAATGATCAGATGGATCCACTATCATGATCAATGGTCCACGTTGAGTCTTACCTCACAAAGGGTGGATTCATCCAACGCATAACCCCCTTGCATCTTCATTGAATCCCACGGTCCTCGCACTTCGGGAGTTCTTCTCGGAGAATTCCAACCACTCGTTTCCTCCTTGACAGCTTCTGCGAAATGAACCAATGTTCCTCGTCTGAACTTGGATTCTGCAAAGAGACTTCACTCTATCTCCCTCTTAACACTTCAAAGGCATTAACTCTCCTGAGCTTTCACTTGCAAACTTGAGTCTCAAAAAGGACTCGTGCGCGCACTCCTTGCGGCAGATTTTCAAATACTTCTAAGTATTTGATTCTTTGACTCTGTGCACCTTCTGCGATAGCAGTCCCTTACCTCTCAACCTTAGTTGATAAGTTTAAGGCTTCGAATAGCCTGCGCACACCTTGCACAGCTTCTGTGCTTCACCTGCACTTTTGCTGGAATGAGAAAAACGATATCTCTCCTGAGCTTTCTGAGATAAAACTCAGAACCCTTGTCAACGCACACCTTGTGGACGTTTCACTGCACTCCTTACAGGAACTTCTCTCACTCAGGAAGAGAAACAATTGAAGCTCATTCTCTCTCTCTCTCTTAAACTTCAAACATTCAACATGAAATCATGCATACACACAGTATTAAATCAAATGCATAACAGAGAGAATAAAACAACCATAAGCATATCATTCACATGTATAAACAGAAAACATCATAACACCATGAATCTAATTCAAAGATTCATATATTAATTCAAAGCTCTTGTACATGGATTCTCCTCTTCAACTCTCTGCTACAGCTCTCTTCTTCTGTTCTATGCTAATGATACAACTACTCCTACGATACAAAGGCGAGGGTGTCTATATCCTTTTTCCCTCCTACTCTTCTAAACTATCTAATCTATTAATTCAAACCTACCTACTTTCATTAACTGGGCTTAAATGCCTTTTACATTGATAGATGAGAGAAAATCACTCATGATCTATTTACAACAGCCAGATATAAATGCAAGTATACTTCTAGCTACTACATTAACATATGTTCATTAATTTTTCAAAAACATTTCAAAATGTGCAAAACATGTGCTGCACTTTTCCCAACTGTCTTATGCCTTCATTCTCGCTTGGATGGCTGCTTACAATGCTCCTTCATCACTATGTGTGGGTTAGGACCCTAACATGTTCACCCCCTTAAAAACAGCCTTGTCCTCAAGGCTTGAGATGTGGAAATTGTTGCAGAATGGTAGTTGGTTCCCAAGTGGCATCTGTTGGAGTTGTATATTTCCACTGGACTAGCACTTCCTTGATGGTTCGTTGACGCAGGCGACGCTCATGTTGGTCCAAAACTACTTTTGGATGTAGCCAAATGGATCCTTCTTTAGCTAACTCGGGAAGGTTGGTTTGAATTTGGCACCTAGTTCCAATCACCTTCTTTAAGCATGAAACATGAAAAATAGGATGTAGCTTTGACTGACTGGGCAGAGCTAACTAATAGCTAACTTGTCCCACATGCTTGAGAACTGTATAAGGACCATAAAATTTGGTGAAGGCCAAAGGTCGACCCTATTGCATAAGGACAGCACCGATTCCTTTCCCTGAGGCATCACATTCCAACACAAAGGTCTTTGCGCAATCGGGAAGGGCCAGAACTGGAGTGGTGCACATGGTCATCTTCAAAGTTTGAAAAGCTTGAGCAGCGGCTGGGTTCCAAGTGAAAGAGTTCTTTTTTAGGAGAGTCATGAGAGGTGATGCAATCTTGCCATAATTCTTAACAAACTTGCGATAAGACCCTGTTAATCCTAGAAATCCATGCAAGATTTTGATATTCTTTGGGTGTGGCCAGTCTTGCATAGATTCAATCTTTTTCAGATCCACCCTGACGCCATCCTTGCCAACCAGATGACCCAAGTATTCTACTTCTGAGGCACCAAAAGAACATTTAGACTGTTTCAGGAAAAGTTTTTGCTGAGAGAGTGGATTGATGCAAGAGCATCTCTCCAAGCCAGCTACATGCCATCCAGCCAGCACATCAAAGCGTGCATTCAATGGAAAGAGAGAGATGCAGCCCTCTCGTTTTTCAAAATTTGAAAATTGTATTAAATTTTGTAAGGCTGATAGAGCCAAAAACCATGCATGTGCGTAGGCTTTAGACAAAGTTTTCCTTAAATGGTCGTAAGGCTGAGATCTAGATCTGATTCGGACTAGACAGTCATTCAATGTAATTGAATGTAAATTAATGAGAGTTGGTGAGATGGAGGGAAGAGCTCAAGGAGCTGCTCTTTGTAAAAAGATATTCTTTGAATATAGATTTAGTGAGGGGGGGGAGTAGAACAAAGAATAGGTTAGAGAGGAGAGGAAGTTGTGACTTTGTTACAGTCCGAGCCCACATTGTAAAGAGGCATTTCATATTAATACAATCATAGCAGTTTTTCCTGCATGTTGTTGTCCATGTGTTTGTGAGTTCATGAATGAATGTCTTTACATGTTGATGATATGTTGTAGACGTATGTTAGATGTGCATTTGCAGGGATAGATAGATTTTCCTATCAAAGATTTCTTTGATTTCAGGTTTGGATTCTTTGTGGTTTCATGCAAGAGTGCATGACAGAGTACTGCGGTCTCTGAAAACCAGTGCAGGAGTGCACTTCTGAATTCTGCGGAATTTTAGACAAAGACGTGCCAAGAGGTCGCACTAGCTAAAGTCATTGACTCAAGGAGGAAGCCTCAAGGTTATTGAACACCTTGAAGGAGAAACTATGTAGAGGAGAGCACAGAGAGGAGAAGCATAATTGTTGAGAATTTTGTAAAGGTTCTGCCAGGAGGGCATTGAGAAAATGCACAGGATGCATGAGGAGAACTCTATTTCGAGTTCGATGAGAAGACAGAGTCACTGAGGATTCTGGAGAACTCTGCCAAGTGGGCATTGGGTTGGTGCAAGTGTGCACAGAAGGAACTCTTGTTTGAGTTCAGAGAGAAGAGAAGTGTCACAAGAGGAGACACTCACAGGGTTACTGAACACCCTGCAGGCTCAGCAAAGCATGTTTGAGCAGGAAGTTTCTAGAGGGCACTTACATCCCTTCAAGGAGAGAAAGGGATAGAGACACTTTGAGGTCAGAGCCACAGATAATCTCAGAAAAGATAGCACCATTTCATGCAAAGGTCCTGCAAGAGGTTGCAGAGTTCGAAGGAACCTTTAAGGCTCAGAGAAATAAAGCTCAGGAGGAGGAACACCTCTTAGAATACAAGTGGGATCCAAGGTTATAGGCTTCGTAGCAGAGACAAAGGTCGAGGCCTTTTGGGGAAATAAATCTTCCAACGGAAAGGAAGAAGTCCATGCTCAAGGTAGAGCACAGCTGCCATTAGATACGCTGGAGAGGTGAGCTCTGGGTTGTTGAAGTCTACGTCCAGACGCACATAGGAAAGTACACAAGGAAGAGAAACAGATATGGGCTATCAGATCTAGTGCAAAGGACCGATAGCCATCAGATCCAGAGGAAGGCGTAAAGAGTTTAACCTCTAGGAGGTCATGCAAGAGAGGAGCTGAAACGGACAGTGAAATTTCTTTACGGAGAAGTGTCGAAATTCCGTAAGCCATTGGATCTCGTAGATCTGTGAGAAGGTTAAGGCTGAGTGTCTTTTAACGTTTATAATATTAGGAGGAGTAGCGACTGTTGGATGAGAAGCAATAGGAGTCGTTGATCTCGCACATGAGTTCCGCTATTTCAGAGTTCGGGAAGTAGAGGAAGCTGCGATTTTGGAATCGAGAGTTTCAAACTCTTGGTTTGCGAAGTCCCAAAAGATCCAAAGTTGTCGGACAGAGAAAGATCTCAGCCGTAGATCGTGTGGGAGGTGAGGTTCAAGGAATTCAGAAATCAGAGTTTCGAAAGGTAAGGAAACTCTCTTCTGTGGATTTTAGTGAATCGCGAAATCCCGAAGCGCAAAGGGAATAGGACCAAATCCTTGGTGGAGGGTCATATGGTCCCATAGAGTTGAGGGCTAATAGTCGTTGGGCCCCAATCGGGTTTTTGGGTTTCGAGACTCAGGATGTAGATTTTCATGGTCAACACAACTCCCAAAATCACGAAGAGAGAGAAACGCCAAAAGGTGGGTCCCAAGTATCAGTCAGAGGATACGTGTGGTGGAAATCAAAGGAGTGATCAAGGTTTTGTGAAAATCCCAAAAGGCCGTCAATCTCGCCAAAGGAGAAATTTCAGAATTCGGGGAATCATAAGGGAAGAGGAACGATTGTTGGTTGTTCGCTCAAGTCCCAAAAAGCTGAAATTAGTGGGCAACAAGTGGCATGTGTTTGCCACATTGAAGGAGTCAACCTTCGTTGACATTTTGGGTTTCGGAGGTTGAAGAGTCAAGGAACTTACATCAGGATTCACGAAGTCGCGAAATCCAAAATTCCTTTTTTGGTAAAATTCCTGATCATATTTGTTGATCAGGTGTGTAGAGTTAGTGCCCTGTGTTTGATCACGCAAGAATAAATCATAAGGACCTGTGGATACACCCTTGTGTGTGTGAGATATTCTCTGTGGGGAAAATCGAAGAGTCAATCTGTCTCAGGGAAAGATTTAGAACGATCCGAAGACCGGGAGGTCACACAGAACCTGTTGAGGCTGGGGTGCTGAGTCATAGATGGAGAACTCAATCCAAATGAGTAAGATGGTATATCCAGATTTTGCTATAGATTAGGATATCATCAAAGAAAACTAATACAAAATGATGGAGAAAAAGACGGAAGACATGATTCATGAGACTTTGGAAGGTGGAGGGGGAATTACACAAGCCAAAGAGCATGACCAAAAACTCATAGTGGCCCTCATGAGTGCAAAAGGCCATCTTGGGAATGTCTACCTCCTTCATACATATCTGGTGATAGCCCGAGCGAATATCAAGTTTAGTAAAGAATTGGGCGCCACTCAATTCATCCAGGAGGTCATCAATGACAGGAATGGGAAATTTGTCTTTAATGGTCAGTTTGTTGAGGGCATGGAAGTCAGGACACATTCTCCAAGAACCTTATTTCTTCATGACCATGACTATAGGAGAAGAGTAAGGGATCATGCTAGGGTGGATAAAGCCTACAGTAAGGAGTTCCTGGACCATTTTCTCAATTTCATTTTTTTGTGAAAACGGGTGGCGATATGGATGGATATTGGGAGGAAGGCTTCCGGGTACAAGGGGAATGGAATGATCATGAACACCACGGGAAGGAGGGAGTCCTTTGGGAGTGGAAAATACCATTTGGTGTTTAGAAAGAAGGGCTTGGAGGTCTTCGGGCACCGGGGGTGTCTCTGTTGCTTGTATGGCATGGAGTTGGGAAATGACACCAGAATGACCTTTTTTGAGCATTTTTTCCATGCGATGGGAACTAATGACCTCAGGTGAACTAGCCATGATGCCTTGGAATTTATATTGGTGGCCTTGCTGGTCGAATTGCATGGTTAATGCCTTAAAATCCATGAGAATCGGACCCAAAGTCCTTAGCCAATTTGCACCCAACATAATGTCACAACCACCCATGTCGATATAAAACATATGGGATTTTAAGTGGTAGTCACCGATTTGGAGACACACATTTTCACAGCACCCTCCACATTTCATGGAACCACCATTAGCAATCATGATTTGGAAATTGTTGACGGCATGGATGTAGCAATGAGTTTCTTGGGCAATGTGGCGATGAATAAAATTATGGGTGCTTCCACTATCAACCAGAATGATGACCTGCTGATGCTTGATGTAACCGATTAACTTGAGGGTTTGGGGGGTGGAGAAGCTAGTGAAAGCATTGAGAGAAATGATCGATTCCACTTCGGGAGGGTCTAAGGGAGGGGTTATGTCAGTGATTTCAGGTGACTTGGGCACAAGGGGAGTTTCAACATCCTCTTCCGAAAGATCCTCAAAGATGGCCATAAAAATCTTTTGTTCCTTACACTTGTGGCCCGGGAAATATTTGTCATCACAATTATAACAAAGGCCTTTGAGTTGGCGTTCATCCATTTCAAGCCTGGTCAATTTTTGGATCTTTAATGGGGTGGCGGGAGTAGTGGGATTTATGGGTTTAGGGAGAGGGATAAAGGAGGGTTTACAGTTTTGAGAGGATACAACCTGTTGTTCTTCTTTAGCTTTTTTAGTATCCTCCACCCAACTCAAAGGTCGAGCCATGAAGGAAATGGGCCTGAATCTCCTCCTTGAGGCCACTGATAA
>JASDQU010100331.1:473574-493566 GCA_032191745.1 Picea mariana | reverse complement strand
TTTTTTTTTTTTTTTTTTTTTTACACCTGTGGAGTTATACTCTGGTCTGAAGAATAATGCAGCGATAAAATCCCCAAATGCTTAACCAGAAAGAAATGTGTATTTACTTGGAAATTCAAACATAGTTGTGCAGCAATAGATCTTGTTTGTTTTAATTTGTTTATGTTTATGTCCCCCAAAGGTTAGGTATTCAAGGGTTCTACAGACAAGGGTTTTCCTTGTGATATAGCTCTCTAATATATGTGTGGGGTCCAACAGTAGTACTCAACCCAATATCTCAGGGCACTAACTAAGGAGGATAGACCGTACCCTTATCCATACTACCCGACTACCCAGGTACTAGAGAGTATCTTCTCGAGTGTTGTTCTCGGTGGCGCTATAGCAGTTAGGTGGCCGGTCGATTTATCTAAAGAGGGCTTCAGGAAATCTAGGTCGATCCATACACAAGTGTTGTCTGATGCGCTACCACTCGAACGGGTACCAACAGGGGTTACAAGGGTGGCCAACAGATGTGTGCTTAAGAACCACTTGTATTTCCTTCATGTATGAATCCCTCAACTGCGGGTTTATGCGTGTAACAACCAATCTCTATGGATTAAAGACGTCGGAATATGTCTCTACCCTGGAAAAAAAATTCCCACAATTTATGCCAAGGAAAGTGCTCTGATACCACTTGTAATATACCAGATATAAAAAGTATGCAGAACAAAAATAAAATGCTAGAAATGGCATAATAACAGTAATATAACCAGCATAATCTCCACAATAACACAAAAATGATATAAGAACAACAACAGAAATAGCACTTTGATTCAGAAAGCAATGTTCACAGGCCTCTTCGAGGGGGCAACCTCCGGTCAGGCAGTGCTCTGTTACAATAATCTCCAAGCTAGGGTTTTCATACCCTCGACCCTTATTTATACTAACTATGTCTATCAAGAGAAGCATCTAGAGGAAGATCCTTCTAGAAGCGGAAGCTTCTATTAGGTCTTCTTACATCCGCCTTATTCTATTTTATTGAAAGGCCTTATTAATATTGACCTTTATTACATTTGAATATATTGATCTACCTATGTGCGGGTTAGGACCCTAACAGTTTCATTATTTTGCTATACAACAAAAAGGTGATTGGATTACAATGCATTCCTTTGGAAAAGATGATCATAAAGTGCAAAGATATATCTGGAAGACGTTGATATCATAATGTGATTATATGATGATGACGATGAATATGAAAATGATTAGAATGATGACGATGATCATCATTTCCAACGTCATCGACATCAATAGTATAGTCATCGTCATCAATAAATTCATCATTCATGGACCCTACATTGTGTTAGAATGGAAAGGTGTCTTGTATGTGTTAGAATTCAAGATACATGATTCAGAACTATATGCTTTATATACTATGATTGACACATTCTAATGTCATGTGCACATTATATGCTTTATATGCCTATATATACTATGATTGACACATTATAATGTCATGTGCATGCTTATAATGGGATTAGTATTGATCCTAGTGTTCACTGACATTATTACGCTGATATTGTTAAAGGTTTTGTGTGACTTTATATAAGATTAAGGGAGTATATATTAGACAATGTCTAAAGTGTTGTATATATACAAAATGGCTAGACAATGTGTGGAATATACTAACATTTGTTCTTGCAACTCTAGACCTCCTAGATGCTGACATCAACTTCTAACAATGTGTTAACAATATTCATAGCCACACTTTTCCTTAATTAACTATGACTCCCAAGTTTCAAAATGTATTTGACATGTCTTGATAAGTTAATGTATTCAACATCCCCAAGGAATTGTTGTGATAGATAAGTTTTCCAATTTCAATTGTTAAGATTGTGTTAGTGATCATAATGGATACACAATTAAGGCCCATGAATCATGTATTAGGGACTAAATCCTTAGATCTCCATCGTCAATTCATGGCTTAGCCCCCAAGGATCATTCTTGTTGTTCTCAATATTTGAAGTTGGGTCTATAATCATCCTTGTAATTGCAATTCATGTGTCTCATCGTGACCAAATATCCTTAACAATGTTACATGTACCTAGGGAAAGCATGACAAAAATGACCTATTGATCGGATCCTTTGGCATGATTGGCCAATTTTCTATGATGTAAGTGGCCTATTTCAAAATGGGAATTTAACTCATATATATGGCCATAAGATGCATGGGAAAGTTACCCGTGTCTAGTCCTAGTACAATTTCCTTGTAAGATTTGTATAAGATAATTGGAGAATGATAATGATGAATTGATGATGGACATACCTACATCATTGGTATGATTAGGCACAGTCACGCAGAGCTCCTCTTGGTTTCGAGAATAGTTCATTNCCGCACATCATTCTCGATTTCACATACCTCTTGTTTTCAACAATTAAATATCAGTCATCTTCTTCTTCATCCAGCTCAACATCTATATCAGGATCTGGTTTAGAATAGATATTGGTGAAAGGCTCATTCCTATCAACATCATCATCAACGTCATTTTCGCTACTATAGTTATCGATATCGTCGATGAGATCGTCGTCTCCTACATTTGGATGATCAACTTCTTCAACTTCTTAGTCTGACACATCAACTACATGAGCCACATGCTCCTGATCTACATAATCATGATCTTCTTCCTCCTTATTATCTTCATCCTCGGCTACATGATTGTACTTTACTGGTCTTCCTCTTGGATCATATCTAACAACATATGACCAACCTGCTTTACCAGGTACCTCTGAGTAAAATACTTGCTCACATTGACTTGGAAGAACATAAGGCTTTGTACCCAGTTCAAATGCCCTTGTATTAACCATGGTAAATCCATTATCATGCTCAATAACAGTTCTTTCAGGATCATGTTCATGCATCTGTAGCCTGTACCATTTAACCTCAAACAAAACAATTTTAAAGGAATTAAAATCACACTCAATTATATCCTCCAAATGGCCATAGTACCTATTCTCAGTTTCTTCCAGATTTCTGTCACTTCTAGAGGAAATGTTGGTGACCTTAAACACTACAGTTATCCCACAATACAAGGTTTTCATCTTATCATCCAACATTTTGATATGAAATTTATGACCATTACACCACATAGCCTTGTGATGTTTCAACTACAACATGGACAACAAGTAAAAAATAAATTGCATAATCCTCATATAGGACTTACTAAATATATATATTTCAATAATTAAACAAACCAAATACATTGAAAAATTGGGAAAAAACTAGGAAAATGTGGGTAAAAAATTTAACTTCCCTGTTTATCTTTTAAACCAAAGGCTAAATCAACTTCCCTTGATGTAAGATAAGGAAATTGATCTCGATGACGATGAGTTGTTTTAATCATCTTACTCACCCCTTTCCATGATAACCTATCGAATTATTCTTCAGTATATTCTATCCAATGCTCCATCCAATCAAGGTTGTTTGCAATGTATAAATGTAAAGCATCCCACTCTCGAGCAACTATATGATAGCATAACAATTTAATATCATTAATTACTTATTGTTAATAAAGGAATAATTTAATAAATGTGTAATATATTAAATCTACATCAACATCTAATAATTACTTTTCAGAGTCCTCATTTTACCTTTCCCCAATAGGACCTTCCCTTCAAATTTGTTGATGGAGTCAAGATGCCAAATGCAAGGCACATTCATATTTTCTGCTAATTTAGGTAGATATTGACTAATATACACCATGCATTGATATACCATATATCCCTCAACCATAGAACCCTCCGGATGTGCTCTTTGTCTAACAAAAGCCTTCATTGACTTCAACTGCCTCTCCACCATCCACATCAACCTTGTGTGTACTGGTCCACATAATTCAATCTCCTCAACTTGGTGTATGAGGTAGTGTTCTTGTGCATTGAAAAATTTTGGAGGTAGATACTATTGCATTTGACACATTAGTAGGGAATTTCTCTCTTCCAATACCTTATATCTTCTTTATGGATTTCTTTTGATGATATCCACCTACAAATGTCGATGCAATAAAATAATATCAAGTCATACATAAATTTGCAGATAAAAGATAATATGTCAATAAGTTCCAATACAAATCACATAAGAAGTACATTTTTCTTATAAAACAATACTTACCTCATGTATTTGCCAAGTACATAAATAATTTTTTTTATGTTGTTGTCAAAGTCATCTGGGAGAGATAAAGGTAGAACATACTGTAACAAAAAACAAATAATTATTATTTGTTTCCAAAAAATGTGTACCAATAAGGAAATATATTATAACCTACTAATTACCTTAATGAATGTATGTCAGTCATGTGTTTTAACCCCGCCAAAATCACCTTTTTCAGTTAAGATATTTTGTATGTTCGACGAAAACCCCGTCGGAAACCTAATTTTTCGAATGATCTCTTTTACAATATTGCTCTGTTGCTCCGTCAATAACCAAGGAAGACTAGTATTCTGTTCACGACCATTGCCATTAGAATTAATAATAACACTTTGCGAGGTGTGATTAGCTTCTCGGATGTCACAACAAATCTTTCCAATTCTCTCTTTTTCAGTCCTTCCATCTAATATTTGCCATAACAATTTTGCTATGTTCTTCCCGATATGCATTGTCTCAAACAAACGAACTATTTGTAGGTGCTCGTAGTATGGAAATATACTGAATTGCATCGGGTAACTTTTCATTCCTCGTGGAAGCCCATTCGTGCCTTAACGACATTCATGAAACATCAACATATTGAAATTAACACTAATTAATGGGACAAAAAGAAATTAATACTAATTAAATTAACCAAAGATTTATATAATAGTTCATACATAAATAATTTTCATACCTTGATGATTTCTAATATATTCCAACGTCCATAGGTGAGGTGTCATTCTTCGTGGTTTTTTTTCATTTTCTTCTTTACCATTGAACTTTGCTTTGTCTGTAGTTCGATAACTATGGTTCTTAGGCAGAAAGTGCCTATACTCATCAAACACTTCCTTTGCTAAACTCCTTGAATGACGAGATTTTATCCTAGGACCACAAACTGGGCATGAAAATTTACCCTTTGTTTGAATACCTACAAGATATATGAATAAATGTAGTGTCAAATTAGAGTTACAATTTAAAATAATGCATGATTTCTTCAAAAAAGATATATAATATTAAATCACAAAAATAAAGTAACAATATACCACAAAAATGTGTTAACCCGGGAGCATCATGAATTTTCTATGATATTGTTCCATGGAATTGAAATCGTATTTTCCCTATTGGTCTAGAGATGTCATACATATTGACGCCAACCCATAACTTCAACAACTCATTGATGAGAGGCTCAATATATACGTTCATATCTTTAACCTGGTACCTACCTGATTGGTTCAACCTATTGCATGATTAATTATACTTATCTAGATGTCGTGATATATATATAAAAGAAATAATTAGCATGCACGAAACAAAGAAATGAAATATTTTGTCATGCTTTAAAGCAAATAAAAGATAATTAAATACCTGGAACAATCATTGCCAACATTGTGTGCTCTCTCTTGATCGACATCCAAGGAGGAAGGTTATTGTTTATAACAAAAACAGGCCACACTGAGTACGTAGAACGAAGCTCTCCAAATGGATTGACACCATTAGCTGCCAACGAAAGTCTAACATTACGAGGTTCTTCTTTAAAAATTGGTCACTTTTCTTCGATGTAGTTCAATGCAAAACCATCTACAGGCATTCGAAGAACATTGTCTGGACTTCTGTTCTTTGCATGGAAATCCATAAACTGTGCTATACTTTGGCACCTAAACAACCGCTGGAAACATGGAATTATCGGAATATAACAAAGAACTTTGCAAGACACCTTATTTGACACTTTATCGGTTCGATATATACTTATTTGACATTGTGGGCATTCATTTTCTAATGCATATTGTCCATAATATATGATATGATCATTAGGACATGCATCAATAGCATGATAGTCCATTCCAATTTCTTTCATAATCATGGATATTTCTCGATATGTGCGTGGAAAAATATTTGACGTCGGTAATAGAACATCACCTAACAATCTACAAAATTCTAAACAATAAGTCAATTTAAACAATATTAATCATCAATATATCATCCAATATACTAATTTACAAATTAGAAAACAATAGCAATATAGGAAAAAAATGAACCTTTTAAGTATTTGTGAACATGCAGGCATAAATAATTAACAAATTAAATACCTTAGTCTCTATGTGAGACATGTGTTTGATAAACCATTCAAAACCTTCAGGTTCACCAACAAAAATATAGTAGATAAAATATTTGTTGTTGAGCCTTCATAAAGAGGTTGACGTGTCTTCTCAACTAGAGGATCAACATCATGACTATCACCCTGGTTGTCCTCATCCATTGGAGAAAATGTGTCTTGGATAAATCTATGTATCTCATATTCCTAATTTGAATCACTAACGTTATCTCCATCCATATCATCATTAATAACTTGATCAGCAACTTCAATATTCTAATCTTGAAGTTCATCTCCATGTAAAGTAGTATTTCTACTAGTGCTTGGCAAATAACTCTCTGGAGGTCGACACTTTGGGGGCATCGTCTATATATTTAAAAACAACATAGAAAAGTCAGTGTGTATAGAAAATATAAAAATATTGATAAGAAATATTATTAAAATTCATGACATACTAATTATTACAGAGAATACATTAAATATTGAATCCTCTTACCAAGGGACGATATTCATAACCCCCTTCGACATGCCCCTTCTCCCTACAATGTCTTTGGGTTGTTGTTATTAAAAGTCTTCTATTTTGCAGTCCTCTGCAATCATATCAAGGGCAATAACATTTTCCATCGCCCCTCGCCTCTAATGTCTCTCTTAACCGAGCAAGCTTCCTAACATTTTCGTTCATTGTGACAAATCCTTGTCCTGACAAGTAATTTTCTTACCTACACCATACCAAAAATTAAGTTGTCAATTTTTTATATTTTGGCTACTCCTTTCGATTATGATATGTTTATTTACAGTGACCTGCATCTTTATAATAAGGTGATCATATGTGTAGAGGATCAACATCATGATGACATAGATAACATATTTATAATAAGGTCATATGTGTGTACAAATGTTTTCTTTATATAATAACGACATATATACCTAACATAAGTTTAGGGTTAGTGTTTATGTATCTTATTAGTCCCTGCTGAAGCAGGGAATATAGCAATCAATTACTATCATTTCACCGATCAGGGTTGAGTTTCAAGAGCAATTCCATATCTTTATCAATGAAAAGAGAGAGAGATTATAGCTACAATTGAAGGGAAAAGGGTATGTGGATTCCATAAACCTAGAATATTATGGAATCCACATACCCTTTTCCATAGAATATACTAACTAGATCCAAAAACCAAAGACATGAAATATGGTACTACAAATATTATAATATATTATCAAGGAAAAAACAAGCTAAATGCAAATTGGACATTTGAAAAAAAATTACAAGTTAAATGAGTACATCAATAAAAAATAACATACTAACCTTGCAAGTTCAAAATCTGAGCTATGTAGATCGAGAATTGTATTTTTCAACTGGTGGGTGACGGAAAAAATAAACAGCTCAAACAAAAGACAAGAACAATGTCGCAACTATAGCAATTGTGTCACAAAGTCTCTTAAAGTCACTTATATATAGATAAAATAGTCAACTAGACATTAACACCGACCAATGAGATAGGCAAACTTTTCGTCACTATAGCGACAAAAATCTCGACTAGGTTAAATTAAGATTTTTGTGGATATTGCGACGAACTTTCTTGGCAATATCCACAAAAACACTGCCCTCTTTAAAAAAATGATGAAACTAGTGGAAGCATGGAAAATTTTCACGGAATAATCCGCCCATATGTAGTAGTGCCAGAAGGAAGAAGAGGCAGTTGAGAGCCAAATGGGGAAGCTCGTTGAAGCCATTTAGCAGCTTCAAGTAAGAGTAGCAGAGTTAGAATTCCAAGCAGTGTCAAGCACTCTGTAGGAAGTGTGAGACCATAGGGAAGAAACTTTCAGGAGCGTAGTTGAACGAATCAAGGCATTGGTTTTAGAATCCAAGCAACCAAGTAACCGAAGTGCACAGACCTATGAGCACCTTGCAGATGACCCAGAGATGAGGATATTTGAGGCACAGGTCCAGGAGGTGAAACAGTAGGCATCGACAGTGCAAGCACAGCTGAAGCTGCTTTCAATAGTAGAGAAGATGAAAATGTCGTAGGAGCAGCGCGTAGTTCAACAGCAGGTCACTGCCATCCAGAGTCGAGTTATGGAGGTGACACAGCGACTCTAGCCGATGCAAGACGAAGATTGCACCCTCTTTGAAGAGATAGAGGGATAAGGATCACAGCTGGAACAAGTGGTCACCACATTTGAGAAGTGCCTGGAAGGGCCTATCACCGAACAATTCATTCAAGAGTTTGTCGAGCAGGAGGCTCTGGCGAAGCAGCAATTCGAGGCAGCTCGAGCTAAGCTCGAGGCCTTTGAAGCAGAGTTTCCTAGATCAGGGTGACTTGAGACGAGTCACAGGTGAGTGTTGAGAGCATGTTATCCCTTGACCAGGTTTTGAGGAAACATTGGTCATGTTTGACCATTTTTGGTACTTCAACGGGCTGGTTGAAGACGGAGCGCCTAGGCGAAGTGGAGATCACAGGTTCTCACTCATTTTTCAGGGTTTTGGGGTTTTAGGGTTTATGTAATGGGCATGGGATGTCATCCCATGGGTTTACCCATGCTTAGGCCTCTTTTTTAATGTATAAATAAGTAGCTAAGTGATGTAAGAAGTAGTTCTACTCGGATTTGTGCAAGAGCATGTGAAGGTTGCTATGTGTGAATAGTTGTGAGTGCTTCGTGCATACTATATGTTGAGGCTTGCAGAGTTAAGTGAAAGTGATTGTAAGAAGGATTTGTGCTTTGACCTGATTCGAGAAGGAGGATTTGGTGAGGTGCGCACAGATCTCCTGTCCTTGCAGAGTTGGATCTATGTCTTGGTGCATGTAAGCAGATTGGAAGAAGCTAATAAACAAGAAGAAGAGTTGGTGGACATAGCCCCACACTGGGGTGAACCACCTATATCTGGTGTCGATGTGTTTTGTGCTATGTTGTTTATGTTGTTTATCTGCTTAGTGCATTTACCTATATGTTTGATAGACAAATCTATGAATGCTTAGTGCTTTATGAGGTGAATGAATGTTAGATCTGAGTTGATGCTATGTGCTAGATGATTAGATGTGCTCAATCTTGATTAATACCGTGTTTTTTGTACTTAGCCTTTGATATGTGATGTGAATAAGAATCATAATCTAATGAATGTTAATTGCTAAGTGCTCTGTTAATTATTTTGATCATAGATCTGTGTCCCAGCTAGGTTGTAGAAACTTGAGTCCTACAACCCCCCTTGCCTCTACCTCGAGTGAGACTTCATCTGCTTCGTAGGTGTTTCTGAAAGGGCTAGTAGTTAGGGTTTTGTTGGTGCATTGTTGAAACGTTGAACCCTGGGTCTGCCTCTGTGCCAACAAGGTGTTGATCCATCCTTGATGGTCTATGTATGCTTGTATATTTGTGAATTAATTTTCATGGCTGATAAAGGATATCTTGCATAGTCAAATTGGTAGCAGTTTGTGGCAAGTTGATCCAGATTATTAATGTCAGATTATCTTTTCTGTCGGAGTATTTTTATATGGTGTTCATCGAATATCTCTAAATCGGACTTTGGTCGATGCCCTCGCAGGGTTTTTGTAAAGAGAAAATACTTTTGATATCTCATAGTAAAATAAAATCATATTACTATTTTGTCTCATATATGTGTATTTGTGACTTGGTTACATTTCTCTTTTTGGCTTCCATGTTTACTTAATCGAAAATCTGTGTATATTCCAGAAGTTTTTTATTTTATTTTTGCATTGTATTTAAACTATAAATCAACCTTAGTCCTGTAATTAATACTTGTGGATTTAGAGAATATTTTGAGTCTATAAACCCTCGAGTGACATTCCCAACTATCTTGTCCTATCCATGCAAGATACGAAAATGATTGAGTAGGGTAATTCATACATTTTCCTCAACATTTATTTGGCGACCATACTGGGGAGATCTTCCATATCTCTCTGGTTGATTGTATTCATAATTATCATTGAATATCTCTTCTTTGTTTTGATTCTTTGAATTTTTTCTTTTCTTCATGACAGTACTTGCTACAAGGCATCCTAATATAGAGCATGGTCTTAAAGACCAAACCAGCATTGCCTTAAATTTATTCAATAGCATCTTAGAAACCGTTAATACACGGGATGAGCTTGAACACTCGTGGGAGATAATTGAACAAGACATAAGTATTCATGAATGCTAGGAGGCCGGACAAAGGCAGCCTAGGAATCATTTGTAGCCCTCTTTTTCCTAAAGGTTCGGTTTTGTTTTTCATGTCCTCAAATCCTCGCATCTCAAGGAGAAGAAGAGGATTGTCTCTTGAAACCACTCTTATCATTGAAATAGAAATAAGGAAAGATATTTTGTGAACTCAACAAGGTACTCTAAGAAGAACTTTGTCTGATTCGGCTAGTTCACCTTTCTCACCCACGCCCATCATCTACAACACGACATCTACAGGTGGCTCTGGTGGTACTGGGGTGCCTCATCGTCTCAACCTTCAGCCTCATCAATAATTGGTACTTTGTATATCCATCAGGTCCCTTTCCAATATACTACCAACCCTTCCAATATCATCAAGAAGTATGGGCTTTTCCAATTCGAGGAAGACGCTACTACCACCCCATGGCACATATCCTCTCCCTTGAACTTAGCGCATGCTACTCTTCCTTTACCAAAATTTAAAGAACATATACCTAGGTTTTTCGGAAATAATATCGTCACTATAAATGAACACTTGGTAGAATTCTCTAATGCATGTCACAATATAGTAGCTAATGATAATGATACTTGATTGTGCCTATTTCCACTCTCTTGAAGGGAAAGCAGTGGCAGATTTTTTCGATCTCCCTCCCAAAATCCTTTCCACTTGGGAAGAGTTATTTTATTGGTTTAAGTCCACTTATGGGCAGTCTAAAAACCCAACCAAACAATTACAAGAATACAATAACATTGGGTACAAGGACGGTGAGACTATTAAGTCTTTCAACCTTCGTTTCACCAAGTTGTATAATCAAATTCTCGAACTTATTCTCCCCCCAAACCAAGTTGCTTTTATGCATTACTATAATGCTCTACCTTCCCCTTATCGGCATAGGCTTGAAGAAAAGGCTATTGATAATCTTGGTTCTGCCATGCATACTTGTCTACAATATGAAGAACAACTAGAAAGAACAGGTCTCCCCAAAGGGGACTTAGTTAAACAAATGGACATGTCTGCCCTCCTATGACTTGTACAGAATATGAAAAATCGAATGATAGTAGGAAAATCTAAATGTCCCTTCACTTAATCCTGGCACATCATCTTCTTCCTCACCACCTCTTAGAAATACTAATGAAAACAACTTTCATCCCAAATCCATCATGTATCGCAGTTGTTGTAACTTTTGCGAGAAAAATCACGAGGAAAGTACTTGTGAGGTAAATAAGAGTGCCAGAGATAAAATCTTTGGAAAAAAACCTGAAACCACTATTGATGTTCTAGATTAGGCAGAACCAGAAGATGTCATGATCATAAACACCATGAATAAATCCTATGCTTCAAAAGGAAAATATGATCCCCCTCGTAGTTCTTCTAGTCCAAGCTCATCTTCACAAGCTCCCATTTTACAGGCTACCAAGACTCCTGACAGTCAAGGAGTTTCCTCCCCTCTTCCCTCTTCCAAATATAAAATTCTCAACCAATTAGCTAATATCAAGGTTAATGCTACTCTTCTGAACATGGTTGTCATCCCTAAACAACGAAAGCATCTCAAAAAATTTATGGAAGGGAAAGCTTCCACCGTAGCCAATCTTTCTGAAGAGGCTAAAGAAGAGGATTCCATTGTAAATAAAGTAGGTGTAAATAATTTTAGACACCCTGTAAAAAACCATTCATTTTTCATTTCTATAAAAATTATGGATAAAATAGCCCATTGTTTCCTAATTGACGGTGGTTCAGTCTCAAGTGTAACGTCGAAAATTATTATGAAAGAGCTAGGCTTATCATGTAGTAATGAAAATTCTAGAAGCATGCTCTCATACAACAGTTTGCAGCAGTCAACTATAAGTGAAATCAAAGATGTGACTTTGGTTATTTGTGTTCATCCTGAAATAAGGACAACCCTCAACATCTAGGTAATTGACATGCCAGTAAGTAACTATTCTATTATCTTAAGAAGAGACTAGCAAGCCTTGACATGTGGTTATCTTTCTCTTGACGGAACACACTTATCCATTCCTCGGAATGGAAAGAATATCATAGTCCTGAGGGAAGGAAGAATCTCACCATACATAGATATTATTCCACAACCTAACGTAAACTATGTCGAGGAAGACTTAGGAGTGTACTCCATCTTTGCGGATGAGAGTGACACTGTCCTGGAACAAATTGACCTGGAGGATGGTATGTGGCACATGCACTTAGATGGCTCATGCTCAATTAAATTTAATGGAGCTAGCATTATCTTATACTCACCTGTAGATAAAATTCACAAATTTTCTTATAGACACGAATTTTCTTGCACGAATAATGTTACTGAGTTTGAAGCATTATTGCTAGGCATTGAAAATGCCTATAATTTAGGTTGTGGACACCTTACAGATTTTGGGGACTCTGAACTTATTATGAACCTTGTACGTAAAATATATTCTCCTGGCAATAAGTTGATGAAACGCTACACCCAAGTTGTTTGGATGCTTATCTCGAACTTATTACCATTTAACATCACTCATGTTAAAAGGGAACTTAATTCAATGGCTGACAGGTTAGTTGTATTTGCAATGTCTTCTACTCGGCAACTTCTTCCTCAAATAACTTATTGTACTTTTCAATATTTATATCGTTCTTATATTCCTGACAATGTAGAGTCATGGCAGGTCTACCCTAGCAATGAAGGCATCTGTTCTTTCATAAAAAATGAACCATTTAAGCCCAAGGAGATTATATCCATGGAAAACAACAAAATTCTGAAAGGCTTGACTCCTCTAGAAAGTTCATTTTCATCGAGTGATGTAGGCAACAAAGAAACACATAAAGAAGAGGAGTCAAAAAGGAAAATGGGTGAAACCATTTCCTTAAACATTGGAACACTTGATTCCCCCAAGAATGTTAAGATAGGTGCCCAATGTACTGATGAAGAAAAGTTGAAATTCACTAATTTACTTCGTGAATTTCAAGATGTTTTTTCTTGGTCATATGAGGATCTTCATGGCTTTGATCCTGATATCATATAGCATGCCATTCCTATCAAGGAAGGGATAAAACCGGTTAAAACAAAGACCCATTAACCCTGCACTTGAAGCTACTATTAGGAAGGAGTTGGAAAAACTTTTGAAAGCTAGGATAATTTTCCCGGTTAAGTATTCGGAGTGGGTCTCAAATTTGGTCCCTGTCCGGAAGACAACTAGTCAGATCTGATTGTGCTTGATTTTTGTGCATTGAATAGAGCAAGTGTAAAAGATCATTTCCCTCTTTGTAACGTGGAAATGATTTTGCAGCAAGTTGTAGGGTCACAAATGATGTCCTTACTTGATGGTTTTTCTGGTTATAATCAGATCAAGATAAAAAGGACTGATAAATACAAAACCACTTTCACTACACATTGGGGCACATTTGCTTATGAGCACATGCCTTTTGTCTTATCTAATGCAGTTGCCACTTCCAAAGAGCTATGCAGATAGA
This sequence comes from Picea mariana, assembly GCA_032191745.1. Taxonomy (NCBI): domain Eukaryota; kingdom Viridiplantae; phylum Streptophyta; class Pinopsida; order Pinales; family Pinaceae; genus Picea; species Picea mariana. The sequence continues at coordinate 479,700 of JASDQU010100331.1, read as the reverse complement.
TTTTCATGATCTGATCGATAATATTATCTAGGTTTATCTTAATGACTTGACTGTTTATTCAAAAAACCGGTTGGATCATTTTCGTCATCTTAGAAAAGTTCTCATGCGATGCAGAAAGTTTGGTATTTCTTTAAATCCTTCTAAATCTATTTTTGGCGTTACCAAGGGCAAGATCCTTGGGCATATTGTTTCAGATTCAGGAATAAGCATAGATCCCGAAAGGATCGCTACTACTTTGAACCTTCCTGCCCCCACTTCCAAAAAGGAGGTTCAAGCCTTTATGGGAATTATCAACTTTGTTCATAGATTTGTTCCTAATTTTTCTTTAATGGTTGTTATCACTGAAATTTCGTCAGCACATGGTTACAAGAACTCAACATCGTCAAACAGCAATGAAGTCATTCATGGACAATGAATTAATCTCACAGCATTCAAAAAGGGCAAAAAACTATACAAAGTAGCAAAAATTGAATGGCGCCTTGCAAACATTGGGCGCGCGCGCGCAAGTGCGTAATAGGAACGTGAATAGCGCACACAGGCGCACGATGCACGGCTGATAGCTCAAAAAGTCGCGCACCTGCTAAACGGTAAATTTATTGAAATGGTCGGCCTCCCAACCACTTATGGATTAGCTCCCAAGCCGATTTGACCCTCAAATCAGAGCTGAATCCGAATGGTGGGCTGGTCAAAGACCTAATAAAGCCCTAAATGGCCTCTCTTCACACTACAAAGTAGTTCAACAAAATCCCAAAGCAATGCTATAAAAAGCCATGAATGCACCTCATTTTCTCAAGGAATTTCATGTAATGTTATGCTGCCTAATTTGTTTAAGGACTCAATCCTTGACAAGATCACATTGGCACCATTTCATTGAGCAATCCACCTCTCCATTGAGTGGATTTGCAAAGGAGTTCTTTCATCACCATTTTCATTTTTCTTATTGTAAGGAGAGCAAGCTTGTGAGGGTCCAAGAGCCTTCCTTTGGAGGAAGAAGGGACTCATAGTCCTCTTTCTTCATTGTGCTTTGATTTCATCAATAGATCAGCCTAAAAACATTGGTGATATGGGTCTTTTTGTGTTTGTTATCTCTATATCCATATGCTTATGATTTTAGTTTGTATTCGTTTAATTCTTAATTATAGTTTTGTTTTTATTTCTCTAACTCTTTCCTCTACAGCTATCATGCTCAGCAAGACCCAACTGGGCATGTAAGCACCTCTTATTTGCTCACCAAGGTGACGAAAAGGGTGCAAATAGATTGGCGACTCCACTGGGGATAGGTATCAAATTCCTCCCTCATTTGGGTTTATTTTTCTCTTCTTTTAGTTTGTTTAACTTGCAGGTGCACAAACCAACCTCTGCCGACCTGCTAACCAGTCAATTCATAGGAGAATTGAGAGAAATCCATTCGAATTTTCTTTCTCGACCATTTGTTGCAGGTGGACGGGTGTTATACCCCACAGACATGCATCGTGCGTGCATGTGCTTCAGCGACATCCTTTCTCTGTGCGCATGCGCTTTCTGACTCATTTCTATTCGCGCGTTCGTGCTCTGTGCGCCTCTGTCTACACTAGGGGCCGTGCATTTGAACAAAATTTCACATTGTAAGTTCTTGGGATGTGGGGAAGGTCATCTACCTTCTTAAAAATGATGTCAAAAATGTTGTAAAGCCACATTACACTTAGTCCCCTCATCATATAAAGGGGTTAGTCTAAAAACACACATAGGCACTTAGGAGGATAAAAATCAATTTCCCTTCTTTTCTTTTTGCCACATGGATGGCTTGTTTTGACTTACAAACATAAGTGGACAATCATATTTAATCACATCTAACTCACATTTGGGACTAGAAATTGAAGTAACAATCCTTGAGTATGCTCTTCTCTCGCGCCTCCAAGCGATCTTGAGAATCAGAAAAAGATTGTGAAAACAATCTCATCTCCCTTAACAAAGTTTTAAAACCTTTAGGAGAGGACAACGGCCCTTCTTGGGACCCCTCTTAGTTTTATTTTTCAAACACATTTTAAACTTGTAATGGGCCCATACATGCCCACATGCTACAAAGATAGAATAGTGGTTGGAATTTTGTTTTCTTAGATCAAAAAACTAGGAGAGTTTAAAGGTTTGTAATGGGCCCATACATGCCCACATGTTCAATCTAGGATAGTTTCATGTCGTTTCTAGATTACATCACAAATAGGGAGTTAAAGGATAGTAACGGACCCACATTTCCACATGCTAGTTTTCTAGGGCTTTTGAATTCCGCAAGGTTGTACCAATGACATCTAGCTAATTAGGTAATCAAACTCTTGTAAGGACCAAGCAAAGTCCACATGCAGCAAGGTGACATCTAATTAACTAAAACTTGGCACACTTTCACTCACACACAAAAGTCACTTCTTACTCACATAGCTTCTTCTCGAAACGTGGAGGTCTAAGTAAGTTTCCTCCAAAGGGATTCTGAAAATACCCCATCTTTTCTTGACAGGACTATCCACTCCCACTTTTAATCAAATGAGGTTTGTTTTCACCCCCAGCCTCACAAAACAACTTCATCTAAAATATTTCTAAAAACTCACTAAGTTTTCCTCCACAGGAGGTGCCAAAAGAAATTTTTTAGTCTAGGTAGGATTTCGGGGATAGGCATCCAAATAACTCCCCGTTATCTGGTTCTCACATTGTCAAAACATAGAGGTTGTCAAATAGGGAACTTAAAATCCTCCAAGTCAAGTGTTCCAATCACCATAAGGAAGGGAGATACCCGTGAAGGGTTGAAGGCCGAGGTTCGGTTGTTCTGTGCATCCCCCCTTGAGGCACCCACCTATTGGACGGGATCCAGCCCGTGACCCATTTCTTAGGCCGAAAATCTAAATGTCGCACTTTGACCGAGGTACCTAGTGACCAACTTTAGGACATCTACCCAGGTGGCAACTGTGGGCTGCAGTTGCACCTTGATTGTATTTTGTGTGGCTATTGGGAAATATCGCCAGCTCTTTTGGGATATGCCCCCTCTACCCCTAATTATAACCAATTATTTCATCCTTCACTAGTTTCTCTTCCGGTGACTTCAAACCCCACTGTTGAGTACTATTGGAAGGTCCAGTGCTATTTGAGAGGAAGGACGTTACGTCTTCTAGGACACGAGCATTTGCTTTCTTTTGATTCCCCCATGCAGACAAAACCCTCTTACCCACATATATATGATTCTTTCACATTTTATGTATGATGCACATCTGATTACAGTTTGAGTTAGATATATATATTGTGTAAACAGTCACAGCAAAGACTCTTGTTTCTATATTTCTCTCACCACTTTTTGTACACATTCACACAACTAGTCTGACATCATAGGGGAACCACAGAACCCCCGTCGTTCACGACGCTTGCTCAACCTCCCTCCTATCTTAGGGGGAGTATCTGGTCGTACCCTCTCCTCAGTACCTCCTTCACACACTCCTGTGAGTGCTACCATCTCAGCTCTGCTTGGTTCTACATTACTTGGGTCTACTTTCCAAGGTCATCCATTCACTCGCTCTCCTTTACATGGAAGTGGGGGACCCACTTCCTCTCAAGGAGGGAGCACCAACCCACCTAGTCCCCATCAAGGGTCAGGTTCACAATAGACNATGCCATATTTGGCTTCTCTCAACATACCGGATCTCACCAAACTCACCAATGATCCTATAATGCACAACGCCACATGGCTTGCAATGCCAACAAAACTTCCTTCAAACATACCAAAGTTTGAAGGAAAGGCAAGGGATGACCCTGCCAACCACGTCATGACTTTTCATCTATGGTGTTCTTCCAATAGCATTATGGATGATTCCATTAGACTGCAATTATTTCAACGCACACTCACCGGCCTATCGGCTAAATGGTATGTCGAAGAAAAATCGGGGTCCCACACAACCTTTGAGTCATTGGCCAAATCATTCTTGACCTTCTTCCAATTACCCATCCGCCATGAAAATGGTCTAGAACTACTGTCTAACTTCAAACAAACCTCAGCCACACACATCATGGACCACATTCACGACTGGCGTAGGCGACGTAGTTTGTGTAAAGCAGAAACCACCAAGCAACAATGTCTCGATTGGTTTCTTAGATCACTTGTCTCTCTCCTTGGAAAGGATGTAGCTTCCACCTTCCCACAATCTAAAGAGGAAGCCATCAGTAAGGCCCAATAGTATGACCTCATCTATGCACAGTCAGGGTACTTATACACGGTACTCCCTGATCTTCCAAAACCTATGCCATTTGGTCAAGACAAACCTGGGATGTCTCACTCAGCAGACGGACTAATAGGTGCCACCACACACCATGGTCCACAACCCCAACCACCACCGATGTATGGAACACCTCAATACCCACTGGCATATGGGGGCACTTCTTATTACCCCCCACTCCCTTATCAACAGCCATACCCTGTTGCTATACCTCCACCCATCAGTGGACCACCACCAGCACCTCCCATACATCCACCTATTCCCACAAACAGTGGTACTCCCTCAACATCAGCTTATAGTACTAGTGAAAGCACTACGCCTTCCTATGTACCTTATGGCTCGGTACCACCACAAAATCCATATTTCCCGTTTCCTAGTCCTCCACAACCCATGGCTCCCCCACATCCACATGCAGGGGTAATTTTTGTTCAACCCTCTGCTGCTCAACAATACCAAAATTTTGAACAGTTGAACACAGCCAACCCAACTCACCCTTCAAACAATGCCAAAAAGAAAGTATGGAACAGGAATAAAAACAACCCAGAACAAGGCGGGAATCAACCCCCACAGCACCAACCACCTGGGGGCAACCAGAACCAAGGGAACCAAAACCCCCAAGGGGGCAATAATACCAACAAATGCCAAGGGAGGAATAATGTTAAAACCATCTTCCCTTGTGCCCTTTGTGGTGATTTCGGTCATTACACTCACCATTTCCCCCAGATCGATGATTTCAAATGGTTGAAAGACTCTAGGATCCTTCCCCCTTCTCCTGCACAACCTGCCCCTCAGCATGCACCACAACAATACGCGCAACAACCCCCTCCCGCCGTGCTGCAAAATCCTATCCCACATTAAGGTGTGATAAACACTCAACAAGACACACAGCATCCCCCACCTCAGGTAGGCCAATACCACAACCCCAACAATCCAGCAGAGCGAACAATTCTCCTCACCAGTGAGGAAGAAATCCTTCTGCAAACGTGTAATCGTCAGTATCATACACCAGCTAACTCTACTCCCATCTCTCCAGAGACAAACCCTACGCCAACGGGACCCCCGTTGGTGATCCCTCTCCCTTCCGCTGAACCACCATTATGCATCCCTCGCATCCCCTTGCGTAGGAATGTTCACAACCCACAGGCTAGGGCAGCTCATAACTATTGTTTGGTAGATGACTTAGCACAATCCCCGGCTGCCATGTCAGTCTTGGAAGTCCTCCAGACTTGTCCTACTCAGCGGAAATCACTACTTTCCACCTTGGGGGCAGTCAACCCTGCAGATACTCGACTCATCACCTTTGATCTTGATAGCAGCGAACCTCGTCTTCCCGCCCTGGTTGCTATTCAAATACCAGTAAAAATACAGAACATCATCGTTCATTGGTGTATCATCGATGAAGGTGCATCTACATGCATCATGTCCAAAACAGTATGGCAGAAACTTGGTTCCCCAGAACTCATACCCTCCGCCATCACATTACAAGCTTATGACGGACGACCATCATCTCCTAAAGGGCTCTTCCAAAATGTCCTCGTTGAACTCGGGGGAAAAACTATTCTCATTGATATCGAAGTTATCGACGCTCTGCTTGATTACAATATCTTGTTTGGACGTAGCTACATGTATGCTATGAAGGCAGTGGCATCTTTCGTCTTTCGGACAATCATGTTCCCCCACAACGGGAAGATTGTGACTATCGACCAAGTCTCACATTATGAGCCTAACCCATCTGCCAACCTCGATAACATTCTTCCTCTCATCCACACCAACCAAGACGCATATCCACTCGTCGAGATGGGTCCTGGAATTTTTAAAGATCCATCCTTTTTAGGGACATACCATGGAGCACCACCACTGCTTCATCCTGCTAATCAAGTATGCATCATCTCATCTA
>JASDQU010100331.1:405632-472608 GCA_032191745.1 Picea mariana | reverse complement strand
GAGGCACTCCCAATGCCTCCATGGTTCTTAGATGACGTCTCTGAGGATTTACCCTGCAACCCCCCCAATTCTCCTGCTCATTCCCCTACAGACACTCTCCACCCAACCACCACGGGTACTCCTCAGTACTTCAATATCTGGTTCATGTCGAGTGAACCCTCACTCTCCCCCAGCATTGCTCCTGCTGCTTCTCCATCAAGGGGCAACCAAACTGACACCGATCTCACTCCTCATGACCCCTTGTATTCCTATCGTTTCCAATGTGACGAGGAAATACTGGAAGAGTTACACTACCCAGATTCTCCCTGGGACACACTACATCATCGTGAACTCTTTTCTCCACAGGACGCCCTCATGCCTCCTAACCAAAACCCCATTTACGTGGTCGAAACCAAAGATTTTATCCCCTCCGAGCCTATAGATTGGTTCAACAATCCCATTCCTGCCCCTGATGCTTTTGAAGAAGGTAATATGGCTAACATTTCCCCCACCATCAAAATCAACATTTCCATCAAAAATGGCATCGTCGAAGAAATCATCATTGGAGCTGCTTGCACTCCTCAGGAAATCGCCGCATACAAATCCCTCTTCCAGGAATATAGGGATATTTTCACCTGGTCATACACAGAAATGCCTGGCCTTGATCCCTCTATTGTCGAGCATCACATCGACACCTGGCCTGACATCACACCCATTCGCCAGAAACAGCGACCGCTACATCCATCCAAAGCTGCGGCTATCAAAGCCGAAATTGACAAATTATGCGCTGTCAGGTTTATTTATCCCATCGCTTATACTTCATGGGTTTCCAACCCTGTACCCGTCGACAAAAAATAGGGCACTATCCGCGTCTGCACAGACTTTCATGATCTCAATAACGCATGTCCCAAAGACAACTTTCCAACGCCTTTCATCGATCAAATTATCGATGACTGCGTCGGCCACGAGGTTCTCTCCTTTATGGATGGATTCTCTGGCTATAACCAAATTCAAATCCACCCAGCTGATCAGTATAAAATTGCATTCACTACTCCATGGGGTACCTTTGCATATCGTGTCATGCCTTTCGGCTTAAAAAATGTCGGCGCAACTTTCCAGTGGGCGATGACATACATCTTCCACGATCTAGCTAAAATCATCCTGGCCTACTTGGACGACCTCACAGCTCAATCCAAGAAACGCACCCAGCATCTCGATGATTTATGAATCATATTTCAACGGTGTCGTCAGTACAACATCCACTTGAATCCTCTCAAGTGTGTGTTCTGTGTCACCGCCAGGCGCCTCCTTAGTTTTATTGTTTCCCAAAGCGGTATTACCGTGGACCCCCTCAAATTCAAAGCTATCACCGAAATTCCACCTCCTCAAAATTTACGACAACTTCAGAGCCTACAGGGCAAAGCTAATTTTCTTAGACGCTTTGTTCCCGATTATGCCATACGCGCACACGGTTTCCTTCGCTTACTACATCACGACATCCTTTTTCACTGGGACAACTATGCCCAACAGTCATTTGACGATCTTAAAGCAGTGATTTCAAATGCACCTTTAATTAGTGCCCCTAACTACAATCGCGACTACATCCTCTATGTATCAGCATCCGTTGTATCAGTAGCAGGCGTCCTCGTCCAGCTCAGAGATGACAATCGTGAACACGTCATTTACTACATTAGTAAGAACCTCTCAGGACCCCCCTTGAAGTATAAACATGAAGAGAAACTTTCTCTTGCAGTTGTCCTCGCCGTCCAGAAACTGCGCCATTACATTCTGCTTTGCACCACAAAAGTCGTCACAAATTCCAACCCTATGCAGTACTTGCTCAGCTGTCGACAAGTTAACAGCAAATTCGCTCGATGGATCGTTATCCTTCAAGAGTACGACCTCAAGTTCTCCACACCTAAGAGTAATAAGGCCCTCGTTCTCCCCGAACTTGTCACAGCCCTCCCCTCTGACACCACCAGTGCCCCCGTTAACACCGACTTTTCGAACGAACATCTCTTTTACATCGCTTCAGATGATCCTTGGTATGGAGACCTTCTCATCTACCTACGAACTCAAAATTTCGGTCAAAATCTATCACGAGATGATCATCGGCGTATTCACCATCAGGCCCTCCGATACCTCCTCATCGGAGACATCCTATACCGGCGAGGCGTCGACACAATTCTCCGTCGCTTCCTGACTATTGACGAGGCCGACAGAGTCTTAAACGACTACCACAGCGACGCATGTGGGGGCCATCTTTCGGGTATATCCACTGCTCAAAAGATTATCCGAGCAGGTTACTTTTGGCCTACCCTCTTTCATGATTGCATTCATTCCGTGAAATGATGTGAGCAATGTCAGCTCTACGCCAACAAAGCCCGAGCTCCCCCCACCCTTCTTCACCCTGTCATTACTGCCGGCCCTTTTTGTAAATGGGGCATCGAATTTATGACTTGTAATCCCCCCTCCAGCAATGGTCACAAATGAATTGTTGTCGTCGTTGATTACTTCACCAAATGGGCCGAAGCTATGCCCACTTTCAACAACACCGTTGACACTGCAGAGCATTTTTTCTTTAACCACATCATATCCCGTTTCGGATTACCACTCCAACTCGTTTCCGACCATGGGAAACACTTTGAGAATGAGATATTCATCGAACTCTCATCTCGGTTAGGCTTCTCTCATGAGTTTGCCTCACCATATTACCCTCAGTCAAATGGACAGGTCGAGGCAGTTAACAAAGTCCTCAAGACCATGTTACAGTGCACGGTTAATAAACATAAAACCAATTGGCATCACATGTTATTTTCTGTGCTATGGGCTTATTGAACGGCAGTAAAAACCACTACTAGTTTCACGCCATTTCATTTAGTCCATGGGGTCGAGGCAACTCTTCCCATCGAGTGAAAAATTCCCACCTTACACACCGCAATTGAGCTATTACCTGACATTGCTCCAATGGAGCAACGCTTGTTAAACTTGAAGTCTCTGGATGAAGATCGTCAATCTTCCTTACAGAACAATGAGGCAGCTAAAAAATGATCCAAAGCTACCTTTGATCGCCATGTCAACCTTCGATCCTTCCGCGAAGGCGACCTCGTCTTGGCTTATGATATCGCTCATGATACCTTCAGCCACGGCAAATTCGAATCACTTTGGCATGGACCTTACATTATCCAACATTGCCTCACCAAAGGCACATACATCCTGGCCTCTCCTGAAGGCCTCTCTCTCAAAGAACCCGTCAACGGGTTGTATCTCAAGAAATTTTATGCTTAAAAGTAGTCATTCTACTTTAGGTTATTTTATTTTCTAGCGTTTTTAATCTTTTTCTCCTTCCCTCTCGTCTAAACTATCCTTTGTGCTATTGACAGATGCTTCCTCCACCAACTTACCACATCGGTTATGCCAATGGCGCTAGCCGTTGGACACAAAATCTTGCTTCGGCTGCTTGGGCTCTCTACACCCCCTCACATGACATGCTACATTCAAGCGGCATATGTTTGGGGCCATCAACCAACAACCAAGCCGAATATAGTGCTGTCATTGGCCTCCTGGCCGACGCCCAGCATCATCATATTCGTCACCTTAGCGTCTTCCTCGACTCTCAACTAGTTGTTCTCCAGCTCAAAAATGTGTACCGTGTACGCGATCCGTGCCTCTTTCACAAATACCTGCAGGTTAGACTATTATCTCGACATTTTGATTCCATTACATTTACACATATTCCAAGACAATTGAATCAAGCAACAGATCAAATAGATAACATGGTGTTAGATTGGCATATATCACATCAAGCTACACATACATAAACATCTTACAAATCCTGTCACAGCATATATATAGAATAGACATCATCAAAAAACATCAGGATCTCAAAATATGTATACTCATATATATATAACGGCCCATCAGACCATCTGAATGTTTACATACGAAAATACATGTACCAATAGGCCAATGCCTCACCCCGGTACACAAAATCGGCTCACCAGCCTAAATACAACCAAAAAGATATACATCGTACATCAGTCATGGTGCCTCGATTGCACCACCACCTGCTCCTCCCTCAGGAGGAGGTGGTGGCCCACCACCACCTGCCCCAAGCGGTGGTGGACCACCCACAGGACCCTCCTGCCCCGGCGACAGGCGTCCACTCGTCATCGCAGCAAGCACTGCTGCTCTCCGCACTATGGCCCACCATGGTGGCGGCACCCCCACACACTACTCCAGGAAGCTCTCATCTTGGATACGCATCCACATGCCCTCAGGCACATCCTGCAACACCGTCTCCAGACGACGGCGTATGTCATWAAAATCCACTCCGGCCGCCGTCGGAGGAGCATGTGATGGCCTCGCACCAGGGTCATCGAACCAGCGCCTCCTCGCTACCCTCTCGGGCTCAACAGGTCACCCCGCGGCATCCTCTCGCCAACGTCTCTCCCCCTGTGGTCGTCTCTCCAGCTCTCGACGAGCCGGCGCTCTCTGTATCTCCACCTCGCGCCCGTGAGGTGCCACATCTACACATGCACAAAACAACAACAACAGATAGTATCAGCATCTATATCATATACATATGGACTGATATCTCAAAACAATAAAAACCTAAACCAAAAACATACACAATACTCAACGTACCTCGATGGTCAAACACCTCCCCTGGAGGTAGCACCATGTTCGAGTCACCCCGGAAGTCAACCCCAGCATAGGGGTACCGAAGTACTACCTGCGGCATCTGCCACCATATCCGTGCCGCCTCTTCCAAAAAGAAGTGGCCACCTTCGCCACCACCGTGGTGAACCAAAACTGTCGACCACCGCCTCAATCGTGGCTCTCGTACCCCCGGCATCTCCAGCAGAACCCTCGGGTGCAGCATCGGCACCCTCTCCAAAAACCAGGCCACTAGGATGGACCCGAAAGAAAACTCTCCTACATCAGTGGACCGAGAGTGGTCCAACTGTGCCACCATCCTAGCATGAAGCGTCAGTCCCCAAGCGAATTGCTCGCCATCCAACACTCTCTCCAGCACCAACAGCTGGCCACCACTAATCCACTGGGTCACCAGTGACCCGTATACACGCACAATCATCGCCGCTATACAGCGATGTGTTAGGGAGTCTATAGCCCTGATGCTCACCATAGTCCCAGACATAAAGTCTGACCTGAACAGTATCACTCGCCAATGGTGACAAGGGCTGTATCCCTCGGCAGCACAGGCTCTGCCGGTAGGGGCGTTCCCCGAAAGGGGAGCCCAGTCAGGAAATAAATGTCCTCCACCGCAGTGAAGGGGATCTTCTCTCCTCGTACGAGGAAGCAGTGCAGCTCCGGACTCCACATATGGATCAGAAACTGCAATAAATACTCCTGTGCTCATATCAACAGGCACTCAAAGAACTTTAGCAACCCACAGGTTGCCAAAGTCACATGCACGTCGGGCCCCTCAATGGCCATGGCGTCTTGTAGCTGGGCCCAGTCTCGCTCTCGCCACCGCACTGGCAACGTAACCATGGTCCACCTGCAGACAACACAGAGTCCTATATCATCTCATGCAACCATCAACAGCATCAAAAAGACTCGTTTTTTACCCTTCAACCTTGCCTCCAAGGCGCGGTTTTATTACCCACAGGCGCACACACATGTGCACCTGTTCATTACATAGACGTGCATCTCTGCGCGCCTGTACACTACATAGGTGTGCATCAATGCGCAGTTGTTTGCCTCACAGGTGCACCCTTACGCGCGCCTGTTCACTATACAGGCGCGCATTGGTGTGCGCCTGTCAAACCCACAGGCACGCATGAATGCGCGCCTGTTCAACTCACAGGCGCGCCCTTCGGGCGCGCCTTAAATCCTTCCTCTCGCACACCCATACACGTATATTCGGTGTCCAGGCACGCACTCATGCACGCCTCTCACCGAGTCACCCGCGCATGTCGGGCCCACTCTCCCTAAATACCCCTGTACGGCCCCCCGTGCAAACCCTACCCACAAATTGAAAACCTATTTCTATGCAGGATGATCAGACCACTAACCTGATACTCGCAAAACGTCGATCAGATGCCTCGTCCTCCCCAAATCCCCAAATCTCCTCTGAAAACTGCTCGTCCAATCACTATTGCAGCAGGTACAAATGAGGTGGCAATGTGGGCCCTACAGCGATATATAGGCCTTTTGCCAAACTTCCACTCACCATTTCGGGAGCCCAAGGTGTCCATTTTTCAAACCGTCTTCAGCCACAGGATCAGTATCCCATTACCTACATCACAGCAGTCCCTGGGTTGCTTTTCATCATGAGCCCCCGGGGCACCTTTTTTTCAGATCATGGCCAGGTACGCACACGCATAGTCACATTTATCAAATACATGTTCATATCTTTAATTCTTTTCAGATGTTGTTCACTTTGGGTATTTGTTTCTCATATGTGCAGGTACTTGCTCCTCATCCCTCAGCATCACTCCTTCAGGTATATACTCAGCACTGGCATGTAGTCTTTCCCGCTGTATTGAACTTTCATTTCCAGTCACACCCTCTGATGTTTACCTCTAGGATCTCCATTCCCAGCTCTGCAGTACTCACGCCTCCATTTGCATCATATGTACTGTTACCCGATAGCATTCTAACCCACATGAGTTGTCCCATTCATAGCACCCTTTTCCACTTTTTGACACTCATGCTGTTCTCCATTACCCGTTAGGGATGGGAGTCTCGATAGTCTTTCATCTTGTTGCGAATCAACCACATACTTCTTCTCCTGATTTTGCTAGCTTTCCCATATGGACTCCCATATTATCTCTTTACGGTTCTATTTTTTTTTACCTGCACCTCTGCAGGATCATGAACCCTCCATTTCATCCACAATCAGTTTGCCCATCTGTGAACATTCCTTCATTTCACCTACCTCATACAGAAACTCACCAATGGGGCCCCCCACCCTTCATCAATTTTACCAAGGAAATTCTGCCCTCCCTTGGGCACTCATATCACACTAGGGCACCCGTTTCTGTATTTGTACATTTCTCCCCAAATTATTCGTTATTTATTGTACAAATGCCTTTATTTCCATCCCTTGCATTTTCTTTTTTCGTCCTCGTTGGCGACTTGCTTCCTTTTTGGCCACGCGCAACCCATGTCACCCTTGGTTGGAGCATTACTTATCATCTTCTTTTGTCGGCATCGTCCATATCTTCAGAGTACTCCACAGGTCACTTACCTCTACCCTCTGAATTTGTTCACCTTGTCCCGCCTCTGGCACAACTTATCACCGGTCTTGTCGGCCCCCTGACACTTGACCTTGTTACACGGTTGCAGCCACTGATTATTTCATACATCCTCCAACCAAGGACAGTCTTGAGTCTTCCCACTTCTTGAATTTGTCCATGTACCTCTGCCACTTCCTCACCTCCGTAGATTCCACGAAGCCCTTTGATTCTGGGAGTCACGTTCCCCTTTTGTCGACATCAACACACTTTTTCCAGAAGAGTGACAGTATCTTGATTCTCATTCTCCATTTAATGAGCGATCTCGGACGGCACAGGGTGAAACACCATTGCTCCCTGCTGTCGTTGGCCCCCATAACATTCGACGCCAACACTTTCTCATGTTATGGTGGGTCTTACTTTGCGACTATTGCAGTTATTTCTATCATTTTCCGAAGACCTCTGAACTTGGTAGGGCCATCAATGCCCGCATCATCGTCGATACTTATTTCCACGATCATTGCCTATTATTCAGAGTATGTTCCTTTGCATAATTGTCTTTTGCCTTTATCATTACTGCCCCCGAGGGCACTGCAGTTGTCTACACCAACACTTCAGTCATATTTTCTCAGGGTTACATAATACGAGCATTGGGCATGCCCGCCTCGTTTGTACACAGTTGTATATTTTACGCACCTTATGGAAGGGTGGGTTCTACCGGTTCCTCTCTCCTCCAAAGGATTGCTCTGAATGATCTCACTATTACTCTCTCTTACAAAAACATTCTCAATAGAAGAAACATTGATGGATTTCGGCTATACGTATGCTCCTAACCTCATCCATCAGGGGGCATTTGTTATCACTGAAATTTCGTCAGCACATGGTTACAAGAACTCAGCATCGTCAAACAGCAATGAAGTCATTCATGGCCAATGAATTAATCTCACAGCATTCAAAAAGGGAAAAAAACTATACAAATTAGCAAAAATTGAAGGGCGCCTTGCAACCATTGGGCGCGCGTGCGTAACAAGAACGTGAATAGGACACACAGGCGCACGATGCGCGATTGATAGCTCAAAAAGTCGTGCACCTACTAAACGGAGAATTCATTGAAATGGTCAGCCTCCCAACCACTTATGGATCAGCTCCCAAGCTGATTTGACCCTCAAATCAGAGYTGAATCYGAATGGTGGGCTGGTCAAAGACCTAATAAAGCCCTAAATGGCCTCTCTTCACACTACAAAGTAGTTCAACAAAAGCCCAAAGCAATGCTATAAAAAGCCATGAATGCACCTCATTTTCTCAAGGAATTTCATGTAATGTTATGCTGCCTAATTTGTTTAAGGACTCAATCCTTGACAAGATCACATTGGCACCATTTCATTGAGAAATCCACCTCTACATTGAGTGGATTTGCAAAGGAGTTCTTTCATCACCATTTTCATTTTTCTTATTGTAAGGAGAGCAAGCTTGTGAGGGTCCAAGAGCCTTCCTTTGGAGGAAGAAGGGACTCATAGTCCTCTTTCTTCATTGTGCTTTGATTTCATCAATAGATCAGCCTAAAAACATTGGTGATATGGGTCTTTTTGTGTTTGTTATCTCTATATCCATATGCTTATGATTTTAGTTTGTATTAGTTTAATTCTTGATTATAGTTTGTTTTTATTTCTCTAACTCTTTCCTCTACAGCTGTCATGCTCAGCAAGACCCAACTGAGCATGTAAGAACCTCTTATTTGCTCACCAAGGTGACGAAAAGGGTGCAAACAATGGTCAAACCAATTCAAAATATTTTCAAGCAAGATCACTCATTTTCTTGGACTGAAGACGTCGAAAATGTTTTTGTGAGGATTAAGAAAGAAATCAGTTCCGCAGCGGTTTTGGAGAAACTGGACTTTGAGAAAGATTTCATCGTATACACTAATGCCATTGAGGAAGCAGTCTCTATTATTCTCCTACAATGTGATGACTAGAATAACGAAAACCCAGTAGCTTACATGAGTCAAATCTTATCAGATGATGAATTTAAATATTTTTATATTGAAAAACATGCTTTTGCTCTAGTTAAAGTTGTGGAGAAATTTCGCCATTTTATTCTAGGTAAGCACACATGGGTAAAAGTCCATTTGTCTATTGTCAAGTTTTTGTTTTCGCATAATTATCTTTTAGGAAATCTTTCACATTGGCTTGCCAAGATTCAGGAGCATGATTTAACCATCATTACTTCAAAAACAATTAAGGGACAAGACCTATCCCTTCACTTGGCTAAACATGTTGAAGCAAGTGAAGAAGTTGATGAACAAGATAATCTTATTTCAGCACTATTTTACATTGAGATTCAAACCCTTCCCATAGCTGAAAATCCCTGGTATCAAAACATGGTGTATTACTTGCTATATCAGAAATGCCTAGATGATTTAGATACTCATCAAAAGAGAGGGCTCCATCTTGAATCTTCTAGATACATTATTTTAGGAGACTTTTTGTTCAAAATATTTTTTGATGGAATATTACTTCAATGTGTAGATAATGAGGAAGAACATAAATTGTTACAAGAAACTCATGGATCTTCAGATTCTGTTATTCATGTAGGTGGTCACTTTTCTGCAAAAACAACTACTTTTAAAATCATCGGAAAAGGTTATTATTGGCCCTCAATTTTTCGATATTCTTATAACTTTTCAAGATCTTGTGACAAGTGCCAGAAATTCACTGGGAAAGAACGCATTTCTTCCATGCCTTTGCAACATTTCCTCCCTGATATTCCTTTTTAGAAATGGGCTCTGGACTTTATCGGTCCTATTAAACCTCCATCTTCAACATGGCATATTTTTATCTTGATAGCCATAGATTATTTCACTAAATGGACTGAAGTTGTCCCACTTGAACACTCACAGGATGAACAGGTTATTTCTTTCCTTGAAACTAATATTTTCTCCAGATTCGGCATTCCTTTAGAAATTATTACAGACAATGGTCCCGCTTTCATTTTCGCTAAGCTAAATCGGTTTCTAGCTAATATGAGAGTCAAGCATTTCACCTCATCAACTTATTACCCTCAAGGAAATGGGCTAGTCGAGTCTACTAATAAAAATCTGGTTAGGATCATCAAGAGGCTCATTGAAGATAAGCCTCGTCAATGGAACACCCTCCTCACTTACGCCCTTGGGAAGATCGCACTACTACCGAGGTAAGCACGGGTTTCACTCCCTTCCATCATGTTTATGGCCAAGAAGTTATTTTTCCTACTGAACTGAAACTTTCTTCTGTACAGCTGATGCTACAGATCGAAGAATTAAATTCTTCTAATGTCCCTCAAAGGATAAATGCATTGTTAGATTTAGAGGAACAAAGAATGTTTTCCTTGGAAAACATAAAGAGATGACAGCAAACCATGAAGAAATATTTCAACAAAAGTGCATAAGTTGTCAAGTTTAAAGTAAATGAGAAAGTATTGCTTTGGGATTCAGCCCATGCTGACAAAGGAAGACATTCGAAGTTTCAAAAACTACGGTTGGGTCTTTTTAAAATTGCTTTTGTCCTGGGCGCTAATTCTTATCTCCTAAAGGACTTGGAAGACCGATTATTTTCCTATAGTATCAACGGTTCCCACTTGAAACACTATGTGGAACCAGTTTGAAGATTGAACGCTACATGAAAGTCACTACTGTATTATAGTGTTTTGTTTTCACTGTTTTGATTTTTCTTTGTTGTTTTTCTTTTTCTGTTGTTTTGTTTCCGCTATTTTTCTTTTATTGTTTTCCTTTTTTTTTATTGGAAATAAAATTTGGATCAATTTTTCCACAATGATGCCATTATGTAAGTATTGTTGGTCAATAGCAATCACGTTACAAAGCTATCATGATGTCCCCCTTGTAGACGTCACTAAAATTGATTTTTGCTTCAAGTATTGTTGTTAGATAGATAATTGGATTTTCATCCCTACTTTTTTCTTTTCCTTTCTTCCCCCTACCCTCAGATTCAAAAAAGAACACCAGAAATTTTTCTCCTTAAAACAATAAACACTTTCATTGTGACCAATCAAATGTTATGCATACAGGAACAAACCCCTCATACGTAACACTTTTCATGCGTTATTCCCAAAGTCCTGGATCATTTTTTCCCTTAAACCGCCTCACTCCCCATGTTGCATAATCATTCTGGTAAATAATTCTTTGATCTATGGTTCACCTGGTCTGTGAAACCAGACATTATGAATTCTTAATCTCCTGGAAACAAATTTCCCTATGGAGTCGCCAGTTTGTTGATGCTTAAAAGCGCAACGATGAATATTATGCTTGCAAATGATTGCCAAGATTTATTATTTATCTATATTAATAATATACTATTAGGTGGGACCCCCTTGTTATACTCATTGGAATATGGTGGATAAGCATAGCTTATATTTTTTCTATCCATATGATGGTAGCAACACAGTTTTCTACAATTCATGTGTTTCAGATCATGGTTTAAAATTTTTGTGGTAATATGTGGTGGTTGGTGATTAAAACATGGAATTAAATGGTTTGGATTATCCCTCATAAAATATGATATGCTGCCCTTTTGGATGAAAGAGTTATACTCCAAGTTTTAATGTTGTGTATTGTTCACTGTGAAGGTTGGATGATCATGACCCTTGCTATTATGGTTATGCGCATTGTTTGAGTTGCATAGTGGGTTGTCTTCCTAGCACATTGTCATTTGAAGGAATTTGATATTGGCAAGGGGTGGCACAACTTGGACTATTGCGCACTTTGCAAAAATAATATGGCAATTTTGGGGTTTTAGTTGGTTAATGGTTTGAATGTAGTGTTATGGTCAGTTGGATAGTGAGCTTGGCTCATACTAAAAATTCAATGAAGTGTGAAGGGATAAGAAACATGCATTTAATTCATGTCACTCAAACTCCCCTCGAGCCCGTTACCCTAATCATTCTTGCATTTTTTGGCCCCGGTAGTTTTTGTTGCTCCGCCTTGCTCGGTCGTGGAGGAAGTATACAGTCTTGGTTTTTCTCCTCACGTAGATTTTTCCAAGTATGGGTTTTCTTAATTTTCCATTCATGAGATTTACTCTTCCCTTTGAATCAAATTTTGGCTCTGGTTGCTCATGGTATGTGTGATTCTCAATTTGTTATGATGTTTTGGAATTGTGTGTTTTGGTTGCATTTTTGTCTTCTTATGGTGGTCGTTCTAGTGTTGTTGGCTTTTAAAAGTTGGTCACATGGTCCTTGCTATGTGTCATTGTTCACTGGAATTATTGAGTGAAGATTGAAGTGCAGCCTTCTTGGTCATGGCTTGGTTTTTGGATCTGGCATCTCTGTGGAAGTTGGTTATCACAGTCTGCCTAAACTCTAGGCTTTGAGAATCCCCACCTATATATTGACATTAGTGGTCTCTATGACTAAGTATTCCCACACCATGTTTGACTTTGTGGTTTTTTATGTGAACTATAATGGAAGATTGAATCATTTTGTGCCTTGTATTGGAAAAAACCTCAATTGTTGGCTTGCTTGATATGACCCCATTGTCACCATTTTCTGGTAAACATTACACAGTATGAAGACAATGCTACCCAGAGGTTGATGAAAGCATTATTCATGACTTTTGGTTGGGCATGGGTTTATATTTAGTCGCTCATTACACAATGTTGTTAAAAGGGGTTGGCTTCATTTGTTTTTCTGTTGAAAGTTGCAGTCTATTGTTTTGAAACCCATACAGCCGAGAGAAATATTGCATGTTATTGTTCTGTGGTAAATTATGATAGGGCACCTGCGGAATGAGTGGTTTGTGTCATTCAAATGCCAAGCTCTCCAGTCAAACCGCCTCTTGTCTCTTCCACTTGCTATCTTAAACCTTGAATATTACATTAAGATCATATTTACTCAAGTTTGAGGTGGATGGGAGCATTGTGCGTGCTCGGTTACTTGGGAACGATTTTGTTGGGTCCCTTGTTTGGTATTTCTGGAAGATATCTATACCCACCTATCCATTTGAAGCTTGTGATCAAATTATTGAATGTTATTTTTGGTTAAATCATTATGTTGATTGTCTAAAAGGGACACATGTGTTCAAAATGTTTGAGGCCTGAATAAGAGTGATAACATCCAGAATGATTGCATTGAACAGTGGTTAAATAATTGATGGATATGAGTTGATTGTCAACACTATACATACTAATGTTGGTTTTAAAGGATCAAGTATTGGATTTAATGTTATGGTCGTGTATCAATGGCTATTGTGGTTTCCTATAGCGATTACAGTGTTGTTCGTTATGTTTGTCGTATAATGATAATGTGGATAAAATGGTTATTGTGATTAAATAATTTTGGGCATATAAATTATTCTGTAAATAGTTTGGAAACTAGCAAGCAAATTTGTCAAAGAAAATACCAGGTTGGATTATTGTTTTGGAAAAGGAAAACTTGTTAAACTTTGAAATTATGGACAGAGATATGTTTTGGTTGCATTTAAGGTGGCATGTTATGATTTTTTTTCAATTGAACAGTATCCATATTGATTCCCTATCATTCTATAATTTTTCACTAATTACATTCCCCTCATAATCTTGATTTCACTTATTTCATCCATGTTCTGTGATATAAATTTAAAAGGAGAAGTTTGTGTAGAAGCGACAAAGGGATAACATAGCAGGGGATGGTGACTGATATTTTGATATTTTTATACACAATTAAATTGTTGATTAATTGATTGAATAGTATTTGTATATTGATCCCCTATCATTATATCACTTTTTCTAATTACACTCCCTCCATATTTTTGATGAACCCTATCACCCCATGTTCACTTGGTAATTAACGAATGGTTTGTTATGGATGGATTGCATGTATCTCGTGTCAATTTTTGAGGCAATTTTTTATTCATGTAAGAAGACTGTCATGTATGGTTTATTAGGAGCTTCATACTGACGAATTGTTGCTACAGGATGAACTTTTTCAGTAGAGGCAGCAATGGCCGAAATAATAGAGGCAGGGGAAATTGGAACCAAGGTCATAGGAGGCCTAGATTTTCCATCCATTTTGACATTGATCCTCAAGTATTGAACCAGTGGTTCCAAGCTGGTTTCTTTAATTGGGTTGGCCATGGAATAATGCACCCTCAACCAGAAATACCCCTTTTCCAACCTCCTCGGAACATCCATGGCATTGTCGTTTCTCCACATGTGTCCTTGCAACCTGAAGTCTCGACAAATGATGGTTAGAAAGATATCATCAACCAATCTATCTCTCACCATCTTGGTTGGCCCACTATGTCATTGCATTTGCCACCACCTTTCAATCCCAATGTCCAGATTTCCCGTGTTGTTTCACAAGTTCAATCTTCACACGCTAGTAAGAGATCAAAAATTGATATTCCCTAACATGTGCAAGACAAGGGAAAAGCAGTTGCCTCCTCTTCTTCTCCCTCCAATGATTCCTCAAAATCCATCTCTTCCCGAATGCATTTGAAGGATGAATGTTCCCATGTGATCAGCGAGATACAACCTCAAGGGTCTAATCAACCACAGGATACTTCTGAAAAGTCTTAGGGAAACAGCAGTGAAAAAAAGAAAAATTGCCTCATAAAGTGGAAAATATGGTTTTTAGATTATGTTTTAATGATTTCAGTTGATAAAGACAGTGCTTAGTGGTTTTCAATATTTTTGGTCAGCAAGCTTTGTTTTGGTATTTTGTGGATAATGTGGATAATGTGGACATATATAATCTTTTTGGATATGATATAAATTATTTATGATATTTAAATATCTAGTTTGGAAGATTTTAAGGGAGTTACAAGGGTGGCATATGGTTAAAATGATTTTTTTTTTGTATTATGTTCCATGAGTTAAAAGGAAAAAATGACGGGAGTCACAAGGGGTCCCACCTACCTAGTTATTATTAATTAAGACCCTTAACTATATCATTATTATTTATTTCTCATAAACTAATTAGTTAAGTTAAATCAACTTAACTAAATAAAGTAGTTGAAGTACTTCAACTTATTTGGAAAGAATAAAATTTGAATGAGAAGAAGAGACAAAGGCGATAGAAGGAGAAAGCAAGACTAAGGTTTGCTCTCTGGTTGCATGAGATAGTTTCAGTTTTCATTCTTTTCTGAGTTTATTCAAAGTCTAATTCTCTTTTTGATAGCAGGATCTTGTTGTAGACAGCAAGGTTCAAGACTGAACCAAAATTTTTCAGACGCTTGTTTTAGAGGTGTTGATCCATCCTTGATATTCTGTGTATTCTTGTATGTTTGTGAATTAAGTTTCATGGCTGATAAGGGATATCTTGCAGAGTCAAATTGGCAGTAGTTTGTGGCAAGTTGATCAAGTTTATTAATTTCAGTTTCACTTTACTATCAGAGCCTTTTTGTATGGTGTTCATCGAAAATCTCTAAATCAGACTTTGGTCCATGCCCTCGCACGGGTTTTGTAAAGAGAAAATACTTTTGATATCTCAGAGTGAAATAAAATCATATTTCTATTATGTCTCATATATGTGTATTTTTTACTTGGTTACATTTCACTTTTTGATCTCCATGTTTACTTAATTGCAAATCTGTGTATATTCTAGAAGTTTTTTATTTTATTTTTGAACCATGTTTAAACTATAAATCAGCCTCGGTCCTTGTAATTAATACTTGTGGATTGAGAGAATATTTTGAGGCTATAAACCCCCGGGTGACATTCTCAACTATCTTTTCCTAGACAAGTAAGATATGAAAATGATTGAGTAGAGTAATTCATACCTTTTCCTCAACAGGCCTTTAGCCCCTTCTTCCCACAAGGCAAGGTACAACCCTTCCTAGTTTGACCAATCCCAATGACCGAACAAAGGTAAGGGAATATGAGAGGAAAAAAATGGAAAGTGGTAAGTTTGGAGAGAACGGAAGATGACCTTTCACAGACCCACCCAGTGGCAACCCATCCTAAAGGGAGATCAACTTACTTGGGCACCATGTCACCCTTCTAGGTATGAACAAGGCAAACAACACAATTTCCAAGAAAACTTCATGAAATGAAGAAGGATTCAATGCAACATATTCAAGTTCTTCAAAAACCAGAGTGACACATGCCATGATACTCGGACTCATTACCTCATGGAGAAAGACTTACTGCTACTTCAGGACCAGGATGGTGGGATGAATACTGATGTTGCTGATAAATGGACTGCACTTAAGAAAAGAGGGGTCCTCTAGGACCATGATCAAGTCATCTATTTCTTGATACTCCATGTCTAGGACATGTGGGCATCGAGACATGATCTCCTTAGTTATCCCTAGGGTAGGGGATAACAGGCAGCTCAATTTATTTTTTGGCCATTGGTTCATACCATCAATTTCTTACATGTATGGTAGATTTTCTTCTCGAGCAATGTCGTATAGCATCACATGCAGCTGATTTATTATTTGGTGGCTCGTCCACTCGTATGTATATCAATTCCATATTTACATATCTCCTGGGCAGCGATACAGCCAAATCCATATGGATTTTCTTTCATATTGTTTTTTTCTTTTGGACCACGATTTGTAAGGTTCTAAAAGAATTTGCTTCAATCAAAAAAAAAAATAGTACTTGGTTTTGGTGAAACCCTTTTGGCTCTTTGATCTTCTATTCTAGAGATCCCTCGATATGTCTCTACCAATAGAATTCCCTAGGTATTCACTGTCTCACAGACTTTTTGGCTCTAACCAAGCTCGAATACCATATCATGATAACACGAAACTCGAACACATAAAGAAAACAAAAATAACTCGCAAGAATTCTCCATATTGCATTGCATAAATGAGAGGTGGAAACCTTCTTATAAATGGTTACATACTAGTCTAGTAAATCCACTTTATGAATTTCGGATACACAAAGAAAAACACTAAAGTGAAATAAAGCATAAAATCCTAATATAACCTAAGGTCAAAATGAATTTATTAATAGCTATGTCTTATATCTAATTGACCATTATTAATCTAATATTACTCTAACAGAAAACATGCAAGAACTACAAAGAGTCAAAGACCAAAAATGTGAAAACTCTGGAGGGGATGTCTCGTCTAGGGGGAGATCAACATCTGTTAATAATCTCTCCTAATATCTGAGGTCGAAGGGAAGAAACTCATATTAAATGATTGGTTGGAGGATCTGAAAGAGAAGGAAAATAAAGTATGAGATATGTCTTGTTATCTGGAAGTTGTTTCCCATGGTCGAGACATGGAAGAGGTATCCTAATTGTTGGTGTGGTATGATTTTTCCCAGTATCTAAGGCAACAAGTTTGTAAGGGTATCATTGGTCGAGTACAAATAACCTCTTGAGGTCTCACATATCTTATGGTTGATGTAGCGTTGTTATCCACTTGCCTCTCGGTACCTCTCTCTATTGAAATCACCAAGAAGAAATCTATCATCCACCATACGAGATCTAATTTAGGCTAGAGTAGGAAAATTGAGAAATATCTATATCCAAGGGCCTCCCTCACATACAAGGCCAGGCATCTCTAGTATAAGAAAAAGGAAGACCATGGATAGAGTCGAGAAATTTCCCAAAAAGGCACTAAAATTGTCCTTCAATATCATAGTAAATGGGGCATCTAAAGATGAAGTGATCCTCCATCTTAGTCTCCTGAAGATGGCATAGCTCACAAATTATATGCCCCCCTAGTGATGTGGTGGCCAATTTTTTTTAGATTATGTAGCTCATGCAGGTACTTCCACACTAGGGGTGTCTAGTAGTGTGGAAGGGGCCCACTCTATGTCTATAAAAAATTATATTGGTGGGGATCACTTAAGTTAACATGAGATTAATTCATATCTGTTGGATGTGACTTAAGTTGTCTCAATTCTTGATTAAGTCCCCACCATCAAATCTAGATCTTTAGATGAAGACCTAAGGGCCATAAATGAATGAGAGAGAGAGGCTAGAGTTATAATATACCTAGAGTGCCTCATTTCACATGATCTCAAGAGAGAAGCTAGTTGACTGAGCAAGAGTGGCTCTTCCAAGCATATTGAGTAATTGGTAAGGGAAAACCAGTGAAGAGGGTCGAGAAGGGTCAAGCATAGAGGTCGAGTAAGGAAAATGAGAAGTATAGCTAAGGCAAGCAGGAGGCGATAGGAGCTAAGAAATAGCTTAAGAAGTCTTACAGTAACCCACATCAAGTTGAATAGAGACCATACGAATTGTATGGATTAGGTTCGAGTGAGGGCCATACAACTAGGAAAAGAAAGAAAGAGGGTCATACATATATGTTTGAGAGAAGAAAAGTGAAGATATACTGGTAAAAAGATCAATGAGACCACCTACAGCAGAGAGAGGAGGAACATGAGTTGTACCAATAGTTATGTACAGTCGTACGGTCACTCAGTAAAGAAACTAAGACATGTATGTAGATATACAGTTTGTACGGCTCTCATTTTGTCAGTATAGTTGTTTTTCCTACTTGTATTTCAAACTGAAGTATTTGAATAAAGTTTTTCCCAGAGGAGAGGGATTTTGAAATAGTTTCTTAGTTAGTCTTTTGTGTGGTTGTTCATGTTATTATTTTGTAAATGGGTGTTTTCAGTCAAGTTATTTGGACCTGAAATTTACAGTGTCTGCATATAATTTTATGGTATTTTCTTTTATAATTTCAACTTGAAGATTATGAGAACCAACCCATAACTACTAAAGGGGGATCCGAAGAGCATGCATCCAATACCAAAATGTGTTGGAGATCAAATAATAAGACCATTTCTTAGCTCTAGGAAGTGCTCAGCATAGAATGCCATCTTGGGGATTAGCTCCCAATGGTGGACTGGCCCTAGTAAACTAAATAAACTATATGAGCATGTCCTTTGTGATGATCCTATTCAACTCCTACCAAAAAAACAATATGACGATGTCCTCTGTGATGATACTATTCAACTCTTGTCTAACAGCCAAGGGCATCAAGAGAATATTTCAACAAGGGGAGGTAGCATCAAGAGAGTATTTGAATAGGGAAAGGTAGTTGGTAAAAATACCAACCAACTAAAGTAGAAAAGTGGCCTTCGTAAATGTGCAATGAGCTCAACCAGAGGTGTCGGTAGTGGCTATGGCCTGTGAAGAATAGTAGGAAAGATAAGGGTAACGATCCTTGTCGACTGAAGAGTCTGCAAAGCATCAAACTCGATGCAAAATATAAGCAAGGGGGGAGGGAAATTGTACATGAATAATGGCCTAGGGAACAGTAATCTTGCATCTAATGATGTGAGGATAAATGAGAACCTAAACTCTCTTTGTAATGTTCCCCAAATTCACCTAAAAAAAAAATTCTTAGGGACATTAAATATCCTTTCTCTTCAGACAACTTATTTCGAAAGACATGAAGTTATTATAAGTAGGTAGTTGTTGTCACCATTAACTTTCACAATATTTATGTTTACCGCTTTATTGATACAACTAACTGCCATAAAAGATTACATCTCTGGTTTATTTCATTCTGCACAGTACCCACATGTATAATAGTAAAGGGTAGCTTTACCATACCCTAATTTCTTTGTCACTAACATTTATAGTTGTTGATAAGAGTATAAAGGGTTAACGTTACACTATTAAACTTTTCTAGCATCACGATTGACTACATGCATAAACATTAACGCTTATACTTGTTAACGCCTTAATAATATTAAAAACCTCTCCATACATAGCATTAACATTTATATTTGTTAAAGCCTTACTAGTATTCTACCCGTCTTTAAGCATGAACATTGACATTTTATACTATTTGACCCTATTAGCAATAAAACAAATTTCTTGGCATCAATGTTGCTTAAAACATGAAGGATCTATATGAAAATGGGTTCTAGTAAAGCATAAACCTCTATCAAAAAGTCACAGGCCTTAATATATGGTGGCTTTACGTTTTGTTTTAACTGTCTAGGTAAAAGACCTTGTGAGAAAAGGTTGTGGTTAAACTTACTACCAATATCAATACAATATCATAATTGGTTAACGGTTGGGAATCGTTGAGGGGCCCAACGATAACAGTCATCCTTCTGGATTCATTTAACGATAACGAACAGATAGTCACACCTTAACTGAACGAGAGACTGGGATTGATACTAAAATTAGTCATGCCCTATCTGAGTTGTCCTCCCTTGCAATAACTTGGTATGAAGTCGATTGAGTTGTCAGATTCTAAATTAAAACTTTTGTCAAGTCTATTAATGGTGATCTGCAAGGGTACCTCCCGAGGGTTGTCGCTCGCCCACCGTGTCCAATGTAAAATACACCACCTCCCTCCTGTCACATGGAAAAGTACAGGATTCATAACCATCGTTATTACTTAGCTCTGAGACGGGTTTCTAGGGTTATTGTTTCATTCTTCTTTGGCTCTGTCTTTTGTGAAAACGCTCCAGTGCTACCCCGTGATAAACAACTTGGTGAACATGGCCTGAATCATGTAGTTGGGCTCATCTTGGGCAGGAAGAATAGAATAGGGTGACTGCCAATTGGATGCTACCCTGAACCAGGTAAACAACTCTCCATCATTTTACTATGAGTTCTCTGTGATTTTAGATTTATGTAGTATGAACCAGTCACCATATTTCTTCTTGCTCTTCCCAACTTCCTCTATCCTCCATTGGAGTTTCCTTTTTTTTTTCTAAAGATTGTTAAGTGTTCTTTAAGCTTAGGGTTTGTCATCGCTTTCTGTTGTTCTCTGTATTGGTTCTCCATTTCCTTATACCCTGAGATATAACTTTGGATCTCTATGAACTTCGTAGGAAATTCTGGTCTGTGTTATTAACCCAGCAGGGAATGGGAAATATTACTGTATTTTTCAAAGTCTTGTACTATGTGTTTGAATATATGTCATGCTTCGATAAAAGTTCTAACCCTATCTTGATTCTTCTATGACTTTAAAGATTGATACCTTCCTGTCTATTCATTAACTGTTTGTAAAAGTCGTGGGTCTCTAAATCTGTATTTCAATTGCAAGTTCAGGATTCCACTGTGTAATAGGAAAAAAATAGGGGAATACCCTCCATATTCTGTCTGGGTATTTTCTACTTGAAAAATCGTCCTTTGTATTAAAGAAGAGATTTCATTATGTTCGATAATGAGTATTTGACTAGCAATAGAATGTTAAGATTTTCGTTCCTTTGAATGTTTACAAAAGTGGTTTCCATGGGAAAAACAGTTATGTAGTTCTTCTGTCTGAATTTTTGAACTATAGACTTTTGATTCTTAGGACGTACACCATTCGAATCTCGTTAAAATTCAAGTCAATTCATGTCGACATTAATATCATTGTTTTATTAAGGGAATATTTCTCTCCTGGTTCATAAAGATTCACTGTGAAAATCATATTATGCGATGTACACTCGCAAACCCTTTGTTGTGGATTGTTGTGAGATTTCTTCGTTACTGTGTCAAGTTTTTTTATAACAGACTCATTAATCTAAGTCTAAATACATTATTCATACTCTGTATAGGGATCGTAACAGTCATACAATGCCATTGTGTGTAATTATTCAGACTCTAACTTGATTCAAGTAACTACTTATAATTTATCTGTTCCTATATTTCTGTGTTTGAAAACCTAACTATTACATTTCCTTCAGCGTAAATAAAATATCAAAGGTAATATCAAAAGGGGTATGACGCCTATGTGTGACATGTATAGTTATGTATGAATTAGTCATATTATTGGAGTATTAAATGTTTGGCATTTATTTTCTTACTTATTTACATTCCAGAATTATTTGGTTAAGACTTTCAGTTACCAAACTAATGATGGGACCCCTGTTTACATTGTGAGAGTACCCATCAAAATTTTTTGGGTCCACTCCTCCCCTTCGGGCTTGTGGACAGTTTATTCAACGAAGTTGATGGGAAACCACTCGTGCCAAAATCTCAAGCTAAGTATTGTTCAAGTAAATAAATCTTCAATATTTGTTCTAGTTGATTAACCCTTATTATTGTTTTACTAAATTTCGTTCTTTCCCTTTTTACAGGACTTAATCACTCTATTCAAATGGATCCATGAGTTCGCCTCACTCGAAAGGTATTAGAGTTCCAACTCTTGGCGTTTAAATCTAAGTTTACAGGTCCTGTTCATAGTGGTACAGAGTTCCGCATTAGGGTACTATTATTATGATAGCTCTTGTACCAGGATTCCATAGATAACCTGGTTACTTGTATTTTAAATCCTTCATCGAGTGAACAGATTTGAACAGTTTTGAATAGGGGAGCGAACCCTTAAAAAAAATATGATTTTTTATTTAAATAGTATGATGGCATGTATTAATTATATTGGAGTTTTGCTTATGGATTTACTGTAATAAAAGGAACTATAGTTTTCTATGTCTTTTAAATATACTATTTAATAGAAAAGTACTTGGATCGCATGTAACTCAAGAAGTCGACACCATGCCTTATGTGTGTGAACACATTAGAAATTTTTATACAGTTCTATGTAATTAAACATACCGCGATATCTATAAGTATATATATATATATATATATTTATCTCTTGTCTATGTTTTTCTTTCAGAATTTCCATTTGGCCTATAGAATAGGCCATTATCCCTCAAGCTAAATGTTTATATCTATATATAAGCCTATATGGTAACGTCTATGGTTCCAAGCATTAATTCTACATCATTTAAATTGGCTACATATCCTATGTATGCATATGTTTACATAACTCAAATTTATTAACAACTAACATACATAGTCTCTTGCTTACTTTATTGAAAGAACAAAATCAAAATATACGAGTTGATTGTGCAATTCATTTTATTCTACTAGCTATTAATCAATAAAAAAATTCAACAAAAAATAAGTAGAGGTACATATCTGAACAAAGTGTTGGGATAACAAATGGAATAGCCAAGTTCCACCCAACCATAGAACAGAATAGCCAAACTACTTGTTCCTTTCACCCCCTAGCCTAACCATGAATCCATAAGGGCGAACTTTAATGCTCCTCTTTCGCTATAGTCCTCTTTTAGATCAAATAATTCCCCTTTCCTCGCACTCAGAACAGTGCTCATAATAGCAAGTGATATCCTCTTCCCCAGCAAACTAAGCAGCTTCCTTCCTCCTCCCATATGCTCTATATGCAAAAGCATCTTGTGCCTAGGTATTTTCCCCCTTTGGGAATTTTTGCAGCTTTGTAAATCCCTGATTTTCAGGGGCTGCCAATGGCCAAATTCCTCATTTTCCACTTGTAAAATTCAGCCCTGAGGTAGTTCAAGCCTATTCCCCTCTCATGGAGTCATGGTCAATTGATTTCAACCTGGTTGTTCCATTTGTCCCTCGGCAATTAATATAAAAAATATTTCTCTCTTACAAGTTTCATAGTCAAAGAGTTGGTTGGGAAAATCAAATCTTTGTCCAACAGTCACAATAATTAATTACAATTAATTAAATTCCAAATTCCAAATTTCCATAAATGGAAATAATTTTCCAAATTCGAATTTTCCAAAAAATAAAATAAATTCATAAGTGCATATAGACTTAATGAACTTTAATGAACTTTAATGAACAGTTTCCTAGCTTTAATGAACTTCTTCTTGCTTTGACTTTTAAATACACGTGGTCTCCAACTTGAAATTCATGGTGTCTTCTTTTCAAGTCCGCGTAACTTTTATGTCTGTCATGTGCCTCTTTTAAATTATGTTGTACTTTTCTTACCGTATTCTCCATTTCCTGGAGCATTTATGGTCCCACCATGAGACTGTCAACTGGGTTATCCCAGCTAATCGGAGTTGTACACTTTTTGTCGTACAATACTTCGAAGGGGATCATCTTATCCGATGTCTGGTAACCATTATTGTTTGCAAATTCCACCAAGTGCAGGTAATATTCCCACTTGGTTTCATCCTTACGTACATTCGTAGCATATCTTCCACAATTTGGTTTGTTCGTTCAGTCTGCCCATCCATTTGTGGATGGTAGCTTGTGCTGAAATTCAAGTTAGTATTCAACCCTGCAAACAATTCTTTCCAAAACGTAGATGTAAATTTTACATCTCTATCTGAAATCACCATTTTAGAAATACTATGCAGTCTAAAAATTTCCTTCATAAATATTTCAGCGATGTTAATAGTTTTATACGTATATTTTACAGGAATAAAATGTGCAAGCTTACTAAGATTATCAATTACTACCATAATTTAATCATTATGTTTTTAAGTTCTAGGAAAACCTGTGATAAAATCTAGTGATATAGTCTCCCATTTCCATTCTGGTACAGCTAGAGGCTGCAACTGGTCGATTGGGTGATGGTGTTCATCCTTCACCTATTGAATATCTAGGCACTTAGACAAGTATTATGTTGTCTTGCCTTACATATTAGGCCAATAAAATAACTTCCTCAATGTTGTTACCATTTTTTGGTATCCCGAATGACCAGAATATGGCTTCTTGTGTACTTCATCCAAAACTGTTAACTTAAATTCAGCAGAATCTGGTATGTACAACCTGTTTTTGAATCTTAATAGACCATTTATGTCATAACTCAGATATGTTCTATCTAAATTTTCTGCATTATTTTGTAAATCTTCCACTGTTTTAATGTATTTTTTATCATTATTACTTGCATCCTTTATCCTTTGCTCAATGTCGCTTTTTGCGCTGCTAATGTGTACCTCAAACAGCCCATGAATTATTCTACTTAAGGCATCTACCACTTTTTTTTCCTTACCCTTGATGTGTCTTACCTCGAAATCGAATTCTCTCAAGAAGGCCATCCATATTGCTTACCTTGCATTAAGATCCAGTTGACTAAATAACAATTTCACACCACTGTTATCAGTTAGCAACAAAAAAAATTTGCCCATTATATAGTGTCGCCACATTTTTAATGCATGGGTGACAAGTGCCAATTCCAAGTCGTGAGTGACGTAGTTTCATTCGTGCTCTTTTATTTTTCATGACTCCTAACAAATATTGTGTCCTTCTTGAGTTAGGACACCTCCCAAACCTTCTTTGCTCACATCCACGCAAACTATGAAGTCTCTATCCGGGTCTACTACCCTTAAAATGGGTGCAGTTTTTAACAATTCTTTTAACTTATTAAATCTATCCTGACATTTTTGTGACCAATTAAACTTGGTTCTCTTTTTCTGTATGGATGTTATAGGGTATGCAATCTTACAGAATCCTTCTATAAATTTGCGGTAGTACCTGGTGATTCCCATGAATGAACGGATATCCGCTACATCCTTAGGGATAGGCCATTCCATGATGGTTCTTATCTTCTCTGGGTCAACTGCAATACCCTCTTCATATATTACATGTTCTACGTACTGTATTTTCTTTTGGTAAAAGACACATTTGTCAAATTTTGCATACAATTTGTGTTTTCTTAAAGTTTGCAATACTATCCTTAGATGTTTTTCATGTTCTTCTTTTGTTTTTGAATACACTAGGATATCGTCAATAAACACCAAAACAAACTTATCCAAATTCTGACTGGAAATGTTATTCATTAAACACATAAATGTTGATGGTGCATTAGTGAGACCAAACGGTATAACAACAAATTCATAATGTCCATATCTCGTCGTGAATGTCGTTTTACTTATGTCTTCATCCTTTATTCTGTCTAGCTGGTGTCTAATGCTGTTGCGCACCAGATGACACTTGCCTTGCTGGTCTCGTTGGAGTCCAGCTCTGACCCCCGCTGATAAGATCCTCCTCTGCTATGAGGGCCTTCTGGATGGCATCATGCAAGGTCTGTGGCATCAAAATCCTAACCTTTGCACGTATCCTGACATTAAGGCCGAACAAAAAACTGTTGACCTTAATTTTCTCAATATTAAGGTGCGGAGCATACCAAAGTAACTACATAAAATGGGCCTCATAGTCGAGAACCATACAGTCATCCTGTCGTAAGGCGTTAAACTCGTTGAGCTGACACTCAATGAATTCCTCTGATAGGTACCTCTCTCGGAACTATTCCTCGAACAGTTCCCATGACACATCTTCAACAGCCATGTTCAATTGTGGTAAGAGTGTCTTCCACCATAGAAGAATGCTCCCCTTCAGTTGAAATACCACCATGCGGACCTTCATGTTGGAGGTATAGTTGCGAAGTGCAAAGCACATCACCATATTCTCCAACCATGCCTCGGTGGTTGTGTCATCCAGGGCACCAAAGATATCGAGAAATTTGACCTTCTCAAGTTCGTAGTGAATTCTACCAGTACCAACCGAAGCGCGTGGTGGACCCTTAGGGAGTGTCGATGCCCTGGCCTCATTTCTGTCCAAACAGTTGATCAGTGCATCAAACATCCACTAAAAAGACATCATTAGCCCAACCACATCACCCACCGCTATCTGCTCCTGCCCGACAACCTATTCATCTCAAAGAAATAAATCGTAGAGGTAAATCCCAATAAGGTGCAAGACAACCACTCAACCAGGAAAAACCACAGAGGTAGACAGCTGGGAAAAACATCATTCGTTCATCATCCATGCAAAGAAAAGGAGGGAATTAGGATCTATAGGTCTATTAATATCGAAGTGACGATCGTCGTTCCGACTCTTGGCTGACTTCTCAGGTGTGGACTGATGATCTAGGGATGAGGACAAAGTATAAAGCACAAACTCTTCACAATAAATCAATAAGACCAACAGGACAGTCACGACATTCAGGGATTGATTGCCAAGGAAATCAGTGAGATTAAGGCTATGGTGAAATTAAGTTCTCGATTAAAATGCTAAGTAAAACACTTTCTTTACACAGTTAAAAGTACATAAATGAAAGCGTAATATCAATTGTAAACTACCATGCAAAATAAAAGCATGTGTATCGTAGCCCAAGGAGACAACTCTGAGTCATTGTCCTGCACGCTCCATCCTGCTCTCGCTTTCCGACCGCTGTGACTTCATCGGTACCTCCCAGCCAATGCTAGGGGTACTCTTCTTCCCCCTTAGCCCCCTGATCCGCAAAGGGGCCATGCACACCCAACTAGAGAACAACTATCTCCCAGCTCGCCTCGCAAGTCTGAGCTTCCACTCCTCACTGAGATGGGTATCCCAACTCCCACAAGATAAGTCAATCAAGTCAAAAAATTTGCAGTGTAACGTTATGCATCCAAAAGAAGATCAATCCTCCTCCTCCTCCTCCCTCCTTTATGTAGAGTTTTTAGGTCATTTCTTTCCCAATTTCCCATTTAATTTATTGTTCAATAATTTAATTCATAAAAATCCTCCCCATACATGTGTCATCCATCCCCTTCGTTGCACCAGAATTTAATTTCATTAATTATTTAATTACTCCTATTTCCCTCACCCACCTAAAAGCATTCCTGGAATCGCTCCTAGGTGTCCCCATATTCCCTTACACATTTTAATGACTTACCCCCTTACTAATTTACTAGTTGAGTTCAATTTAGAAAGTTCTTAAAGGCAAGATTCCTTGCTAAGTTAGTCATTCTGCTTTTTCCTTTTGTTTCCCTTTCTCTTTATGTTTCCCCCTTTTTCCTTTAGTCTCATAATTCTTTTAAATTTCCCTCTTTCCCTTTTTATATAAAACTCAAATTAGAAAGTGTATACTTTACCCCTTTTCCCCTTTTTCTTTTTAGTTAAAAATTTTATTAGAATAACAAACAATCAATTTCCCTCTTTTTTTCTTTTTTTTAATTTTAATCCCTCAAAACAATTTGATTTTAATAATTTAATCGCTTTTCTTACCCCCTTTTATCACATGTTTAATGTTGATTATTATTATTATTATTTCCACAAGTATCACTTAGACCTAGATTTCATTGTCCTAGGTTGGGCGACATTTTATTAGGGAAAATGTTTTTAATATTTTTTATCACATTATTCGTTCTAAGGCCATCTAGGTTTATTCATTTTTTAGTTAACAACATGACGTGCCCTTCGGGACGCACTAGGTGCTCCAAGGGTGTCACTCACCTCAT
Organism: Picea mariana; assembly: GCA_032191745.1. Lineage (NCBI taxonomy): Eukaryota > Viridiplantae > Streptophyta > Pinopsida > Pinales > Pinaceae > Picea > Picea mariana. The sequence continues at coordinate 444,533 of JASDQU010100331.1, read as the reverse complement.
TATGTTTCCCTTGCGCAATGTGCCCTTTAGGATGCACTACGTGGTCCAAGGGTGCCACACGCCTCATTATGTTTTTATTGCACAACGTGCCCTTCAGGACGCACTACGTGCTCTAAGGGTGTGACTCGCCTCTTGACTGACTTGGTAGACATCAAAAACCCCTGGAGTCAATACTCTGCCAAGTGATCTCGTGGGAGACTAAGGGCCTCTAAGGAATCAGGCCCCTGCCTTATTGCATGCCCCTTAGAATCATCATGAGCTACTGTCGCAGTCGGCCCTCACGGCATCGTGGGTCTTCTCGAACTAGGCAATCGTTAACCTACAGTTCGAGCCATGGTGAGAGTGCTAGTAGGTTGTGGCAGGGTTGTTTTCCACACCTCTCCCTCAACATCTCTAGTAGTCGTGCAAGCTATCGTCAGCCTACATCATAGATGAATCATGTCAGAATAAAATCCATAATCATAACATCTAATCCGATGAAAATATTCCATATATACAACAATCAAACCCCAATAGTCCACTCCCTCACTCGATCTGAAGTCCAAGGGTTTTATCGATGCCTCAGCATCCTCGAGGTCCATATCCTGCACACTCAGGAGAACCAAGTCAATAGCACATGTCTAAGTCAATACAACAAAATAACATATAATCACATCCATAATGCCTCATAATCATAATCAACGTCCAATAGTATCATAATCTGGATCACTTGCAAGCAAGTGTCCTCAAAGAATAAGTTCGCTTAGTGCACGCAAGAGCGGGATGTTACATACACCCCCTCTTGTTTTAAACTTCGTCCCAAAGTTTCACAGTGTATAAGTATCGAAATAATGTGTATCACAGTTTCATAAGTCTATCTGTCAAAACAAAATGGAAACTATTGGCGCATATCATATGCATCCTCCCAGGTCGTCGAGTGCGGACTATAGTCATCCCATTGGACCTTGACCTGATCTATTGTTCGACACTGTAGTTGTCGAATGTGATGATCCAAGATGTGGATCAGCTCAACTGTGAACGCCCCCTCGTCCGATACCTACAAGGAACTCATGTCAATAACATGTGTAGGATCACTAATATAATGTCTCATAACAGATACATGAAAAACATTGTGCATACACCTCAAAGAATCAGGCAAGGCTAGTCGATAGGCCACGGGCCTCTTCCTCTCTACAATCTCGAAAGATCCCATGAACCTAGGAGAGAGTTTATCTCCCTTTCCAAACTTGATCGAACTCTTATGCAGTTTTACCCACAAGAATACTCGATTGCCAACTTCGTAACTACAGTCTACATGGTGCGCATCGGCATAACGCTTATGCCAATCTTGCGCTTCTTTGATCCTTTGTCTTATTGTTTGGATTTGATATTCCATTTCTTGGATCTCTTTTGGTCCCACCAGGACCCTATCCTCAAGCCAATCCCAACTCAAAGGTGTCTGACACGGTCGCCCATAAAGAAACTCGAAAGGTGCCATCTTAATGGTGCTTTGGTAACTGATGTTATATGCAAATTATACTAGTGGCAAGAATTCTTCCCAACACTTATGTTGGTCCATCACATACATGCACAACATGTCTTCCAAGATTTGGTTTGTTCGTTCAGTCTGCCCGTCGGTCTCCGGGTGATACGCAGTACCAAAGTTAAGTTGGGTTCTCAATGCATCTTGGAAACTAGTCCAAAATCGTCGAGTAAACACCGATCCTCGATCGGATATAATCCTCTTAGGCACGCCATGCAACCTCACAATCTCATTGATGAAAACTCTAGCTCTGTCAAGTGCCTGATATGTCATATGCACAGGAATAAAATGAGCACTCTTCATCAGAGTGTCGACTACCAAAAAAATCGAGTTGTGTCTCATTGTCATCAGTGGCAATCCAACAATGAAATCCATCGAAATGACCTCCCATTTCGATTTCGGAATAGTGTGTGGTTGTAGTAATCATGTTCGATGTCTATGTTTAGCCTTTACCTGCTGACATTCTAGAAATATGGCCGCATAGTTGACTATGTCTGCCTTCATTCCTTTCCAAAAGAATAAGGGTTTAATGTCCACCCTCATCTTCGTGACTCTCGGGTGAGCCATGTACACTTCTCTGTGAGCCTCATTTAGGATCAAACTCCTCAACTCGTCATTCGGTGGTACATAAATCTGATTTTCAAACCTCAATAATCCATCTTCGTCAAACGTAAATCCTTCAAATCTTGTTACCATCATTGTGTTTTGTCCGATAAAATCCTTGACCTCTTTGTACTAGTCATCGTCACGCTGTAAAGTTAAAATCTTTTCACGTAGATTCGTCTGAAGTGACAACATCGAAAAGTTGTGTGGTCTTTGACTCAATGCATCTGCCACTCAGTTTACTTTTCCTTTTATGTAAGTAATCTCGAAGTCATACTCCCTAAGCAATTCCGACCAATGCCATTGTCGCACGTTCAAGTCTCTTTGTGTAAAGATGTGTTGTAGTCCACAGTGGTCCGTTTTCAGTTCAAATTTTCGTCCAACAAGGTAGTGTCTCCATACCTTCAAGGCATAAATAATTGCTAACAACTCCAAAATCATGTGTCACATAGTTCTCCTCATGCCTTCTCAACTTCCTCGAAATGTAAGAAATTACCTGACCGTCTTGCATCAAGACTCTGCCTAAGCCTTCCTTGGGTGTGTCAGTGCACACCAAGAAGTCTGCGTCCATGTCAGGGACCTTTAGTATTGATGTTGTCAATAGCTCCTTGAGCCTCCAAAATGCCTCCACACATTTCTTGGTCCAAACAAACTTCTTGTTCTTCTTATGTAATTCCGTAATCAGATTTTCTATCTTTGAAAATCCCTCGACGAACCATTGATAGTATCCTGCTAAACCCATGAAGCTACGCACTTCCGGGACATTCGTCAACGCAGGCCATTTCTTAATAGCCTTGACCTTTGTTGGATCCATGGCAATACCTTCGTTGGAGATGACATGCCATGTTGGTCCTTCACCAAGTTTTGGGAGATCCTTGATGAAGTTTGACCTATTTTGGAACTTCGACAGCCTATCGAAAGAGGAGCGCAAGATGAAGCAGAGATTGCAGGATCTCGGCCCCTTTTTGGGTCCTTTTTGGGATTTGGGATTATATAACGGGTATGGGATGTCGGCCCATGGGTTTACCCATGTTTAGGCCTATTTTGTAAAGTATAAATAGATGTCTAGGAAATGTAAGAAGAGAAGAGTTATGAATGGCTAAGTGCTAGATCTATGTGATTGAAGGATTGTAAGTGCTCCGTGCATACTGTGTGAGACTTGCAGAGCTAAGTGCAAGTCATTGTAAGAGGTTGTGGAAGGATGTGTGCTTAGATATACTCAGGGAAGGAGGATCTAGCGAGCTGCGCAGATCTCCTATCCTATGCGGAGTAGGGTTTTGACGCTTTGTGTATGTAACCTATTGAAGAAGCTAATAAAGAAGAAGAGTTGGTGGACATAGCCCTAGGGTGGGGGTGAACCACTTATATGTTGTGTTGCTCTATTTTGTGGGATGTCTTGATATGTTTATATCTTTACTTGCTAAGTGATTTGATATAGATATATAGATTTGTTTATTCTTTGTGCTAATGATATATATGGATGTTAGATCTGACTTATATGAATGTACTAGTGCCTGAATTTGTTATATCTAACCTACTTCTCTATGATAAGTGCTTAGATACACCAGATTTGAATGAATGATGTGATGCTTTGTTTTACTTGTAGAGTAGATAGTGGTTAAATATTGATGAATTGTCGGTGCTAAGTGCTCTGTTAAGTATTACAATCACATATATGTGTCCCAACTAAGGTTGTAGACACTTGAGTCCTGCAACCACCCCTGCCTCTACCTCGGGTGAGACTTCATCTGCTTTGCAAGTGTTGCCGAAAGGGTCGGTAGCTAGGGTTTTGTTGGTGCATTGTTGTAGCGTTGAATCCTGGGTCTGCCCCTGTGCCAAAAAATGGTTATGTTGTCGGGACCTGAAACTGTGATTGCTGGAAGTAAGGAAGAAGAAGCTTTATGCAAAGATCCGACCTGAAACTGTGATTGTTGGGAACTAAGGAAGAAGAAGCTTTGTGCAAAGATCTGTCTTAGAATTATGAAAGCTCTGTGCTAAAGAAAGAATCTCGATCTGAAGAAAAGAGGTAAGATCTGCAAGCTTTGTGCTCTGATAAAGGTAAGAATAGTGAAAAGTTCTAGATCTAAAAGTTTTGTGCTCTGTAGAAGTAAGATAAATGGAAATTTTTGTTTCTAAAGTATGGATCTAGGTATGTTTGATAGATTTTGTCCTAGCTTGAAAACTAGGGCACTAATAGTTGAAAGAAGGTTTGATATGTATAGATCTGATAAGAATAGTGAAAGATATGTTATACCTATGCAGAGAAAGAATGTTGGAACTAACAAGTGGATGCAGGATCCTAGAAAGAAATGTTTGCAGGTTAGCTACTATGACCCTGGCACGCAGTATAGAAAGAGTTGGGAAACATTTAAAAGAAAGAGAGGATTAACCCTCTGTTACAGTTGCAGAAAACTGGGACATCTTGCTAAAAAATTCCTTGGGAGACGACCTAGTTGTCTTTCTTGCAAAGCTATGGACCATGAAGTATTGGATTTCCCTAGAATGATTGCTAGGATAGAAGGAATGAACATGAGACAAGAAAACCCTAAGGCAGATCCAAAAATGGCAGAACCCCAGAATGAATCAAAGAAAGTATTGCTACAGATAAAAGAAACCTTGAATGACTACCGACATGTCAGTTTATCAGAAATCTTCAAAGAAAAAGAATGCCTTGAAGCAAGAATAGGAGACTTTAACATTGACTGTTTTCTAGATGAGGAAACATAGGTGAATCTCATGACACAAAGAACTTGGGAAATTTTAAGGAAACCTGCTATAACTCCTTCATTGGGAGGACTAGGTCTATTTAGAGGAAATATGATAAACCTATGTGGAAAGCTCACCCAGATATCTATGAATGCCAATGGAACTTTGACAGAGGAAGATTTTGAGATTGTTAAATTTATTGAGAACAGTGCCCCATTTACCATGTTACTAGGAAAACCTTGGATTGAAAGAAATCAGGCCAGAAGGAAGGAAGGAAGAAGAAGAAGTTTTAGCGTGAAAGAAGCAAGAGTTAAGAGATTCCATGACTAGAAGGATCGCACACTTGATTGAAGAATAGAATAACAGATCGAAGTTGTCTAACTCCAGAGACCCAGATGTCGAAGTTGCAAGAACACTAGAAGACCCACAAAAGATTGAAGTACATGTTCCAAATAAAGAAGAAGTATCACCCTTGAATCATAGGAAAGAATCTCAACAGCGCTAAGTAACTATGTCAAAAGAAGATAAGAATCAAAATGGAAAAAGGCATACCGAGACGAAGCTCACTGGAAAGAAAGATAAAAAACTAAGTAAGAAGAGAGCTAAGATCGACAAGTTACAGAAGGTTCCAAAGGGAACTTCACAGAAGGAAAATTTGTAAAATTGGAGCTTTGTCAAGATAACAGGGAAGCGTCACATGGCACTTCACCATGGCAAAGCCATATAGCTGTTGGGACCAATATAACCATTCGAAAGACCCCCTGAACAGGTATAAATGCATTTATAGTTCGCCACCAGACCGTTGGACCGTGCCATAACGGACAGAACAAAGTTAATGAAGGCTTCTCGACCATTGCAAGAAATATATTGCCAAGTTACCTATTTATCCCATCGTGCCATGCACCGAGAACACTTTTTCTAAGCATGAATCTGAGCCCGCGGACTTGTTGATTTTACACAGTGATCATTGTGTTATTGCCTTCTATCTTATTGTAGTGTCTAAGTTACTCCTCGAACCCGAGATTTCCAACCCCGAGCATGTATGTCGGAAGAGTTCAGCGTTGCAAAGAGAGTTGTCGAAGAATTTCTGATCGAACTCATGACTGAAAGAGTCATGTCGATGTCTACAAGTGTACAATAATCATCGACGAGAGCACTGCAAGCCTCCCTATCAACTGCTCGCGGATCGGGAACATCCCGACCATCAGTAGAGAAGAGAACCAAGCATAAAGATGACCTGGAAAATGTGAAGTTGATTCCATCCATATTGCTCGATTACATCCCACCTATGGCTGGTATGGTGAATCATGATAGTGTGCCAAGATACTTTGAGTACACTATGGTCACTGCATACCTCTCGAAGGGGATACGCGCAGTTCAAGCAGAGCGGGATAAGATCACAGCGTTGAAGTTCAGCGACTTCAACCTCGGAGATCAAAAGATCTATGGTATGCTCGCCCCATTGAAGTACCTAACCAGAACTAAGGGGAAGAATTCAAATATAATCCCTCAGTCATGGACAATGAACCTCGCGCAGTCCACCCTGTTGAATGTCATGAAGATCCCACACTTTGGAAGACACCAGGAAGTCAACGCCTGTGTCAAGTTGTTATTGTCGTGTTACCATGGTGGCTAATTATGGCTAGACTGTCACATTACAATTGACCCAACGTTTATCCATGAGATCATGGGACTAAGTATGCAAGGACCCGACCCGCAGGACTTTTATCCGGGAAAAGCCGTAGATCGTGCACTAGCACAAAAATTCAAGGATACATATGGCGATGTTGAGAAGGGAACAAGAGGCTACAAGGTAGCTTCCATCCTGATTCACGCAGTGTGCCTCTCATGTAAAATGATAGATGGAAATTTAGTAAGGAATAATCGACCTACACAAGTCACCGACTTTGTCGTTGACCTCACAGGGAAGTGCGCAGAAGGCCTATAGATGAACTGGGTGAAGTACCTAGTTAACCAGTTGGAACTAGATTTTCAAGAAGCACAGGATCAGGGTTATGAATTTCATTTCAGCTGGCTCCTAGTCCTCATTGCATTCATTTCCTAGGAGATGTTGGAAGGAGCGACCTTTCCCAACATAGAGTCGTTTCCACCGCTTTCCATGAAATTCGCTACCCTGTGGTATTAAACTGATATGAAGAAACAGTGGAAGTTGAACGATGTGTTTCATACATACTACCTCCAGCTAAAGCGAGCCATCGAAGTTGAGCCTCGCATGACTCCGAACACCCTACAGAGGTTCTGACCACTAATGAAGTTCAGCGCAGATCAGCACTTTATCTACATTACAGCGGGATCAGATGAACATAAAGAACAGCTCCAGTCACATTACAAACTCACAAAAGAATACCTTGAGGAGATCACAAAGGAATGGTCCACTGACCTCCGTATCCCCGCCAACCCCGCAGAGATATCTAATATTGACACCCCAGAGGACACTCATAAAGAAAAAAATACACATGGAACCAGCAGACAGAAGAATATTGAGGAGGTCCAAAACTTAAGCAGCACCTCAGGGAAGACTGCTTCCATGTCACCTAACCGAGGGGGTGGTGACAAAGTCAAAGCTGAACAGAGACCAAGCGAAGTAACACCACCCAGAGATGAGTTTGACCCTTTGAAGAAGAGGAAGGTTCCCCCCCAAAACCTTCTTCCTAGAAGAAATCAAAAGCCACCATGACCAATATGCAGACTGTCCACACCTCCAATGCTTTGACTTCATGATAGCAGCCTTGAACGATGCTTCATTGGAGATAGAAGATAAACAAGGAGCAAAGCAGGAGGAAATGTATGATAGGATTGAAGTCAAACTCTGAGGGGTACAACAGGCCCTTCAGTCCCGTCGCATAGTCTCCACTGCGCCCCTTCCATTGGGAGAACCATAGTTGGGAGATGAGCCAACCCAACTCCACCGACTAGCTGAGACAGTCAAAGCTCACATTCGACGAGCAGAAGAGGAAATAGAACAAGCCACCCATGCTTTGATGCAAGTGAAAGGAGTACTTGTAGAGCAGCGTCGAGCTGCAGAATGGGAAAATATTGCTCTCCAAGCAAATTTTGATGAAGAAAAATCACAGCTACAGCAGGGAAAAGAACAGTTGTTCGCGGAGCAACTCTAAGTGAAAGAAGCGGTCAGCAGAGCACTTCGCTCTGTGAAAGTCATAGAAATAAAGGTAGAGGATTGAGTCACGTAGAAAGTAGAGAAGCTCACAGAAGCTATTCAGTAGCTACAACAACTCATCGTAGACTTGGAACTCCGCACAATGCCCGAGACCCCACGGGATGTAAGGGATCAAAGAGAAACAACTGCTCGAAGCGCAGTTGAGAGAATAAAATCTCTTGCTATGGAATGTAAGAAACTTACTGATCATAGTGCCCAGACCTATGAACAACTCAGTGAGAATCCAGAATTGAAGACACTGGAGTCGCAGTTCCAAGAGGTGAGGTATCAAGCCGAAACGATACAAGCACAGTCGAAGCCCCTGTCAACTGTGGAAAGAATGAAGCACTCCCAAGAGCAGCGCACTACCCAGCAGAAGATCTACACCATCCAGAGTAGAGTTATGGAAGTAACTCAGAGGCTCCAACCTGTACAATATAAGGCTTACCAATTGTTCACAAAGGTCGAAGGTTGAGGAGCAGAACAGGAGCAGGTTGTCACTATAGCCGAACAGCGCCTAGAGGGACCTGTCAACGATGCAGTCATCCAAGAGTTCGTTAAACAAGAGGCCAAGGAACATCAGCAAGTCGAAGCATCTCGAGATATGCTCGAGGCTTTTGAATCATAACTACCCAAATCAAAGCGACTCGAGACGAGTCACAGGTGAGTGTTGGGGGCCTAATGGATCTTAACCAAGTTTTGGGAGATCCTTGGTCAAGTTTGACCAATTTTGGGAGTTCGACAGCATGTCGAAGGAGGAGCACAAGGCGAAGCAGAGATCGCAGGATCTCGACCCCTTTTTGGGTCATTTTTGGGATTTGGGATTATGTAACGGGTATGGGATTTCAACCCATGGGTTTACCCATGTTTAGGCCTATTTTGTAAAGTATAAATAGAAGTCTAGGCAATGTAAGAAGAGAAGAGTTACGAATGGATAAGTGTCAGATCTATGTGATTGAAGGATTGTAAGTGCTTTGTGCATACTGTGTGAGACTTGCAAAGCTAAGTGCAAGTCATTGTAAGAGGTTGTGGAAGGCTGTGTGCTTAGATCTACTCGGGGAAGGAGGATCTAGCGAGTTGTACAGATCTCATGTCCTATGTGGAGTAGGGTTTTGAGGCTCTGTACATGTAACCTATTGAAGAAGCTAATAAAGAAGAAGAGTTGGTGGACATAGCCCCAAGGTGGGGGTGAACCACATATATGCTATTTTGCTATGCTTTGTGTGATGTCTTGATGTGTTTATGTCTCTACTTTCTAAGTGCTTTGATATAGATAGATAGATCTATTTATGCTTTGTGCTAATGATGTATATGGATGTTAGATCTGACTTATATGAATGTGCTAGTGCCTGAATCTATTAAATCTAACCTACTTCTCTATGATAAGTTCTTAGATACACCAGATCTGAATGAATGATGCGATGTTATGTTTTACCTGCGGAGTAGATAGTGGTTAAATATTGATGAATTGTCGGTGCTAAGTGCTCTATTAAGTATTACAATCACATATATGTGTCCCAAATAAGGTTACAGACACCTAAGTATTGAAACCACCCCTGTCTCTACCTCGAGTGAGACTTTATCTGCTTCACAGGTGTTGGCGAAAGGGCCGGTAGCTAGGGTTTTTCATTTAATGCAAGGATCACATAAAGCTTACATCCCTTGCGCAAGCTCTTATGTAACTGCAAGGAAGAGGTAAACCTCAGGGAAACTCCCTGGTTCCGACCTACAATCACGCGTTTCTATCCCTCATCATCGACCAAGCTCAACCATTTCGTTTTACAGTTGAGTATTGCCTCATGCAATTCTAACCAGTCCATACCGATTACGACATCATAAGATCCTAAGATCGTGACATACAGGTTGGCCCTGGTGACAAACTCTCCTAGGTTAAGGGTATAGCTCGTAACCTTTCCTCCAACCCTCTGTTTGGCTCCCGAAGCCATCTCTACAAAGTTAAACTCATCATATTCGACTGTCTTTACCTTAATCCTTTTTAGCGCTGCACCAGAAAAGAAAATCTCGGTAGCACCGGGATCTATCAAAATACTAAGGGTCTGGTTAGCGATGGTACCTCACGTCTCGAGCACAGTCGACTAGTGCTCTTCCTGGCGATTATTTGCCACTGCATGAATCTGATGGGCCTTTCCCAAATATCCCACGGTAGTGGGTCCAGCTGATCCAGATACTCTGGTCCTCTCCACTAGGCAGTCGCGCTGGTAGTGTGGTTCCCCACATATCCAACACCCCTTCTTCGATCCAGAACTCCTGGTACCCGAAGTAGAATATGACGGTCCACCGGCCTAGAATCCTGGTCTTTTCTGCTGAACAGGCCTAAAATGTTGTTGTTGCGGTCGACGTTGTTGTTGATGTTGTGGTCCCCAGTAAGGAGTATGCTATTGTGGCGTTGGTCACAGAGGTGTAGTGAAAATGGATCCTCTCTAGAGGCCACGATACCCTAGCATCTGTCTAGTTGTTGTCTGATGCTATTGCGCACTAGATAACACTTTCCCTGTTGGTCTCACTAGAGTCTAGCTCTGACCCCCACTGATAATCTCCTCCTCTACTATCAAGACCTTCTGGACGGAATCATGCAAGGTCTAAGGCATCAGAATCCTAACCTTTGCACGTATGCTGACATTAAGTCCAAACAAGAACATGTTGACCTTAAGTTTCTCAGTATTAAGGTGTGAAGCATACCGAAGTAACTCCATAAAACGGGTCTCGTACTCAGGCACCGTATGGTCGCCCTATCGTAAGGCGTTGAACTCATTGAGATGACGCTCAATGAATTCCTCTAATAGGTACCTCTCTCGAAACCATTCCTCGAACAATTCCCATGACACGTCTTCGACAGCCATGTTCAATTGTGGCAGGAGCGTCTTCCACCATAGAAGAGTGCTCCCCTTGAGTTGAAATACTGCCATGCGGACCTTCATGTTGGAGATATAGTCGTGAAGTGCAAAGCACATCGCCATATTCTCCAACCATGCCTCGGCGGCTGTGCCGTCCGGGGCACCAAAGACGTCAGAAAATTTGACCTTCTCGAGTTCGTGGTGAATGCTACCAGTACCAACCGAAGCGCATGGCAGACCCTCAGGGGGTGTCGACACCCTGATCTCATCTCTATCCAAATGGTTGATCAGTGTCTCATACATCTGCTGAAAATACCTCATCAGCCCAACCACATCACCCACCGCTATCTGCTCCTGCCCAACAACCTATTCGTCTCCCTGGTGGTCAGACCCCTCAGGTGTGGATGCTACTGGAGCCATCACGCCTCCTCCCCTAGCACCCTGTTTTCTGTCTTCGCGGTGTCCTCTAACCATGATTACCTGCACAAATACCAGTCAACTTAATTAGCAACATTATAATCAAACATCATATCAATGAAAGTCGAAGTGTTCCCAAGTCGCAGGTTGAACCCACTCTGATACCATGTGTAATGACCCCAATCGTTACGACTGCACGCGAAGAAAAAAGTGCAAATTTTTTTTTTGTTTAAGGCAAGAAGGCAACGACTAAAAAAGTTTAACTCCACAACCTGACGACGAACATCGCGCACACAGATCAGGCAACCAACCACGATGACTCAACACACTAGCACATCGAGCAATTGGGCGAAACAAGAGGAAATCAATACATATAGAAACGACTATCCGCCGACACAAAAGTTACAATGCCTACAAGCTAAGGACATCATTCACAATCCTGACACAACAGCTTGATGAACAATAACTGGAAACCTCTACAGCGCGCATAACCAAACCACACTAAAGCGTTACAAACCAATTACCAACAACAACAACAACAATCACAATGCCCACCATGGGTAGCACAGACTCCGACCAGGTTATCATTCGTCTCTATCCATTAGGGCGTGCAATGATCCCTCCCCCATCAGGAATCATGTCATCGCTAGGTGATAGGCATGATGATAAACCTGACGCAACATAACCTATCTGGACCATAGACTCACAACAATCTAACGTGCTAGTAAACTGAAATAACTGACAAGAGGATTATACCCACGCGCCCAAGCAAAAAGTCTACAAGAGGCAAGAAAACATCACTCAAATTAAATGGTGCCAGCAATTAAACAACTTTGTCAACAAATCATAAACCATGAATTGCTAAGCTTGATGTCTAAGTGTGGAGGAGTGATCTATTACAAATGTTACTATTATCATAAGCGTTATCATAACTCTGAACCAATGTATCCAACAAGATATCTCTGTCTCATAATAATAATTATGTCCATTAATAAATCAAATTCTATTAAAGTCATTGAACCACATGCTATCTATCAACAAGAAATCAATCAATAAATCCATGTACACTTGTTGTCCACAATCAATTGATTGTTGTCCAATCAAAAGGGATTAAGGATATAAGGGAAATGACAAGGAATTAAGAATAATTTTTTGTCTAAGAGAGGGATTAATCAATATATTGATTTCTAGATAAATTGTTGTCATTCAAGTGTGTGTATTGGCTCTTTATTAGATAATTCAATAGTTGTCTTCTATAATTGTTATTCATTGCAAATCCCATGCAATAGTAATTAGATTGTTGACTATACAATTGTCATTGTAGCATTACTAACATAGTTGTGTAAGTGTTACTCAAAACTCTGAGTAATATATCGCTATGATTTACAATCAAGGGAGATATTAAACTCTTCACACATGTCGGTAATCACTATTAACAAGTATACTAATTAAACCGAAAAATTCCGCTGCCTAAGACTACCTTAGGTGGTTGTTTGTGGTTATAAGACATGTTGTTCATCAAAATAAGGTGATCATTGTCATCCATGAAATGTTGTCTAACCAGGATAAATTTGTTGTCAAACATAAATAAAAACTTGCATCTATTATATAAAAATAGTTGTCTATTATATAAGACGTTGTTCAACATATTTACTATTGAAAATATTAAAATAAAAACGTCGTTAAATAGCAAGGGAAATTCGTTGTCATAACATAGTGTTGGTTCATTACACAACTAATTGCTACTTAATACACAGTAATTGGTTGTCATGACATTCCAAAATTTTTGTCCATATTAAATTCTAAGTCAACGATGAAGGATTTGCGCAATAATAGAATTGTTGGGCATGTCTATCCGCTAACAACCACATTAAAAACTCAGGAACAAAAACGCTCACAGCCAATCGCTACCCAAAATAGCAGGCGGATAAAATGCTATCTCTGTTAGGTTATAAATGAATCACTTCCAAAGGAAAGGAATTGTTGTCTTAAATAAAATAAATTTGCAGTCTATAAAAGGTAAAAACGCAGCCCAACAAGGATAATTATTAACCATTACACCCAAAAACACTACCTTTGCACAGTGAAAACGCCAAGGAAGTAGTTGGGTAAGGGGTAGTGCGGTGTATCAATTTCGCACTGACCTTGCAGTGATATGGGTAAAACCGCAGTGATACAAATTCGTAGTGATAAAAACGTAGAGATGTAAAGTCAAAATCGTCGGGATGAAACTCGGCAAGACGCCAAAATCGTGGAGCAGGGAAGGTGTTTTCTGTGAATGCAATTGTGGGTTAAGAGTTGTGCTTAAGCCATTAAATCGTGGATCAGAAATGGTGAAATGTGTCAATAAAATCGTGAGCAGAGATGATGTCGTCTGCCAAGCATTTTGTTATTGTGCGTGTCATTCAAATCGTTGAGTCTTAAAAATGGAGTTTGCTACATTTTACCCTCACAAATTCGTTGAGTAAAGCATAAGAAATTGCAGAGGAAAATTACAGTAAAGGTGTTAATTTGCAGAGCGAAAATTCGTCAGTCTATAAAGAATAAAATTTCAGAGTAAAAGATAAAAGTATTTCGTCAATCAAGACGCAGGTAAATGCCGGAGAAAAACTCAGTATCATCATTCCAACAGCATGAGAAAAGCGCAGTAATAAGAGTAATAACAGAATAAAACGCAGTCCAGTGTGGCCCAAGGCAGAGTAAAAGAGTTCGTCATCAAAGCAATAAATCACTGAGGGAAATCGCAACAAGGCGCAAGACAACCACTCGACCAGGAACAACCACAGGGGTAGACAGATGGGAAAAACATCATTCGCTCATCATCCACGCATAGAGAAGTAGGGCATTAGGATCTATAGGTCTATTAACACTGAAGTGACGACCATTGATCCGACTCCTGGCCGACTGCTCAGGTGTGGACTAATGATCTAGGGATGAAGAGGAAGTATAAAGAACAAACTCTTCACAATAAATCAATAAAACCAATAGGACAGTCACAGCATTCAGGGATCAATTGCCAAGGAAATCAATGAGCTTAAGGTTATGGTTAAATTAAGTTCTCAATTAAAATGCTAAGTAAAACAATTTCTTTACACAATTAAAAGTACAGAAATAAAAGAGTAAGATCAATTGTAAACTACCATGCAAAATAAAAGCATGTGTATTGTAGCCCAAGGAGACAACTCTGAGTCGTTGTCCTGCGCGCTCTGTCCCACTCCCCCCCTTGTCGACTGTTAAGACTTCACTAGTACCTCCCAACCAACGCTAGGGGTACTTTTCTTCCCCCTTAGCCCCGTCAGCCGAAAAGGGGCCACGCACACCCAACCAGAGAACAACTAGCTCCCAGCTCACCTCGCAAAGCCGAACTACCACTCCTCACTGAGATGGGTATCCTAACTCCCACAAGACAAGTCATTCAAGTCATAAATTCTGCAGCGTAACGTTACGCATCCAAAAGAAGATCCATCCTCCTCCTCCTCCTCCTCCCTCCTTTATATAGAGTTTCTAAATCATTTCTTTCCCAATTTCTCATTTAATTTATTGTTCAATAATTTAATTCAAAAAAATCATCCTCGTACATGTGTCACACATTCCCTTCGTTGCACCAGAATTTAATTTCATTAATTATTTAATTACTCATATTTCCCTCACCCACCTAAAATCATTCCTAGAATCGCTCCTAGGTGTCCCCATATTCCCTTACACATTTTAATGACTTACCCCCTTACTAATTTATTAGTTGAGTTCAATTTAGAAATTTCTTAAAGGCAAGATTCCTTACTAAGTTAGTTATTCTTCTTTTTCCTTATGTTTCTCTTTCTCTTTATGTTTCCCCCTTTTTCCCTTAGTGTCCTGATGCTTTTAAATTTCTCTCTTTCCCTTTTTATCTAAAACTCAAATTAGCAAGTGTAGACTTTACCCCTTTTTCCCCTTTTTCTTTTTAGTTAAAAATTTAATTAGAATAAGTAACAAACAATCAATTTCCCTCTTCTTCTTTTTTCTTTTTTTTTTAATTTTGACCCCTCAAAATAATTTGATTTTAATAATTTAATCGCATTTCTTACCCCCTTTTATCACATGTTTAATGTTGATTATTATATTAATATTTTTATTTGTTTTTTCCACAAGTATCACTTAGACCTAGATTTTATTGTCCTAAGCTGGGCGATATTTTATTAGGGAAAATGTTTTTAAATCTTTTTTATAACATTATTCATTCTAAGGCCATCTAGTTTTATTCACTTTTTAGTTAACAACGCGACGTGCCCTTCAGAATGCACTAGGTGCTCCAAGGGTGTCATTCGCCTCATTATGTTTCCCTTGCGCGACATGCCTTTCAGGACGCACTATGTGTTCCAAGGATGCCACTCGCCTCATTCTGTTTTTCTTGTGCGGTGTGCCCTTCAGGACGCACTACGTGCTCCAAGGGTGCCACTCACCTCTTGACTGACTTGGTAGACATCAAAAACTCTTTGAGTCAATACTCTGTCAGGTGATCTTGTGGGAGACTAAGGGCCTCTAAGGAATAAGGCCCATGCCTTATTGCATGCCTTTAGAATCATCGTGAGCGACTGTCACAGTCAGCCCTCACAGCATTGTGGGTCTTCCCGAACTAGGTAATCGTTAACCTACAGTTCGAGCCACGGCGGGAGTGTTAGTAGGTTGTGGCAGGGCTGTTGTCCACACCTCTCCCTCAACATCTCTGGTAGTTGTGCATAACCCCTCTACTCCACATGTGAGTCTGGTCTGCAAGTTATCGTCAACCTACATCATCGACGAATCATGTCAGAATAAAATCCATAATCATAACATCTAATCAGATGCACATATGTCATATATACAACAATCAAACCCCAATAGTCCACTTTCTGACTCAATCTGGAGTCCAAGGGTTTTATCGATGCCTCAGCATTCTCGAGATCCACATCCTGCACACTCAGAAGAACCGAGTCAATAGCACCTGTCTAAGTTAATACAACAAAATAACATATAATCACATCCATAATGCCTCATAATCATAATCAACGGCCAATAGTATAATAATCTGGATTACTTGCAAGCAAGTGTCCTCAAAGAATAAGTTCACTCAGTGCGCGCAAGAGCGGGATGTTACATTAATTGTTGATAAGAGTATAAAGGGTTAACGTTACACTAGTAAACTTCTCTAGCATCATGGTTGTCTCCATGCATAAACATTAACGTTTATATTTGTTAATGCCTTAATAATAGTGAAACCCTCTCCATACATAGCATTAACATTTATATTTGTTAAAAACTTACTAGTATTCTACCCATCTTTAAGCATGAACATAAACGTTTTATATTATTTGACCCTATTAGCAATACAACCAATTTTTAGGCATCATCGTTGCTTATAACATAAAAGATCTATACGAAAATGGGTTCCAGTAAAGCATACACCTTTATCGAAAAGTCACAAGCCTTAATATCTAGTGGCTTTACATTTCGTTTTAACTGTCTGGGTAAAATACCTTGTGAGAAAAGGTCGTGTTTAAACTGACAACCACTATCAACACAGTATTGTAATTGGTTAATTGATGGGCATCGTTGAGGGGCCCAATGATAGCAGTCATCCTTCTGAATTCGTTTAACATTAACGAACAGATAGTCACACCTTAACTGAACGAGAGACTGGGTTTGATATTGAAATTAGTCGTGCCCTATCTGAGTTGTCCTCCCTTGCAATAACTTGGTATGAAGTCAATTAAGTCGTCAGATTCTAAATTAAAACTTTTTTCGAGTCTATTAATGGTGATCTGCAAGGGTACCTCCCGAGGGTTGTCGCTCAGCCACCATGTCCAATGTAAAACACACCACCTCCTTCCTATCACATGGCAAAGTACGGGATTCATAACCATCGCTATTGCTCAGCTCCGAGACAAGTTTCTAAGGTTATTGTTTCATTCTTCTTCGGCTCTGTCTTTTGCGAAAACGCTCCAGTGCTACCCTGTGATAAACGACTTGGTGAACATGGCCTGAATCATGTAGTTGGGCTCGTCTTGGGAAGGAAGAATAGACTAGGGTGACTGTCAGTTGGATGCTACCCTAAACCAGGTAAACAACTCTCTGTCATTTTACTTTGAGTTCTCTGCGATTTTAGATTTATGTAGTACGCACCAGTCGCCATATTTCTTCTTTCTCTTCCCGACTTCCTTGGTCCTACATTGGAGTTTCCTTTTTTTTTTAAAGATTGTTAAATGTTCTTTAAGCTTAGGGTTTGTTGTCGCTTCCTGTTATTCTCTGTATTGGTTCTCCATTTCCTTATACTCTGTGATATAACTTTGGATCTCTACAAACTTCGTAGGAAATTATGGTCTGTGTTATTAACCCAGCAGGGAACGGGAAATCTTATTGTATTTTCAAAGTCTCGTACTGTGTGTTTGAATCTCCGTCTTGCTTCGATAGCAGTTCTAACCCTAGCTTGATTCTTTCATGACTTTAAAGATTGATACCTTCCTGTCTACTCGTTAACTGTCTGTAAATGTCGTGGGTCTCTAAATCTGTATTTCAATGGCAAGTATGGGCTTCTACTGTGTAATAGGAAAAAAATAGGGGAATACCCTCCATATTCTGTCTGGGTCTTTTCTACTTGAAAAACCATCCTCTGTGTTAAAGAAGAGATTTTATTCTGTTCGATAATGAGTATTTTACTAGCGATAGAATGTTATGATTTTCGTTCCTTTGAATGTTTACAAAAGTGGTTTTCGTGGGAAACGCAGTTCTGTAGTTCTTATGTCCAAATTTCCGAACTATAGAATTATGATTCTGAGGACGTACACCATTCGGATCTCATTACAATTCAAGTCAATTCATGTGGACATTAATATCATTGTTTTATTAAGGGAAGAGTTCTCTCCTGGTTCGTAAAGATTCACTATGAAAATCGTATTATGCGATGTATACTCGCAAACCCTTTCCTGTGGATTGTTGTGAGATTTCTTTGTTACTGTGTCAAATTTTTTTATAATAGACTCATTACTGTAAGTCTAAATACATTATTCATACTTCATACACAGATCGTAACAGTCATATGATGCCACTGTGTGTAATAATTCGAACTCTAACTTGATTCAAGTAATTACTTATAATTTCTTTGTTCCTGTATTTCTGTGTTTGAAAACTTGACTATTACATTTCCTGGAGCGTAAATAAAATATCAAAAGTAATATCAAAAGGGGAAATAGATGCCTCTGTGTGACATGTATGGTTCTATATGAATTAGTCGGATTATCGGAGTATTAAATTTTGGCATTGCTTTTCTTACTTATTTACATTCCAGAATTATTTGGTTAAGACTTTCGGTTACTAAACTAATGATGGGACCCATGTTTACATTGTGAGGGTACCCATCAGACTTTTCTGGGTCCACTCCTCCCCTTCGGGCTTGTGGATAGTTTACTCAACGACGTCGATGGGAAAGCACCCGTGCCAAAATCTCAAGCTAAGTAATGTTCAAGTAAATGAATCTTCAATATTTGTTCTGGTTGATTAACCCTTATTACTGTTTTACTAAATCTCGATCTTTCCCTTTTTGTAGGACTTAATCACTCTACTCAAATGGATCCACAAGTTCTCCTCACTCGAAAGGTATTCAAGTTTCGACACTCAGCGTTTAAATCTAAGTTTCTAGGTTCTGCTCATAGCGGTACAGAGTTTCGCATTAGGGTATTATTATTATGATAGCTCTTGTACCAAGATTCCATAGATAACCTGGTTACTTGTATTTTAAATCCTTCATGGAGTGAACAGATTTGAAGAGTTTTAAACAGGGGAGCGAACCCTTAAAAAAAATATGATTTCTGATTTAAACAGTATGATGGCATGTACTAATTATATTGGAGTTTTGCTTCTGGATTCACTGTAATAAAAGGAACTATAGTTTTCTATGTCTTTTAAATACACTGTTTAATAGAAAAGTACTTGAATCACATGTAACTCAAGAAGTCGACACCATGCCTTCTGTGTGTGAACACATGAGAAATTTTTATACAGTTCTATGTAATTAAACATACCGCAATATATATATATATATATATATATATATATATATATATATATATCTTGTATGTGTTTTTCTTTCAGAATTTTTGTTTGACCTGTACAATAGGCCATTATCCCTCGAGCTAAATGTTTATATCTATATACAAGCATATATGGTAACGTCTATGGTTCCAAGCATTAATTCTACATCATTTAACTTCACTGCATATCCTATGTATGCATATATTTACATAACTCAACTTTATTAACAACTAACATACACAGTAGCTTGCTTACTTTACTGAAAGAACAAAATCAAACTGTATGAGTTGATCCTGCAATTCATTTTATTCTACCAGCTATTAATCAATAAAACAATTTAACAAAACAATAAGTAGAGGTACATATCTGAACAAAGTGTTGGAATAACAAATGGAACAGCCTAGTTCCACCCAACCATAGAACAGAACAGCCAAACTACTTGCTCCATTCACCCCCTAGCCTGACTATGAATCCATAAGAGCGAACTTCAATGCTCCTCTTTCGCTATATTCCTCTTTCAGATCAGATAATCCCCCTTGCCTCACACTCATAACAGCAAGTGATATCCTCTTCCCCATCACACTAAGCAGTGTCCTGCCTCCTCCCATATGCTTTATATGCAAAAGCATCTTGTGCCTAGGTCTTTTCCCCCTTTGGGAATTTTCACAGCTTTACAAATCCTTGATTTTCAGGGGCTGCCAATGGTCAAATTCCTCATTTGTCACTTGTGAAATTCAACCCTAAGGTAGTTCAATCATGTTCCCCACTCATGGAGTCATGGTCAGCTGATTTCAACCTAGTTGTTCCATTTGTCCCTCGACAATTAATATAAAAAATATTTGTCTCTTACAAGTGTCATAGTCAAAGAGTTGGTTGGGAGTCACAATAATTAATTACAATTAATCAAATTACAAATTCAGAATTGCCATAAATGGCAATAATTTTCCAAATTCAAATTTGCCAAAAACGGAAATAAATTCCGAAGTGCATACAGACTTTAATAATTAATTATTTTTTAGGATGTTACACTCTCTATCATGGCTTGGTCTAACTCCAACAAACTAGGTCCCCGAACCTCCAAACCACAGAGAACCATGGGTTTGATAAGGCTATCCATGAGGTTTGTCATAACCCTTGTTGATCCAAGGCTGGACGACTTTCCTCAAACAAAATTTGGGCACAAAAAACTAAACACCCAAGTGTAAGCAATGGTGATCTCGAACTCCACACCCCTAAAATAAAAATGGTATTTTGATAGGACATACTTTGACCCGTTGAAGATCATAACATTGGTTTTTCCAAGATTGACCATGAACGGATGACAATCACAAAAGCTAAATAATGCATTAAGATATCTTTGTAACCCATCCAGGGTGGAGGACAAGAGGACCACGTCGTCTGTAAAGAGGAGGATGGAGATCAAAACCTAGTGAAGAAGGAAATCGTCCCATAGTTAGATATTTTCCTAGAGAAAAAACTCCCAAATAAAGTAGGTGAAAGAGGGAAACCCTACTTCACCCCAATTATGCTCCTAATGAATTTTAAAACTCCTTGAGCGATGCAGAGGCAACCAAGGACAAAATCATAAAGGCACATGATGGTCGTGATAGGAGTATTTGAGATGTCAATATCTCTAAACGTCTAGAACAGGGCCTCCGTTGGGACCGAGTCAAATGCCTTTTGAAATTCTACAAAGAAGCAAAAGACCTTCGAAGTGGCGTGTCTTGCTTCCTCAATGATGACTCAAAGAGTGAGAATATGATTGATGGTCTGAGGCTCCAACCTAAAACCTCCCTATCCTCTAGCCCGAAGACTTCTCCTCTCGAGCTCCCTCGGTAACTGTAGATGGAGGGCAATGGTCTAGAGCTTAGAGAAAGTGTGGCCCACCATGATTGTCCAATAATTATTCTAATCAAAGCTAGCTCCTAATTTGTGGATTGAGTGAATAGTGTTGTGGGACCACGACTACGTAAAACCTTAGCAAACATGGTTAAAAAAATCAATAATGTAATCAAGATATGTTGGCCTACCATGTTTGAAAATCTTAGCTTGGAACCCCTCCTCATCTACTACCTTTTGGTTGTTCATCTCCAATATGGTCTCTTGGATGTCCATAAGGTGTTGTGGAGAGGGAGGTGATTAGGACAAGACACTACCTAGGTACATCATAGAGGGAAATTACATGGGTGAACATGGAATGGGGGTCAATATCGAAAGGTTGGATCAAGTGACGGCGAAAGATGATGCAACAGAATGTTCTAGGGGAATGGTGGAGGGAAACACATAGTACACGTCTCCTCTAAAAGCTGAAGAGATATTTATTGCAGCACATAAGACAACGATATGATTTGCTAAATATGAAGTAGGAGGTGAGGTTATGGAGAAGAGCGTGACAAATCTATCTATGATGGGATTTGTATTCATCGTCGCACCACTGATTCATCAGGTTGGATCGATGACTCGTGGTGCGGGTGGGAGGGATACTAATGTGGGGGTAGATGTTAATGATAACATCCTAAATGATAGATGAAAAATGTTCATATTTGGATGAGGTTGACTCTAGGGATGAGAAGTTGGAAAGGGAGGGGCGATGCTATCCAAGGCGGGAAACAAAGGCATATGAATCCTTGTTGTTGAACAAAATACTAGTGCAAGGAGGGCCAAGGGGAGACAAGGGGGAGGAAGAGGGAACTGGTTGGTTTTGTGGGAGAAGGATAGGAGGGAGTGGTCAACTAGAGTGATCAGAGTGGTAGATAATTGGTGGATTTAGGGGAGGACTCAGTTAGCTAGGATATATTCAACCATGCTAGCCCCCGCACTATTAGGAAAACATGTGAACCTCGTGGAATCTGGGAAGTGAGGGAGGTTATTTAGGATTAGCACCTCATGAAACTCAGCAACGTGCAAATGATGCCTACCGTAAGCTAAGGGATCCCAACACATACTCAGAATTCTTGTGGAAGTCTATTGAGTTTGGGTTTCATGCAAGCCAAGAGAATCCTCGGACCTATCATGAAATGGGATTTGATGGGATCTAGTGCAGGTATGAAAGTCCCCCAAAACAATGATATCCCCCAAGGCTAACTACTGAACAATATTTGTATATAGATCCAAGTAAGGGTCCCTATGTGAGTCCCTATGGAGAGAAAAACCTGAAGACATGGGAGGAAAGAAGCAAGCCACAATGAAGGTGTCTCAAGGAAGTAGCGGAAACCCATGAACACGGATCCACATGAATCTAGCATAATCATTTGATGCCACCATGGAGACTCTGCACTAGAGGGAATCCTTGATCAACCAAGAAGCACCCCCTTGAACCCCAAAGAACCATTGATCTTTGAGTCTCATGTCTACAAATTGATAAGTAGTGGTATCCTAGGTAGTCCAAGATGGGTCGGGGCAAGACTCTCGTGGATCTCGATAAAAAAATCGAATATTCAATAGTCAAAGTGCATAGGAAATCAAGCCCAGAGAGATTGAAATATCCCATTGCAATTCCAACATCCAATGGAGACCCCCGATATCCCACACTGCTATTGACAAGGACCTCATTTGGAAGGCCTAGGTCGAGACCACCTCGGAGGGGATCTCTGATGACTACTGTAAGATCTCTAATAACGACCCACTTTTTGGCTTTCCAAGTTGTTTCAACTTGTTCCTAAGCTTGTTTGAGCTCCGCAACCTAGGATCTCATAAGATTAGTATCAAGAAAGATCCTTTGGGGGAGGGAAAAGAGCTTTCGCTTAGCTCATAGGGGCCTACAATCTATCCCCCAAGTCATTGAAAAGGAGTAAGAGTGTGGGGTCAGAGCCAAACCACAAGTTCTCAAGAGTCAATTCTGAAAGGCCTATGGTATCCTAAAGAAAGGAAACCCCTATCTGCATAGTGATGCTCATGAAGATGAAACCTTGGAGTAGCCTTGGAGTAGCCTTACAAAACTTGACTTGGATCCCTAACATCGCCTTGACGTCGATTTTTGTATCACTGCGTGTATTTTGTAGAAATGTCAAGATAGTGTCAAAGGGCAATTTTGCAAGTAATTCAAGGATCAAATCAAGAATCCCTCTTGACCTATGCTCACTGCTTGGGAAAGCAGTGTTGGCATGTTTTCCAAGTGCATCGTCCTTGCACACTCTTGTGTTCTTGATCTTGAAGTCCAACAACTTTTGCACCATGTCCCTCAAGAGAGGTAATCCCCCATAGTACAGATGACCAAGCCTCTTAAGCCAAAGCCCACACAATGTGTCATTATCATGCAATAAAGCTCCATGTTTGATCTCATCAGTGAACAACCTATAAAAGTCACCTTCTCACATACCTCTAGACAAAACGCAACCAAGTTCTTCACTATGATGTTTGATAATAACTTGTTGATTATCAAACTCAACCACACATGCAAGATTTGTCGTCACTGAAACTACGAAAAGTGTCTTTGTTAAACCATGAAAATACAAAGCATCATTTAGTTCAAGAACAACACTTGATAGCATGCGGAATGAGACAAAACCCATTCATGTAATTGGATTAGTTGCAACATCACCCAACTCCACCTGTATGTTGCCCTCATGTTCTTGTAGTTTTCCAAAATCCTTCTTCTTGAAGGTCATGTATATGGATGCTTAATTGTCCACATACCACCCTACACCGAAGATTGTGTTATTTTAAATGTACAAAACCATGGAGAAGGTTGCCTCAATCTTGGAAGCTAACTCAATCCACTCTAATGGAGGCTTCTACACTCCCTACAGATTGCTTTCGTTGCTACTGCTTATCCTTCTTTTCCTCCTCAAGACACTAAAATGTATAGTGGCCCATCTTGTGCCACTTGAAACACTTCACGTGACTCGAGTCTTTCTTCCCTTGATTCAAATAACCTTAATCTTTTCCTTCTTTCCCTTTTGACCACTCGTAGGTCCTCCTTCTTACCTCCTCTCCTCACCCTCTCAATGAGGGCTAGATTTTGGATCTCCTCCACTCTAGCTTAAATTGTCTTTATCTCCTATTGGATTAAATCATCTCAATGCTTCTCAAAGTTGGAAAGCTTCTCACAAGCACAAACACCTTGAACAATAGGTTCCCAAGATGAAGAGAACCCATTTAGTGCTATGGATACCAATCAACCCTATAGCAATTAGTTGATCTCTTAATTAAGTGATCACCATCGAGTAGTTAGCCATTGTCTCTATGTCACTCATGCATGTGGTAAAAATCTTGTTCTTCAAGAACATCTTGTTGGAAATATTCACTCTAATATAGAGTGATCAAGGCATCGTGCATATCCTTAGTCAACTTCTTCTCTACATTGTGAGGGATCAAGTGGTCCTTCACAAAATCAAGAATGATTCTCATTGCTTTGGCCACCTTCTTGTTGTGTTTGGCCAACTGCACACAATCAGTAGGGACTGTAGCCTTCCCCTCAACAAAACTCCAAAGTTCAACCTCCTCCAACAGTGTTCATAGTTTGCACTTCCAAGCTAAGTCACGAGGTTCCTCAGATTTGAACCTTTGGGTTTGAAATTCGATGAACCTCAACCAAAAAATCCAATTCATTGAGGTTCGGCCAATGAAATTTGACAACGTGTTCTCCTAGTTCCTCAATTGTATCACATATATCTTTGGGCGTTGGTGACATACGTGGGCTACAACCACTTGTTGCTACGAGTTCTGACTCCATAAACAAATCGATAAAAGCAACAGTTGTATGACTAATATTATCCATAAAAACGATGGTTGTATTCCTTTCCCCTGACAACAATATTATATAGTGGATATATTATATAGTTTATATATAGGCATCTGTATTCCTTTCCCCTCAAAGGCAATATGATATAGTTTATATACAAGTGGCTATATCCCTTTCCCCTCACTGCAATATTATATACAGGTGGTATTTCTATTATATAGTTTATATATTATTTATTTATTACTATTAGAAACTATGTATTCCTTTGCTACGACGGTATTATAAAATACAATTTATAAACTGTATTATTATTATAAAGTATAACTTATACATTGTAGTATTATAAAGTTTATTTTATATATTAAATTGCTAAATATAGTTTATCTATTATAATATATTTTTATATATTAAATTGTTATTTATTATATATAGAATATACCAGTGTGTGTGAGAGATAGTTTAATATATTACAAAATATAATTTATATTGTAAAAATACATATATGGACGAACCTTATCTAAACTTCATCAAGCAATTCGAATTTGAATTGAATTTCATCATTGTCAAACCCTTACCATGTGACTTAGCTTCCAAGGTGTAAAGATGGAATCACCCTCTAATCGAGCACACTCTTTGAGACCAAGACTAATCATTCCTACAACTTCTAAACCACACCTCAACCAAATATACCAACCAGTAACAAATCAGATTAGGAACCTATCACAAGTACAGATCAACACAGGCATCTCACCCACACCCTCACAGGATTGTGTGCCTATCTCAAGCACAAATCACTCTCAATCTCTGGAGTCTTTTGGACATCACACCTATTGAAATTCGTTGTCGACTCCCTCTCCAAAGCACCAACCTAGTCCATCGACAGATTCCTAGAAGATTTTAGTGTTATAGCTCTAACACCATGTTAATTTTTCAATTCATAAGAAACTTTAAATTGAAAACCTATCAAAATCATTGAAAAGAATACTAGATCTACAAACACATCAATAACTGAAAATTTTTACCACAAGAACAAAATCTGAATCACACAATCAAGCATCTATCTTTTGTATTAATTGAAATTAGAAAATACAATGCAATGGCTTAAAACAGATTCCTAGATTCCTAGAAGATTTTAGTGTTATAGCTCTAACACCATGTTAATTTTTCAATTCATAGGAAACTTAAAATTGAAAACCTATCAAAATTATTGAAAGGAATACTAGATCTACAAACACATCAATAACTGAAAATTATTACCACAAGAACAAAATCTGAATCACACAATCAAGCATCTATCTTTTGTATTAATTGAAAGTAGAAAATACAATGCAATGGCTTAAAACCCTATCTCATTCTCTATCCCAATGGACAGCCCAACTTTTCCTTTATAGACTAGGAGAGATAGAGTTTACAAAATAGAACCATCCCATGCACAACACCTAAGTTGACAAACCTCACCCTACTCACTACCTAGGAGAGTGGGCCCAAGAATGCATGAGAACACTGCCTAGAAACCAACACCTAGCTAAATCTGGAAACTATTCTACCTCATGTGCTTTTGTCCAAACTTAGAAAATTGTGTTAAAATTGAACTAAAAAGCATTTTCTAAATATAACAAAAAGCAAACCCTTCCTAGATTGGAAAATCACTTAAACGTAGAGATAAACAACACTCGTAACTCTTAAAAAATAAATCTACTAAAAATGGCAAATCTAAAGTAGGCAAATGCATGCATGTGCCTCTAACCCATCCAAAATTATTGTTGCGCCTTCATAACTATGCTTCCATCCACACAGCAACACTACGGAAGAGAAATTGAGGAGGTGGGAATTGATTTGTTGAAGTGCGCCAAGCTAAAAGAGGGAATCTATCAAGCAACACTGGTACAAAAACTAACAACGAATCTGAGCCAAGTAGGGCATTGTTATTGAGAAATATTCCAGTGATATTTTAAGCATAACTAGAGCACCTTCCTTAGAGAGAATTAGTCCACATACTTTGATGCTTTTTGGCTATTTTTTTCAACCTAACTAGTATGCCTTACCTAGTGACTACTTTGAGCAAGTTCTAGTGGTTATTCTTGGCAAATACAAGTTCTATTTTTTAGTTGATTCATGCACCATCCTCTTGAACTTCCATTCATTAGCTTTCAATGCTTTTCCAAAAGATTCTCTATACTCTTTATCCTTTCTACACCAGGCTAAGCAAGGAGTATCATTTGGAGATCCTTTATACTTTTTCAAGACAAAGATTGATGGACAAGCTAGGTGCTTTCTCTGGTTAACTATCTAGTACCTGGGTGAAGATCAAATCACCCAAAAGCTTGGTGCTATCTTATGAACAATTTAGGATGGCTTTTGGGGTTTTGGAAGTGACCTTGCATGGCACCTATTCCGTGGTTTGAGATATTATTGAAATTTGGATGCTTTCTTTGTATTGATCCATCCTCGTGTATACGAGATGAAAATTTCAAAGAGAGAAGCATCGCTGATTTTTGAGCCGTCCCACTTCTCATTCTTCCACTCCCATACCTTCACTTTTAAAGTCTCATTCATGTCAAATCTTTGAGTTAGTTTGTGATTGAGTGTTGGGGGTTCTAGCATAGTACTTGACTTTGTCCATGACTATTGTGAGACTAAAGCACTTGAGTAGTGACTTCTCGTACCCTTCAATCCTTTGGAGAATTAATCTAATAATCTTAGTCCTTGTATTCACAACACTAAATTGAAGAAGAAATGCGTTTGGCAGCCAACTATTTGCCGTGAATGAATTTAATGGTTTGATGTGAAATCTTTTGAATTGGTGAGCTGTGTTAACACTTGCTTCATCAATTTTGTCTTCTTTTCTTTCCATGCCCATTGAATATAAGGCACCGGTAGGAAAAATACATAAAACAAAAAAATATTTTGTTGTTTTGGGGTGTTTTCTTGCATATCTGTAACTTTTTGTCACAAATCTGAAGTGATTTGTAGCACATTTACAAGGGAGAGGGATAAGAGCTTACGTAACGTTTATTTCATGTATTTTGAAGTTTCCTCACTGATTACAAGTGTTTTAGGTTAGAAACATGAGTAACTTCTAAGATTTCAGCAAATACTTCCGCAAATATGAAGTATTTTTTGCAAGGAATACTCGAAAAGTTTTGGTTTCAGATCACTAGGGATTCCCTTAGGCTACCAAGCACTAGTGAAAAGTGAGAGGGACCATGCAAGGTGACATTAGCACTTTTCCTAAATGTCCATTCAATCCCTTTGGGACTAAAATTCCCCAAGGGTAACATCGAGTGATAACACCACCCATAATAAGTCTTAATTGGGTATCGAAACAAGATTTCTCCATCTACGCTTCTTAACCTAGATATGTAAAAAGGACTACTATCAAACCAATAGGGGTGGCAATCCAAATGTTGATGCCTAAATGGAGAGCCAGAATGCCTCCTCTCACTATGATTAGGATGTTGATATCCCTACGATGGGAATAGTGAAAAATCTAGGATTAGCTTGTGCAAGATGTGGTTCCTACATATTAATAGTAGCATATCATCAGATGATGCAGACTCAAGCTCGGACATATTAGTAATAGATGATAAATCATCATCAATATCAGTTCCTACAAAACAATAGTAACAAATGATGCAAGATCTAGTTCCTGTGAAGCAATAACTACATAGGGATCAAAGAGACTTGCATCTAACAATTATGTCTCAAATCATCCAAGCCTTGCTCTCACTAGTCTCATTGCAAGCTCAATATGAGTAACAATATTGTATCCATCTTTATCAAGTCCACCTCTTGCATAACCCATCTGACTAAGTAATTTCGAACCAATGCCCCTAGTATCTTGCTCAAATTCAAGAGATTACAATCCATGGGTAGCCATTAGTACACGAGAAAATGATGCAGTATCTAGTTCCTGTGAAACAATAACTACATAGGGATCAAATAGACTTGCATCTAACAATGAAGTCTCAAATCATCCAACTCTTTCTCTCACTGGTCTCATTGCAAGCTCAATAGGAGTAACAATATCATGTCCATCTTTACCAAGTCCACCTCTTGCATAACCCATCTAAGTAATTTGGAACCAATGCCACTAGTATCTTGCTCAAATTCAAGAGATTGCAATCCATGGGTAGCCATTAGTACACGAATAGATGCAAAAGAAGTATTAGATTCTTCAATAAAGGATATGATACTTAATGTGAAATAGTAAACATAATCGCCCAAATTGTCAAGTAGTGTTCCTTCCCTTTGATTCATTTAGGAGATTCTTTGAAGTTACAAGCACAAGTTTCTTCAAGCTCGTCAATATGAAGCATCCATCCATCATAAAGTGAATCATACTTTCTCAAAAACAGAAAATTGCAATTTGTTAATGCAATCTTCTAAAATATATTTAGTACTTATAAATGCACTTACATCGTGTACAAGGTCTTGATTGAGGTGCTACAAAAACAAGATCCTGTCCTCCTACAGAACATTCATCTCATCTTGAAGTCGAATATTAGTTTCCTGCAGTGAATCAGCCTGCTCCTTAAGCCTTGTATTAGCAAACTAGGAAATAATATCATGTTGACTAGAATTAATATCTTGCAAAGAAACAACTTCATCATGAAGTTGAGTATTGAAATCCTGCAGTAAAAAATCTTGTTCATTAAGTTTGGTAATGGCGTCATGTAGAGATGCAACCCTCTTCTTACTGTGTTTCCAGAGCAATGCTTCTTCTTCATCAAGATCATCCACAAAAACAAAAACAAAAAAATGTACCTTGCAACCCTCATACAGTGAGCTTATGTTGCAAAGTCTCTGGGCAAGATGCATGAAGTGCAGGAGTGATATATAAAAAGATAACCTTATGAAAAATTATATCCCCCCTCTGAAAAATACGACACAAAATTTGCCCCAAGGTAAAGTACCAAAGTTACTTTTTAAGCCCTCACCAAATCACTCTTCACATTTATTTTTAAAAAACACATACTTCAACTCCAATTCCCCTAAAATCTTAGCTAAAGATTCATCATGAAGTGCTCTTTCAATTCCCTTCGAAGTGCAACAATTGCATGCCTGCAAAGGGAAAAAAACTTTCTACAATGCAGCTAACTATTAGAGGTCAGCTTTTAGAGGTCAGATCTCCCCCAAAACTACTTGGATTATTTATTTTGACCACTTTCTGGAAAGCTCTTGCATTTCTCTTTCAAATGGTACTATAGAGAACACAATTAGACAATGTGGAAGAGAGATATACTGCAAGATAGATCATCATTTTTAGTCAGCAAAATAAACAGTTCCAAAAGGTCAAATTTTAAAAGACCGTATCTCTGTCAATATTGCTCAGAACCTCTATTATGACCTCGCTTTGGAAAGCTCAAACAATTTTCCTTCAAATAGCTCTAGAAAGAACCCAATCAAACAATTAAGCAATGAAATATTCTTGCTTCAAGACAGATCATCATTTTCAATCATTTTCAATCAATTTTCCTCTAATAAATTTAGAGATTCTTTCCATGTCAAGATCACTGCTCTCCTCATGCACACATCACAATGTACGGTGGTATCGCCTACTCAACTAACATGTTAGAAATGGTAGGGCATCATTTAATGTGTGATTGAACAGACGTAGTCCAATTCACTAATAATCATCACATAGAATGATAACCCAGTACACAAGAATTCTCCAGGTACAATAAGTCACTCAAAATATTATCAGTAGTGATATATTTTCTTCGAGTTAGTCAAGTACAAAAGACACTTAGACCTCTTTATAAATAGTTGTTAGTGTCACTTATGATGTGGACCTAACCCAAGGTGTGGCACTCCTGAAGAACCCACCAACACCAATGTGGTATCACAACCGACCACAAAGAGTGTGTGATAAATGACTTTTAAGGGCCTTGGAGCCACATGTCAAGGTTAGGCAACATTTCTCCAACATTGATTCCTGACCAATGCTCATGATAAACCAATATTATTCAATTTTCTGACAGTCATTTTCCTCCTCTAATCTAATCATAGATGTAATTTAAATTGGAATGAACATCCTCCTCTAATCTAATCATAGATGTAATTTAAATTAGAATGAACATCACTCACTTATAAAATGGCATTCACCCTTGAAAAAAGCTTGGATGTATGTTGCCTTGATAATGTGGCTTGACCCTAAAAGAATAAAAAAAAAATTGAAGGTGCATCCCATCTATTCTCTACAACTCCCCAATTTTGTTTTTACAGAAAGTGAATGCCTCGTCCCATTTTCTTGCACCAATAATCTTGACATATTATATTTCAGAGCGTCTCTGCAATCATTTATAGAATTTCTAGAATAATACACTCTTAAACATATGGTTATTGTTATTTGATTAATTACTTCTATTAACCTAGTTTATATCCACTATCAAAATCTCCACAAAGCCTTCACTCTTTTGGTATAATGACTTTAAAATTTGGTTAGTCTGTTTGTTTTGATCGCTATGTGTGCCCTTGATAAAATTGAAGGATTTTCTTCAGGAAATAAGAACTGAAAGGAAGCCCCATAATATCACCATCCCACTCAAACTTTCAAACATTCCTGTTGATTTTGTTTACCACTTTGGAGGTTCTCTAACAACTATCTTTAGGAATTTATTGCTAGACTGCATTGTTCTTAAACTCTGCCCATGCACCGCACTAGTCACAGTTCATCCTTTCTCCACACCCAATGAAATCTACAAATTTGCACAAGGAAATAGTAGTCAAGAAATTGTCTCAATAGACACATACTTCACCCATTACAAACACTTACCTTCTTCTGAAATTCTAATCAAAGGTTCATGGATTCATTTTCACAAAGTGAATGGAAGCAGGGCAGGGAATGAAACCAATTACGACCACAACACCAGTACAAGGAGTGTTAGCCTCTTACTCATTATAATAATCCAGAGTTGGGGTGCATTTTGGTAGTATCCGATACCCTCAACTTCTTGGAAGCAAAATCAAGCGAGCGTGAAGTGCAAACCAAAGAGTTCGAGCAAGTGAGTTCAAGAGTTCAAGCAAGCAAGTTCAAGTGAACAAATTCAAGCAAGCGAGTTCAAGAGTTCAAGCAAGCAAGTTCAAGTGAACAAATTCAAGCAAGGCGAGTTCAAGCAAGCGGGTATAAACAAGTGTGAACAGTGATGGCCAAAATCATGGAGTTGGTTTCCTCATTGGAAATTTTATTAAAAACAACTAAGAACAATTCAGTCATACTGACTAGTGAAACATTAAAAAATGTTATCACATGTTTGGGAGTCATGCAAACAAGTATTCATCTTTTGCAATCTCAATCCCAACTATTGAATGATGAAATCGGAGAACTCAAAAATCAACAACCACTGAAGTGTTTTGAACTAGTTTTTGTTCAGAACAATCCTGTCTATGATTATGATGATGGTCATTCAAATCAACAAGGCACTCAAGAGCAACTCAGCAAGACAACTCCATATGCAAATGAAGATGAGGCTAGTCATGAGCCTACATTTCAAGAATTTTCTTTTGATTTCAGTGAAGAAAAACTTTCAATGATGCAGCGGCATGCAGTGAATCAACTTCCACAAATTTCAAAGCAAAAGGTTCAACATACTCTTTCCAAGCCCATCATCAGACCTTGGGAAGAAATCAAGAACAACAAGAACAAAACAGGTATCAGATATGATAAGGAAGTAACTTTTCATACTCCAGATTATTCCAGACAAATCCACTTCATCAGTGTAGAATTCCTTCACGAATATTTAACTTCCCCTGTTCTATTCAGCATCAAAATGCTAAAGCCAACATTGCAATCGAGTTGGTCACATGGAGGATCAGGGTTTTGATCTCCATCCTTGTCAGCATTGCGGCAAGTCAAATCATTCATCGAACAGATGTTCAACATTGAAGAAATCTGCAAGATTAAAAGTACACTATGGGTGGCTTGATCCTTGGCAATGGTCATCAACAACCAAGCGATTATTTCAATCTTACCAAAGAATTCAATCTCAAGTAAAGACATGTATTGCAACAGATAGTGAAATGAGTATGGTACTCTCTTGAACCTCAAAGGGGGGGAGTAGTAGTACAATGATGTAACTCTCCTACACCTTCAGGGGGGGAGTTCATAAATCAACTGAAGATGGTTCGTGGTCAACCAAAAACCACTTGTTGTCTCTCCTTTCAACTAACAAAGGGGGGAATTGAAGATGGTTGTCAAACTGAAAGTTTCAACATCAAATCTGCCAGATGGGCAACCACAATCTGTAGAAAGCAGACAAAACAAAAATAAATATGCCAAATGGGCATCAAATTTGCCAGATGGGAAACTACAGTTTGTAGATGGAAGACTTTGGCAAAATTATGCTTCAATGACTTGCAATTGAATCATACACAGGATACAAGATTGTGATGTTGATTTTGAGAGCAATATTGTGGACATTTAGTTCACCTTGATGGTCATTCGACCTAGCAGAGGACCACTGGATCCGTCTACATTGTAGCTTGGCATTTGATTGAGTTGTTAGGCATTTTGAGGGATGTGTCAAACTTGCAACTGATTCACTTCTCTTGGTTCGCTCTCATCAGATTGGAGTTCAGCCTCCAGATTTGGCGGCTTTTCAAGCAGTTCTTCATTGACACTCAGCTCAAGAGTTTCAGCATCCAGATTTGGCAGTTTTTCAAGTAGTTCTTCATTGAGGCTCAGCTCAGGAGTTTAAGCATCCATATTTGGCGATTTTTTAAGCAGTTCTTCATTGAGGCTCAGCTCAAGAGTTTTAGCAATGAAGACTTGGAGATGATACTAGTTTATGTTGCTTTGTTGGTATTATTGTTCGAACTTATGATTGAAGGGGGGAATATTAGCCTTACTCATATACCATCATGAAGTCCTAGTATATAACCTATGTATATTTCACATTCTAGGATATAGTTGTTATCCTAAGTGTGTTTCTAGATTCCTATTTTGCCTCCTCCTACCTTATCTCCCAATGAGGTGTCGATGTAAGAGCAATTGAGGTGGTTTCATTATTGTATTATATATTTGTATCATTAAAATGAATACAATAGTCGAGAATATGGCCTGAGGGCTTTTCTGCCAAAATTCTTGTCCTGATCTTGTGTGTTCTATTTCTTAGAAAATATGCCTTAAATCAGGAATCATACTAGTCAAGGAAGATGCATATAAGCATTTGCAATTGTACCTGCTGATTAAGGGCAGAAACATGATTATGAGCCAGGATTTTAATCATATTTCTTACTTTAACGAGGGAATTGGATGGAATATACTTAGCTGCTTGCTTTACTAAGTTATAGATCTATGTAAAAAGCAAAGTGTCTCATAAGCCATCAAAATTCATTCAGTGTCAAAATCCATATTTTTTCTCTCTTACTCAAGCAAACACGGGCACAAAAGAAGTATAGGGTACTTTGGCACGACCTACCCAAAGACCTGCTATTGAGCATATATGTGCAGTTCATATTAAACAGATGTGCAATCAAATAGTGACTAATACAGAAATTGATGGAAGCTTGGAAGAGGCACATATATAAACAAAATAGCAATTTCAGTCATAGGTGCAACAGAACTGTACCCATCTTTTTTAACAGGAACCAAAACTGGCATCAACTTCGGTGTTGATACATCAATCATAAACTCTAATAGTTGATTATTAGCCACTAGATAAGAAATCAATTTCATGGCCAAAGATAAAACTTTACAACTGAAGAAACTGCTTCCATGGTGAACTCAATGAACAATATTGTAACCCGAGCAATGATGAAAAGAAATCACTTGCCCTTTGCATTCATTTCACAGGGCTCACTAAAATGCTGAATATATTTGTAATGAAGTTGCACCTGATTTTGACCCCTGAATATTGAGAAAATTGCGAAGGAATAACCATAACTATGTATTTGGTATGTTGATCCGTTCTATGAATTGCAAATCTGATACTTGGGTTTTTGTTCCAGCAAATCGCTGATACTCATCAAATACTGATGCAAGACACCAATTCTGTATTTTACGTAAACATCCCACCAAACAACTTGTAGGGCGCTGTACAAAATCGAATTATTAGCATGCCTTCGGTTTTAAAAATAATATTGTCATATAGGAAATGAACATGTTCGTATGTACAAAGTATCTACAGGTTATTTATGCAGACCATCAAAGTTACTTGAAAGCATAAGAGAGAAGGGTCTATTTGCAAATTGGTTATACACACCTTCCCTGTTCTGCAATGAATTAGTACAGGATGATTTCTTATATCTGCATCACAACATATCAGAGAAACTAGTCAAGGCCAAATAGAAGGGGAAAATTACTTAAGAAGCATGCCAGAATTCAACAACAATTTACTCATATAACCACACTCCATCAAATTATTCTTACCAAGTAAAATCTTCAATGCATCTCGGACATCATCCTCAGATATACCCATTATAGGTTCCTGGCATGCAGAAGATAAGCTTGAAGATTATCAGACAAATTTTCTAATCCACTATGACAAATTAAAAGTTCAAAAAAAAATTCAAAAATGTAGACATAAAACTGAGAAGAATGGCGCACCAGAAACTAAGTTCTGGACAATGAATTCAACAAATGAACATGAACTGAATAAATAAATTCAATGTTCACAGCAAGGCAAGCAAAGTTTCAACATGTGAAGTTTTCCAGGACTATATATTTAAATTAATGTAAAAACACAACAAAATGCCTTATCAGTATTTTAAGAGACAGCCTCGTAAAAAAGAAAGACAGACAGAAGGGGAGAGAGAGGAAACTATATATTATTACAAGAAAAATAAATAAAAGGATAGATTTTGAATTAGAATTAAATTATTAATAGTAAGGCCTAATTTATGGCAGCAACCCATATCTATGTAAGCCGCTATACATTCATTTATTGCAAAGTCAGCCTGCTTTTATTTCAGCAGTTGATCAGCAACTAATAGCAAGCCACCCTTTATTTAAGACTGAGCTGACCTTGGGTGAAGTTGTACAGAGTCTGGACCAGTATAAATATGGGAAGGATGGCAGTCAGTTTCCCTCATAAAATAAAGCATTAGCTCTTCTGATGAATGCACATATCTTCTTCTGATAGCAGCAATTTCAGCCTTTCATCATAATAATTATTGGAATATTTGAAATCGGGCTCATTGGCACATATAACCCAAAAAAATTCCCTGGAAATCTGCTACATCATTATTTCTAGAACAGTAACTTGATTTTGAGGAATAGCTACTGGGTCATCACTCTCTACTCAAGTGATCCATCATCATTTTCAGAGAAACATTTCAGCATAAGAAGGCCAATACACTGCAAATATTGTGATTTCTACATATACATCTATGAATTAGGCTCATAATCTCTCCCTTGAATTCTCTTTATTAATAAGTATATTAATCTGCATCAGCATGAGCCTTAGTTATGGCCTTAGAATTAGTGATCATAAACTGGTACCAGTTCTACCTTCATAATGAAGCAGTATCCAGGAAGAAAATCCAGATGGGATTGTTATTTGGTTTAAATCAATAATGAGGCACCAACTTTGACAGGTCGTATCTCCTTTGGCTCTACACCAAACCTGCAATATTATATATCTAGATAAAACTGTAGATCTGCACTTTCCAATGGCTCTGGTCCCACTGAATTTGGTTGTGCCGATCAAAAGGTTACACTGACTGGAACCTAAACTGTTATATTTTACCCTCATTTGAACTAGTTCTGAAGCCGGTCTCACAGAATTTGGTTGCACCAGTCGAAAGTTTTTCTCCCTGGAACCAAACTGTTGTTTTTGATCCTTGACTGGACTGATTCTGAAGCTTAAATTGTTTGGACTGGTATGCTTATGCTTCTGACAGAGGTAATGTATATCATATATCATTGCCAAGCTCTTTAAGTCTACTTTATAGTGGAATAGTTGCACTTGAGATTTGAGGTCCTTCGTAAAAAAATATGACTTCGACAAGATGCTGTTAATTTTGGCTTTGATCTACAACTCATTCAGAAGCTGAAATTTCATTGACTGTAACTTCCCGGTTGCATCTCCAATATATGTAATATTATATATGCGAGGAATGCTCCCTGAGTCAACTTTCCAACACAAAAAGTCTCACTCAAATCTGTACTCTGTAGCAAAAGTTATAGCTCCAGAAAGGCTAGGTACTATTTTTGAGCTCCAGTCCCTGATCATCATGGTTGTAATAACACTTGCAGAGCTCCAAATAGCACAAGAACAGAAAGTCTAGCAGAATGTAATTCAGAAAACAACATCGCAAATTATTCAGTAATCATTCAAAATATTAGAATTATTCTCCTAGGGTTTTGTTGGTTAGGATCTGCATGCTTTCATTGCCCATTGCTTTCACCATTACTCATCCTGCAGTGGCTCTGAACGACCACTCTTGCTAGCCACAAGGCAGACTCTGGGCCTGAAGTTGGGGTTTGTTGATCCAACGAACACTCTTGTTATCCATGTTAACACCACATCCACTCACTGCAGGCATGGTACCTCCGAAAGCCCCTCAAAAGCTTGTCCTGAAAGTATTTCACGAAGTAATGAATTTCCCCCTGATGAAACTCCTATGAATATATGTGATGAGTATTCTAGTGTTTACGATAAGCTCAAAAGGCACACACTTCTTTTCTTTGAAGGGTTGATTCCTCTAGAGGCCTTCATAAAGGCCTGGAAAGGCACACACTTCTGCTTTGTCAGGTGGATTCCACTAGAGGCCATCATAAAGGCCTGGGTCAAGGAAGTCTGGGATCCACATGGTATCTCCGAAGGCCATTGAAAGTTTGTCCCAAAAGTATTTCATGAGGTAATTAATTTCCCCCTAATGAAACTCCTATGGATATTTCTGTTGATGAGTATTTTGGAGTTTGTGACAAGCTCAAAAGGCACACTTCTCGGCTTTGTCAGGCGGATTCCATCTGTGGCCATCATAAAAGCCTGGGTCAAGTAAGTCTGGGAGCCACATGGATTGCACTATCTGAGCACCCAAAGCCTGACAAAAGGCTTTTGGTTGTTTTTTCAAGAGTCGCATTGTACTGCAACTGAAGAACATTTTCCTATGTTTTCAAACAGAAAGATTTTGCATTCAAAGCTCATAAACATGACATGAAAACTTCTCACAAATGATCCCCTCGTAAAGAAAGAGAAAAGGTTTTAAAAAGTAACTGACCTTGTATTCTTTTATTCCAAAATGGAAAAATCGAATTTCTTCAGCTCTTAGAAACTCCATATTAACTCCTGGATAAGGTTCAGGACAGAGATAACTGGCATTCATTCAATGTAGACAAATTCATTAGCATATTACTCCATATTTTGTCAGTTATCTGTATGTATGCATTATCTACATCTTCACATCAAAAAGAAATGCAACTGCCATGAAACACAAATGCCTAAATCTTCCAAGGTAAATCAAATTGAAACAAATAAACCATCAAAGGAATAGAGAAGAATCAATAAGGCCAAAATTGGAGCACAAAAAATTCCACAACTTGCCGTGATTGTATCAATGTCTAGAAATTGCACACGAATACAACCATCTTAGTTATCCCCATCTTTTCTTAGATCTGAATTGCTGCACTTATTCTTGGAATGAATTCCAAACAGAGAAAGAACATTCTTCACTATTAGCATAAACAATGCATCAATATCTCCAAGCAATGCCAAAAACCTTCACCGAAATTGGAAGGAATGAAGCACTTTCAGTTCAACCCATACTACTTACATTATAGAGCGAAGCTTTAAGGTCTTCAGAAATGGAAAGTTTGCATGGTTGGGGAAACCGGATCTATAAACCCCCTTGTCTACCATTGCAAAATTCAATGGAGGGACAAAGCTAGCAATGCCTCCTTGCTGTCGGCATATTAATTCTGCCTCATTCATCGCCCGGGATCTGCCTG
>JASDQU010100331.1:274624-405612 GCA_032191745.1 Picea mariana | reverse complement strand
CATATTAACTCCTGGATAAGGTTCAGGACAGAGATAACTGGCATTCATTCAATGTAGACAAATTCATTAGCATATTACTCCATATTTTGTCAGTTATCTGTATGTATGCATTATCTACATCTTCACATCAAAAAGAAATGCAACTGCCATGAAACACAAATGCCTAAATCTTCCAAGGTAAATCAAATTGAAACAAATAAACCATCAAAGGAATAGAGAAGAATCAATAAGGCCAAAATTGGAGCACAAAAAATTCCACAACTTGCCGTGATTGTATCAATGTCTAGAAATTGCACACGAATACAACCATCTTAGTTATCCCCATCTTTTCTTAGATCTGAATTGCTGCACTTATTCTTGGAATGAATTCCAAACAGAGAAAGAACATTCTTCACTATTAGCATAAACAATGCATCAATATCTCCAAGCAATGCCAAAAACCTTCACCGAAATTGGAAGGAATGAAGCACTTTCAGTTCAACCCATACTACTTACATTATAGAGCGAAGCTTTAAGGTCTTCAGAAATGGAAAGTTTGCATGGTTGGGGAAACCGGATCTATAAACCCCCTTGTCTACCATTGCAAAATTCAATGGAGGGACAAAGCTAGCAATGCCTCCTTGCTGTCGGCATATTAATTCTGCCTCATTCATCGCCCGGGATCTGCCTGCAGCTACTCCATCGCTCCGTTTCAACTGCAATTTCACCATGCAGCACAAGATGGCCTCTTCACACAATTGCAGTGCATGGGTAACATAATTACTAGCTATTGTTCCACCCCCTATCCCTTGATTCCCCAAAACTGATATTTTCATTTACCTGCAGATGAAGAGTATTACATACAAAACCACCATAATCCCCTTCTCCAACGATGCAACACAGAGATTTTGAAAGTGGGCAGTGAAATTGATCAGAATTAAACATACCATCTTGTTGTTTTGGACAGAATTGCACACAAACCCACCATAACAGACTTCCCAACAATAAAAACAGATTTTGGAAACAGGTAATAACTTAGTAAGAATACTCATAATTATACCATTTTGTTGTTTTGGGCGGCATTGCATACAGAGCGACCATAACCTGCTTCCCCAACAATGAAACATGAAGATTTTGAAAATAGGCAGTAAGAATGCTCAGAATTAAAAGTATCGTTCTGCTGTTTTGGACAGCACTGCATACAAAACCACCATAATCCACTTCCCCAACAATGAAGCACAAAGAGTTTGAGAATGGGCAGTAAGAATTTACAGAATTAAACATAACAATTTGTTGTTTTGGACAGCATTGCAACAAAGCCACCATAACCCATTTCCCCAACAATGAAATGCAGAGGCTTTGAAAATAGACAGTACGTATATTCAGAATCAAAGTTGAGAAACACAGTTTTGCAAACGATTCTAAAGGCTTAACTCAGACTTGACAAAAACTCAACAGCAGAAACCATTCCAATTGAGGGTTTTTCCTTTCCTTTTTGGCATTTATATTTGATGTCAGCGAGCTTTTTCCATCTTGCTGAGAGTTTGCCTTGTTGGGCAGTGAACAACCCACAAGTACTAGCGGGTCAGACTTGCTGCTGGCCAGTTTGACTCACCAACAGAGTATCAAACTGAGGACTGAGTTAACTCGGCTCGGCAGCAGGGCTGGGCCGAGCATGACCCCGGAGAACATGGAAGACTTGGTGTTTTTTTTAACTATACTCAGAATCATACATATCATTTTGTTGTTTTGGACAGCATTGGAAATAATTACAAACCCGCCATAACCCCCTTCCCCAACAATGAAGCACGGAGATTTTGAAAACCGGTAGTAGCAATACTCAGAATTAAACATACCCTTTTGTTGTTTTCGACAGCACTGCATATCAAGCCACCATAACCCTCTTCCCCAACAATGAAGCACAGAGATTTTGAAAATGGACAGTAAGGACACCAAGAGTCAAACATACCATTTTGTTGTTTTGGACGAGGATTGAGGTAATCTCCAGTTGGGTATCAAGGAGCTTCTTCATTTTATCAGTCCTGGTCTTCTCTATGCTCTTCATGGACTGTGTCAGATTGTTCATGCTCTGTTCCATCTTATAACCAAAGGACTTGAGGGTCACCCCTCTCTTCTTAGGTCGTCTGTGCACATCATCATCCTCGGTGGCACTCATAGAAGCCGAGCTTGGCTTGGATTCAATGGAGGCTGCTTCACAGATGCTATCCACATCATCATCCTCAGAAGCCATTTCTTCTTCTTCTTCTTCTTCTTCCTCTTCTTCTTCATGGAGCTTTTGTCCAGAAGCCCTGTGCACAATGCGCTCAACGCGCTTATAGAACAGAAACCTGGAAGTCTCTCCGTGCAACTTGGCCTTGTTGTAGGACTTCTTGAGGCGATTCCACTTGTATTTGCACTGGACTCCACTGTAATTAGCGCTGCAAACAGCATTGACAGCATCGGCGATTTGGCCCCAGTGGGTTTTCCCCAATCGGCCCCGGCTGACATTGAAGCACATGTCTTCGAACTTGAGGAGCAAGACATCAATGGCGGTGTTGGGCCATAGCGCCTCCTTCTGGGCTCTGGAAGGGGACTCCGTCATCTCTTTTCTTTTAAGGGACAATGGAGGACGGTTGTCGATGGGATTCTGCGATTGAATTGAGGGCGATGCCATGAAGTTTTGTAGGACTGACCTTATGCAGGCTATGGACTCCTGCTTTGATCGAAAATGGTGTTGTTGGTGATGATACTGGGAGGAGGATGCCCTGGGGCTTTGCTGCACTGTGTTGAGATTGTAGTGAGTGAGGGTCATGGATTCCGGTTCTACGATGGATGAGGTTGATCCCTTCTTGTTGTTGTGTTGTTGGTGGTGTGGGGATGTTGTTGTACTTGGCTCCTCTAATAACTGAGGCGTTTTCACTGAATCCCCCATTCTCTGCCTCCACGTTTACTTTGATTTTGAACTATAAAACTCAATATCAAACTCTGGTCTAAAACTTTTTCTTGGTAACTGAACCCCTTTTTATTGCTGGCAAGGAGAGTCCAACACCGCAACGGGTTGCTTTGGGTAGCGCTGGGAAAGGATGAAAAGGAATCCCACTTTTCCATATTTTTTTATTATTTATTTTCTCTTTTCCTCGATCACCTTGGAACACCGAGTAAATTACATAAGCTGTTATGTCAAGGTTGGCTGGCTGTTTTTTCACTTTGTAGTTGTCTTAATAAAAAGTTTAAAATCTTATATAATTTGGATTTTTTATTATATAATTTTGGGTAAAACGAAATAATTTTTTATTATTAAAATTAGATTTTTAAATATACATTTCTGATTAAAAATATTCTAACAATATGTCTCACTCACACGTTGACATATATATATAAATGAATTCAATTCTTTAACACGTTTATATATATATATATATATATTCAATTCTTTCATAAATATGTATTACATTTAAATGCATAATCTCGATAATTAATTTAAATAATTTTTTTTAAATTAAATGCATAATCTCGATAATTAATTTAAATAAAAAAAAAATTAATTAACAAATAATATAAAATATAATTAAAAAAATTCAAACCATATTTTAATGATATAAAACTGAATTTTAAAAATGATAAAATGAGATTTATATAATGTGGATTTAAAAGAATTAATGCATATTTATTGATATAAAAGTATTCAAAATAATATTTGAAATAATTTATTGGTTTTTAATAATTAATATTTGTGTAATTTTATTATTATTAATGAAATGTTTAATGGTTAAGAACATGTGTTTCAATAAAAGGCAAGAGCAACTTTCATAGCTATATAAGTTGGATCCTAAGAAGTTCTGAAACCAAATTCTAAAAAGCAATACTAAAGAAAATAATAGGATTTCCTTAAGGGACTGGAATTCCTACCTTAAAAGTCTTTACGAGTTCCCTAATGCCACGGACACCATTCCTATTGTCCCTACAAAGAAAGAAGTTTTTTCTTTAGATGACATGGAGTTCAGGGTTAAGCGGCTTGTAAATGGGAAAGCTAAGGACATTGAAGGCTACCAAGCTGAAATTTTTAAAATCGG
The DNA here is from genome assembly GCA_032191745.1 of Picea mariana. Classification (NCBI taxonomy): domain Eukaryota; kingdom Viridiplantae; phylum Streptophyta; class Pinopsida; order Pinales; family Pinaceae; genus Picea; species Picea mariana. The sequence goes on along the minus strand of JASDQU010100331.1, from coordinate 401,560 downwards.
AGGGACAATCCTTATCCCTCACATGCACAAGCTCTTCAATTTATTAGTCAAGCAGGGCTTCCCTAAACCTTGGACGCAAAGCCTCATTGTTCCTATTTTTAAAAATGGGGATAGAAACATTCCCTCTAATTATAGGACCATTATGATTAGCCCGATTTTAGCCAAGCTTTATGGAATTATTTTGGAAAAGAAGACTAGCCTTTGGCTAGAAAGTCACGGTAAAAGAGCTAAAGGCTAGGCCAGGTTTAGGAGATATCATTCAACTGTGGACCATCTTGTTACCTTTAGGATCATTGTAGAGGAGTTCTGCAATACTAAAACCAATCTTTTTTGTTGTTTTATTGACTTTAGAAAAACTTTTGGCATGGTTCCTAGGAAAAACCTTTGGAATAGGTTGGAAGAGATAAAAGTGTCTCTCGAGTTGAGGGTTGTTGCAATAAGGATGTATGAGAACGTTATTGTTAAGTTTAAAAACATTGAGCGCTAGTCAAAAGAGATTAACTGTAATATCGAAGTCGAACAAGGTTGTCCCTTGTCCCCTACCCTTTTTGGCATATACATTGACAAGTTAGAAGAATGCTTGGAAAAAGCAGGCTATGTCGGCCCTACTCTCACTGATATAGTCATCAATTTTCTTCTTTATGTCGATGATATCGTTCTTATTGCAAGGAGTCCCCATGATCTTGAAAACCAACTAAGAATCCTCAAGGATTTTTGCTCCAATATGGGTATGACTGTTAATATTGAGAAGGCTAAGGTCATGATTATTAAATCCAATAATATCCCTTATGATACCTTTGTATATGACAACAAAACTTGGAGGAAGTGACTTCATACAAATATCTTGGAATTGATATTCACCACAAGCTCAATTGGAATTATAGCATTGAGAAAAGGATTATTGGGGGATAGAAAGCTTATTATGGGCTGGAAAACAATTGTAAATCAGTTGATGTTAGGAGTTGGGATAAGAAGAAACTCCTCTTTGAGACTCTTGTTACACATGTTATTCTTTATGGATGTGAAGTATGGGGTTGTAGTATCTCTCGTGAATTATGGAGAAAGATAGAGCAAATACAAAAGAATTTTATAACTTATAATCTCAAAATTAAAGGAAATACACAATATCTCATCATCCTCTTATTAACAAGAATCTCCCCCATTGAGAGCATGGCTATGACTAGATGCCTAATGTATAAGAACAAGTTAAACAGCATGGAAGACAAAAGGCTACCTAAAATTGCTTCAAAATCAAGTCATAACCACCATCAACTCAAGCAAGGATGGCATAAAGACGTTCGGTCTTGGCTAAACTATTGGGGAATCATGGAAGAAACAATTTTGCAGAATAAAGATACTATTGAAAAAAAACATCAAATCAAAATTTAAGGAGAAAATGTGGTGTGATAAAGAGTTAGAGGAAAAAATAAAATTAAGGTATTATAAAGATGTAATAAACCCTAATCTAGAAGATCAAAATTATCTATCTGTTTTGCCAAGTGTAAAGAAAAAAATAAGCATTACTAAGATAAGAACAAATTCTCACGAGCTCCATAGTGACACTGGGCGTTGGTCAATTCCTAAAATGCCATGGGATGAAAGAGTGTGTCACCTTTGTGACACTAAGAATGTTGAAGATGAAAAACACTTTCTCTTAGATTGTCTAGCCTATACCCATATTAGATCTCATTTTCAAAATATTTATCACACTACCAACCTTTCCAACCTCTTAACTCAACAAAAGTATGGTGATCTTGGAAAGCTTCTCTTAATGCTTTTCGAGCACAAAAACAAAATTCTAAAGAATCACAAGTTATCACTTACCCTCTTAAGGCCTGATAGACCAATTCAGTCTTAGTGGACGTTAATCATCATCATCATCATAAGTTTAAATCCAAAAGGGGTATGGTATGTATACATCTGTATACTTTAGTAGATTTTGATCCATTGTCCCACAAACAAGGATGTCTCATACACTAATTTGATGTGTGATTTGATCTAACCTTAAAAATAGATTATTATTATTATTATTTGGTGGATTTTTAATAGAATTAATGCATATTTATTGATATAAAAATATTTAAAATATATGGTATTAATTTATTGATTTTTAATTAATATTTATGTATTTATTATTATTATTATTTAATGATTAAAATTTTATTATATGTTAATTATATTTTTTTTTAAATTAAAAATGTCTTATATATTTAGGATAAACATCCATTATTATTATTATTGATATTCTAAAAGTTTTTGTAAAATAAAAAAAAAATAAAAAAGCGCATGGTATTTTATGTTAATTATGGATTTTATTTATTTTAAATTAGAAATGTATTCTCCTCATTATCAAAAGTTTTGTAAAATAGGGAAAAGATAAGTTAATAATAAAATATATAAATTATAAAAGAATTAATTATTAAAAATGATAATTAAATCATTTTAAATCATTGGTAAAAAGGGAGAAGATTAATTTAATAAAGAATGAAATATAAACTAATAGTTGAATGTTATATGTTATCTCACTAGGAATAATGATAAATTTTGCATCATTCTTATATTAGAAGAATTAGATAAAACAAAAAAATTAATTATTAAATAATGAAAAAGAGAGAGAAAAAGTTACACAATAAGGTGAGGAGAACGATTAGAAAAGTAATCAATTATGAAGTGAAGATAATCACTTACAAATAAAAATTAACAATATCCTTGGACTCATAAATGAGTAAGATCGAATCTAGTGAAATGAATTTTAATTTGAATGATTGTATTATTAGTTTTTGTGAAAAACACTTCTAATCAAGCCTTTAGAGATGACGGTTTATTAAAGCAAATGGAGGTAGGATGGAAGTCTCTTTAAGACAAGCCTCTTTGTAGAGGTTTTATTTTTTTTCCCAGCAGGTCATAAAGTTATACCACTATTATGTTGACTCATAAATTAGGATTTCTTAGATGGAAGTGTGATGTGAAAAATTGATTAGCAAGATAGATGAAGTTTAGTATTATTATTGTTTTAATTCGAAGAATTGGATGTCTAAAAATTGATATCATGTGTGTCTGATTATTTTTTACCTATATATCTAGAAATAACCCATCGACAAGTTCGTCGGGATTCATACCAAATCATTGATGCCTCAGCGGTCCAATTTGGTCCACTGCACACAAATGGACCTCCTTGGGTTTGGTCCAAAGACCTCCTTGAAGCTTAAAGGAACAAAGTCGATTCAGTGAGTAGAAACAAACCCTGGTAATGCATTCAATGTGTAAATCTTATATTTGCATTTGTAGAAACAAACCCTAGTAATGCATTCAATGTGTAAATCTTATATTTGCATTTGTAGAAACAAACCCTAGTAATGCATTCAATGTGTAAATCTTATATTCACACTAAAGATTCCTTTGCAAGCATAGTAATGTTTATAGGGTATCTTGTTCATGCAGCGACAATGCCATTGGCATGACGATATCTATTTTCATCTAGTATGGTTTCCCTACTTATGAATTGTTTATTTGGCTTGAATCACAAACACGAAGATACCCCATCAAACCTTCATTGTAAGTTCCACCTATTCACCATTGTTTTCAAGTATCATTTTGCATATCCATGAGCTTGGAAAACAAAGGATTGTTGTATTATTATACTCAATTACAAGTGTCTCAATATTTGATATTTTAATGACATAGATTGAATTGAAGATAGTTAGTAGGGCATACAAATAACATATCTTAATCACAGTGAATGCACAACTACTAGGTCCAACTTTGTATGCTTATAACAAAGATTGTGTTATTGTTAAAGCCTATAATGGAGGCCAATACATTGTCACTCTTCATTGGTATGTCTTTACTATAGAGAAGAGTAGGAAGAAGAGGAGAAAGGGGTGGGTCGCAACAATGGGAAACATTGAACATCTTTTCACTACATTTGCATTCATGTCTATATTTGTATCCCTAAGGTTGCAACCCACAGAGGAAAGGATTTTCTTTCCCAAATTGTATATATAGGGACCACATGACACAGAGCACCTAACCACTACATAACAACTTAGAAGAAAAGAAGGATAAGTTGATCATAGTAGCCATTAATGTTAAATGGAGCGACACTTACTCATTATCTCAGTGAAATTGTTGCCACTGTAGAATGTGGCATGATCATCATTCCATCCCAAACTATGCACACCCCATTGCATTGAGATGATGAGGCTCTCAAAACATGCCTAGCAATGTTATTTCCTACATACCCAACACATTGCAATTTAGAGCTCGATCCCATAACAAGAATAAGAGGGATTTATACGCGTTCAAATCCCACAAGTGAAAGAGAATATAATTATGACAGTGCTCAACATTTCACGAGAATGGAGGAGATGATAGAGCAAAGAAGAAATTCCAACAAATGGATGTCAATGGGGAGCTTAGGTTTGATCCCCACTACATAATAATTTCATGTTTGATTGTTTTAGTTACCTTATTGTTCTCACCTTTAAGTCCCTTAAATTTGGCAATTTGAAATATTATTTTGACATACCATGCAATGCTTGATAGTTCATATATGATTTAGGGCAATTTTGATACTATTTATAGCAATGACTGCATTTTACTTTTGGTTATGATAGCTACCCTCGTAGTCAGATTACCCTCCCCTCAATCCTAAGCAAAATTTCTCAATATAATTATTCTATTTGTACATAAATGGACCAAAAAATTTACAACCTTAATAGAATTTCTCTATCAAAAACAATTAACACTTAATCATTAAAGATGAAAAAAAACATAACATAATTTTTCTTTATTTTGAAATTACAAATTACAAATATATTATAGTACAATAATTTGAAATCACTATTGTATTATGTAATTATATTCTCATTATAAAACCAATTTACAATAATTAATAATTATATGAGAAATCAAAATGTAACAATAATCAATAATGAAGACAACACCAACACTGAGTAAACATATATCAATCACTCATATCACAATGTCAAATCAATACATAACTTTAAAAAAACATCTTACCATAAAAATATATTATATGCATTATGGATATGTGAAAATATATTATATGCATTATGGATCTCAAAATGAGAACATCATGCCTACCTTTTTATGTAAAGGTCATTGATATAAAAAAAAAACATATAAAAGTTTAGAACTTCCTCCCTTGAAAGTAGGGAAATAGAGTTTTTTCAAGGGAAATAGAGTTTTCGAGGAGGCACCATAAGACTTATGCAATCTTGCAAAAGTTTTATCTTGCCCCAATCCCATTATAAGAGGTTACACATGAACCTCCTCTTTATGTTTGGGTGAACTTCAAGCAGTCTAGCCATATAATGACTTTATGTGGGATAAGGGATAAATAATAAAGTCCTTATCTTTTTCAAATGGAGTTTAGCATTTCAATTATGTAACCCAATCTGCATGCGTTTTGCCTTTCATGTCAATGTGTAGAACCATTCGAAATTGCCTTCCCTTATAAAAGTCAAAGGGAGTTGCAAACTTTTGGAAACTACGACACGAGATCAAGACATCTCCATTTCTCAGTTCACATTTGTATTAATGCCCTCGCTACTCACAAAGCTTTAAATTGACATGAAATTCTATATTTGTATCTAAATGTTCCAAATAGTGAGGGCTATATTGTCAATATAAGTGTTAAGTATTAAATATTCAGTCAAATTATGTATTTAGAGTTATTTGGAGTTCAATTTTCAAGTGTAACTTTTATTAAGTATTAAATATTCAGCCAAATTATGTATTTAGAGTCATTTTGAGCTCAATTTCCAAGTATAATTTTTATTTTCGGAATTTGAATTGATATATTTAATATATTAGTGTAATTGATGCAAAACTCATTTTTGTCCACATATCCCCACTTTGGATTTGAATCATGATGCTTTCTTATGATAAAACCCTCCAATGACAATCAACAAAGTCAAGACAAAAGTTACGGAATTCTCTTATATGTTTTAGCATTCATATTGCTTTTTTTGTTCCACTCTTGACAACGCTTTTACCATAATGTCAAAATTAAAAATGGATGCAATATATCTAAAAAATTACATAAACAATGCTTCGACCCTAATGTCAACATTGTAATGTGGCCACATGATGCAATGCAACAAGCACAATGTAGAGGATGATACGTGACGAGGCAGGGTCATATCATTTGATGGATCGATGATAGACATTGCAAAAAGGGTCATCCCATGGATATTGACATTGACAGTGAATGCACATTTAAAGTCACATTAAAGACTAGAGAAGGTAGCAGGATGGAAGGCCATAATGGAACTGAACATCACCTCATGGATATCAATGGTGATATCAATGGTGAATGCATGTTTAAAGACAAAAAAAAAAAGACATATCCTTCTCAATAGAATGCCTTGCGACATGATAATCTTCATATGATGACGTTATTTTGTTTTTGTCTCATTGCAAGTGAAAAATGTTTTAAAAAAATATTAAAATAAGATTTATTTGGAAAATAAAAATTATTTAAATTTGAAATTAATGTATATTTTTCTTAATTCAAATGATGAACCAAATTGTTATTATTTGTCATAACAAAACACAATTAAAAAATAAATGAAGTAACAAAATTGAAGGCCAAAGCATCGATTGCCACTTTTTTTTATTTTCGAGAGTCATCCATTGTTGACACCCAAAGTTTTGGGTAAAAGATCGTGCACGTGCACAAACGAAGATGTGTGTGCATTTCAATTTTTGTGCGCACTCAAGAAGCTACGTAGTGGGTGACATGAGGCATGCACTAGTTCAAGTTTTGCTAATGTGCGTCAGTACAAGTTATGCCAATGCGCGCCAGAAATTAAGAAGACATTGCATGCACGCCGGAATCAAGAAAAGAATCTCCGAGAAATCTGCCCGAATGATTACTTCAAGTAGCACGAGAGATCATGGAGTAGTAAGGAGATGAGTTGGCAAGGTAGTTAAGACTGCCACGATTCCAAATAGGCTTCGTGGAATGCATGTGGGTGACAGAAGCATTCAAGATTTGTAGTCAGAGGAGCAAGTGGGGCAGAACTGAAAAATGACAAAGTGCCAGAGCAGAGAAGAAGATAAAAGAGATCAATGAAGAAAGAAAAAGAGTTACTCGGTTGGTTGGTCAGTAATTGGTTGTTGTTGTCAATGTCCTTGAGCTCGCTCTGAGCCTATGTTTTGTAATGTATCTGGTTGTGAGTCTAGGTCTGTAATATTTGCAAAGTATGAAGGAAAGTGCATGACGCTATATAATGTAGTACTGGAAGTACTGGAAAAATATAGAACAACGCAAGGCTCTGTTGTTGTCAAATGATGAGTTGCTTAATGTATGTTTCTGAATGGTTGAATGAAGATAATAAAGTTGTAGTGATTCTTGTCTTATGATGAGTTGATCATGTGTCAAATGAATGTATGTGTTGTTGTTACATATTATTAGTAGTTAAGCATATTGCAATAGAATGTATGAATGCCAACCCGAATGGATTCATGTGTAATTAGGCATTCATCACCGACACAAGACCATATGGTCTCTGTTATTTTCATGGCATCTCGGGTGAGGCCTTCTTAAGTCTTTGACAAAGGATTGATATGCCAATGCCTTGGAGATTTTGTTGGTCTACTCTGGACGAACCCTGAGTCTTCAACCCCCTAGCATTAAGAAGGACACACACAAACATGGAAAAAGCCAACATCCATATATAAAGTTAGAATTCTCATTAATCTCAAACTTTAATCGATTTTTTGGCGATCTGAGTTAATTTGAAATTAAACAAAACTTCTAAAAACATTGTTCCACCATACACAAGCCTTGAATAATGATAACACTTTACTCATTCTTAAAGTTTTAATCAAACTATTTTTTAAAATATGGTGGAAAATAATATCTATTAACTATAAAATTGTTTACTCAATATTATCACAATCTTTAAAATATAAATACCATGTCTAAAATTATAATCTCATATATCTAAGTTGGTAGTGAAGGATATATAAAAACATTAAGCTTGATAAAAAGAGTATACCTCACACTCTTTATCAGTGCCATTGCACACATAAACAGATTGATTACTACAAAGATTAATTATCATAATATGTGATGTAATTATACAGATACAATTGTTGAGCCTTTACAAATCTAGTATCAACCACAATGCTTCTTGATATTTGAATTAACGAAGTTCCAATAATGATAAAGTTTCCCCTTGGAATCTAGCAAAGGCCATATACACATTGCCTTTACTCATGATCATTGTAGTGCATCGTGGAGGAATATTAAGGGGAGGTTTTTTTTATTTAAATGGTCAAAGATTGGCCATGGTTGTTGAGCACTCAAAGGGCCAATTCCATCTAAATTGCATGCAATATAAATACCATTATATTATAATGAAATAGGCATATTAATGTTAGTAATCTAAATTGCATGCAATATAAATACCATTATATTATGATGAAATAGGCATATTAATGTTAGTAACATGCTAACATTGAAATAAAGATAAGTATGCATCATTTTAATTTTATAAAATAGATCGTATTGTAGGTTATTTTGCTTTATCATCTTTATTAACTAAGTTGGCTCGATATAAAAGCTTGTACTTAGTTTTAATTATTGATTTTTTTAAATTAAATTTTATACATAATTTTAATGAATGATTTGTTTTAAAAAAATTGAATTTTGATAAAATTCCGTTTTACTATTAAATCAAAACTTCAATGAGATACCTTCTTGTATCAAGGATAATGGCCTTTACTATCTTTACATGTTTTTCATTTGTTAAATTATATATTATTTTTTTTTCTTCTTTCCTCAAAAAATTTCACTTTATATTCATAGAGAGATATAAATTGTTCATTACATATTGAACTTCACCAGTAACTTCAGCAAAATATCCAAAAAAGATCCCCCAAAAAAACCCAGACTGTCCATCAAAATGTCAACATTGACATCCTATCCAGAATCCATATTACAGACCACTAATGACATTAGAGTCTATTCCAACATAATCTTCTAAAACATATTAATGACCATCAGAGACGATTGGAAACTAGAAAATATCTAAGAACATATGGGAGCCTTCATGATCCCCCACACATTGGAAAAATTCAATTTTTCCAGGAAGCCTATTAAGGGCAATCTTAGAAAGGTTGTCTGCCTTAGTGTTATCTTCACGATAAACATGTTGGAAAGTAATAGCCTGAAAATGTGATTTTAACTCAGAAATCCCGTCCTTCCAGCACTCCAATGCTATAACATGAAGTTGGCCTTTACCAATCAGCCAATCAATAATGAACCTTGAATCACCCTGCACAAAGAACTCCAAGATGTCAAACCGAATGGTCAATACTAGAAGAGCCCAAGCGCCAAGCAACTCCGCTCTAGTATTGGAACCCAGGCCACAATTTAAATACCATTTATAGATTATGTTCTCATTAATCCAAATGACTCCTCCTGCTCCATTATGTAAACCATTTGCGCATGCTGCACCATCAAACCACCCATCCAAACACCTAGCCTCGGGATTCTTTGTAATACTCTGAACCTTCTTCTTCCTAGGATACAACCTGTAATCTTTCAATGCCGAGATGGATAATATAATCACCTTCTGAACATATGGCTTCCTATTTTCGAAGATCGCACCATTCCTTTCCATCCAAAGATACCAACAGATAAAGGCCGGTAGTGTTGGATAACTTGTAATAAGAGTTCTCCAATTCTTAAAGCATTTAGGGATAGTTGAACCGGTCCATAATCCTGAAAGAGTTAATCTTCTAAGTTACTTTTTTCCAGACCTCCTTCGAAAAAGGATAGTTGACAAATAAATGGATCATCGATTCTGAATCCTACATACACAGAGAGCAAAGACTCGGCCCAATGAAGCCCCTTCGTTGAAGATTATCCCATGAAAGCACTTTATTTTCCGCCACTAACCAAGAAAACAACTTTAGTTTTAGAGGGCAATCCCATTGCCAAAGCACCTTTCTCCAGCCTCCAATAAGGAAGGCATGTTTTTTACATTCAACTGCCTCATAAACATTTTTAACAGTAATCCTGCCCGAAGAGTCACCAGTCCACTTCAGTACATCCAGCCCAGGCCTAAGATTTATGCCATTGTTGATGATTTCCCTTCTAAAAGACTGCCATTCATGTGCGAGTGCACCCTGCAAATCTAAATCTTCGCTAGTTACCCAAGAGTCCCTGATGCTTCTTGGTCTCAGCACCCCTTGAGCCTGAAATAAAAAATAGATCCCTTGGTGATTTAATGCTGAAATAAGACCTTCCGATAACAAGGCAGATTCTCCCATACCTAGAATTAAATCTCTCCCTATGACTATCAAAGTACCAGAACCCGAATACCAGGCAATCCACTGGAGTAAAATATTCAATGAATTCTGAAGGTGCTTCCAAGTCTGCAATCCGGAAGATCCAGAAGCCGACGCCACTCTGAGCCAATGTTCCATAGAAAAAGACAAAAGATACTTTTCTTTGATAATATGATGCCAAAGACCATCTCCCACTAAAACCCTCCACAGAGTATTTGCAGCCATCATCCGACTGAAGCTAAAAAGGTTACACAGTCCCCATCCCCCAAATCTTTTTGGTCGAGCAATATAATGCCAACTACACAGATGATATCCTTTCCTTTTTTTATTGCCATTCCAAAGAAAGTTGTATGTAACTTGTCAAATTCTATGTAGGATCGAGGACGGAATGTTAGCTAGTGTCAGCCAATGGACTGGTTGGCTTTCCAGGACAGCCTTGACCAAGACTAGTCGTCCACCCAAAGTCAACCACCTATTACACCAATGAGAGATTCTAGATTCAAATTTTGTTAACAACCAATCCCAATCCTCTACCTTGTACCTGTCAGCTTTCAAACAATAACCTGGATATTTAAATCCCGAAGCAATGTTATTAACTTCAAAAGGAAAGAAAGATTTGGTAGCATCTAAGACTGTTGGTTGCACTCTAGACTGATAGAAAGATGATTTATGTGGATTGATAATCAATCATGTAGCATTGAAAAAGATAACCAAGAGCCTACGAATCTCTGACCACTCATTTACAGAAGCATTAGTCATTATGAGGATATCATCAACAAAAAGGAGATGGAGAACCCGTAAAAGTCTAGTTACCTTAATACCAGACACCAAACCTTCTTCTTGTCTTTTTTTTAAGGCAAGACTCAAACCTTCCATAATTAAGATAAAAAGAAGAGGTGACAGTGGACACCCCTGTCTAAGGCCTCTTCCTCCATTAAAAAATTCAATAGGCTCGCCATTGATGAGGACAACATAGGTGGTCGAAGTAATACATCCCATAATCTAGTTGGTCATCGGAAGACCAAAGCCTCACTGTAATAGAACAAATCTGATGTAATCCCAGCTAATACAGTCATAAGCCTTCTTCAAGTCAATCTTAAGGATCAACGCTTGCAATTTTTTCACCTTAATGCTATGAATACACTCTTGCGATGTGCCTATGGCATCAATGATTTGTTTGCCTCTAAGAAACCCAAATTGTTCATCTGAGAGAGTACGAGACATAATAGGTCTGATCCGAATTGCTAAGATCTTGGTTATTATCTTGTAATAGAGATTACACAAGGCAATTGGCCTAAAGTCGCCCAAGGAAGCCGGCCCATTGATTTTTGGGATAAGAGATATGAACGTTGAATTCAAAGATCTATTAACCATACCAGAAATGCAAGCGTCTTCAACTGCCTCTCGAAGGTCATATGTAATTAAGTCAAAGAAATGCAAGAAAAACTCTACTATCCATCCATCGGGACCAAGACTCATGTCCTTGGTAAACCCCTTCAGAACCTCAAGAATCTCCTCCTTCGAGACCAACTTTTCAAGCAATTGTACCTCCTCACCTGTTGTCAATCTGGGGTATAATCTCACCGCCTCAATCTGATCCACTATCGAAAGATGTGATTCTTTGTAAAAGGTACTAAAATGTCTCAAAGCTTCTGCCTTAATAGCGTCCTGCCCTATAAAAACTTGATCTGATTCATCCTTAACCTCCCAAATGTGTTTTTTGTTGTGCCTGAAGCTGACATACTTATGGAAAAATTTGGTATTCTTGTCACCCGACAGGATCCAATTTGCCCTGCTCTTCTGGAGCCACAATTCCTCCTCAGCCAGTAATATTGTTGGACAATTGAGAGGGGGGGGGGGTGTGAATCAATTGTTACCGTGCTTAAACAATTATGCTTCTTTTAACTATTTGCAGAAACACTGAATGATGATCACAATAATGCAGGGAAACAAACAATGGCACATTCAGCATCAGTGACATATATGAGAAACACAGAGACAAATATATCCCGAGGAAACCCATACAGGGTAAAAACCTCTTTTTCTTTATATGATAAGTAATAGTTACATTCATACATATGAGCACCAAGTCATAATGAGGCTACAACCTTAGTTTTGCAAGCTGCTACTTGTTGAGAGCACCAACTCTCTGTTTTCTCTAGCACCCACTAGAAGGAAGCACCAACTCCCTGGTTTCTCTAGCACCAACTCCCTGAGTGTTTCCAGCACCAGCTGGATGGAAGCACCAACTTCCAATCATACAGGCACTAACCTGTATAACAAAGAACAAGAGTTCTCCCTTGCACCACCCTGCCACCCTGGTTTCTCTGGCTATAACCAGATGGAAGCTACAACTCCTTGTGTTCAAGCACCCACTTGAACCTATGAGGACAACAGTCCTCCCTAGCATCTCCCTTCCACCCTGAAATATAAATCTTTGCTACTAAAACTTATTACAGTGATATAATGTTCAACAGTGGCTTACTAGACTCATCACTATTCTGTTGCATTTCGTTGCTCTGTCTGCGTCACTGCCTTCCTGCACACATGACTTGCGTTGTTTGTTCTTCTTCTCTTTATGCTCTGTGCACCATCTCCATTCACTGCACAATTCCTCTTCTGTTCAATTCAGCTGCTGCACTCTCCTCCTTCTTCACACATGAATCACCTTCAACAATGACAATCACAGCTACACCAACAACAACAACATCTCCTCTGTACTATGTATTTATAGCTTTTGTGCACCTTGTGCATGCAATGCGCGCAATCCCTCTGCATACTCACATCATGTCGATATCCTTCACAACTCAAGTGCTCTGTATGATCATCATCGTGACTCTTCATCTTCTATGGCCGTTTTTCCACTCATTCAGCATCACTGTATGTTATGCTGAGATTCCTCAGCCTCTCTGGCAGTTGAGACTCTTCGTCTTCTCTGTGACAGTCGAGCTCACCTTTTCTGTTCCAGTTACAGGCTTCAATGCTCATCCAGCTGTCAATCGCCTCCATGAGCATCTTCATCCCTCTTGAAGATTCCCAGAGACTCTTCATCTCCTCTGTCAATCACCCCCGAAGTGTCTTCGAGTCCTATGGCAGAAACCATCAGTGGTTTCTGGCAGTTACACTGTGACGTGCAACAGTAGCCCTCCGATCTCCTTCAGTTTCATTTGCACCGTTGGATTAGCTCTGAAGGATATAGTCGTGATTCATGCGTTTCGCACTTTCGCAATTCAAAGATTATGTGATGAGGCATCTTGACTCTTCATGTCGCGAGCTTCGAAAAAGAGCTTGGTTGTTCTAGCTCCCTCCTCTACGTGACCACAGGCGATGACCACCGGTTACAACGACATTTCACCTTTTCGGTATTTCGGCATTCGTATGGTGAAGCTTAGCACCTCTAGCTTCTTCCTCCATGTTCCATCGATGTGCCCAATGGCTGTGACCACGCGCTTATGCATAAAGTGCTTTCGCAATTTCGCATTCCGTGAATCTGGAGATGAGGCATCTCGACTCTCCAAGTCGCGATCCCCGAAACCCCGAAATGGAGCTTATCTAAACTGACTCCTTCCCTTCTCGTGACCACCAGCGGTGACCATAGGCTATGCCAAAAGGCGCTTCATATTTCGCTAGTTTCCACACCATGCTCTGTTGACTCCAAGTCAGGGAAATTCCAATCGCTTGCCACTTGTCCTATGATTCGACGGTTCATATCTGATCTTGATTCAACAGCTCAGATCATATCGCGATTTCAGCGTTCTTGTGGTTATGTTTCTTGCCTCTCCAAGTCGCGATTCGCGAAACTCCGAAATGGAGTCGGATCAACGGTCCAGATCACACCTTGATCTGACGGTTGCGATTGAATCGTAATTTCGCATATCGTTGTTCCTAAGATGGAGGTTCTCGTCACTCCAAGTCGCGATAGGCGAAGCTCCGAGATGGAGCTCAGATCAACGGTCCACGTTCTTGGTGATCCGACAGTCCTGATCTTTTTGCGATCTCGCATCTCGTTGTTCCTTAGATGGAGATTTTCGTCACTCCAAGTCACGATAGGCGAGACTCCGAGATGGAGCTCAGATCAACGGTCCTCGTTCTTGGTGATCTGACGGTCCTGATCTTTTCGTGATCTCACATCTCGCTGATCCTTAGATGGAGATTCTCGTCACTCCAAGTCGCGATAGGCGAAGCTCCAAGATGGACCCCAGATTGACAGTCCAGAATCCTTGGTGATCTGACGGTCCAGATCTTATCGTGAGTTCGCATCTCACGATTCCTGTGATGGAGGTTCTCATCACTCCAAGTCGCGATAGGCGAAGCTCCGAGATGGAGCTCAGATCGACGGTCTAGAATCCTTGGTGATCTGACGATCAAGATCTTTTCGTGATCTCGCATATTGTGAGTTTGAACCTCTTTCCTTTGGATTTCACGACTTGTGAAACTCCGAAATGGAGTCTTTGTGGTACTCTGATCTTTCGCCATGCATCCTTTTGATCAACGGTCCACGACTGTCCCCGATGGACGGCCGGGATTCCTTCACAGTTTTGGAGAGTTGGATGACTCTTGGACTTATCCGCCTTGCAGCTTCACCATATCTAACGACTATTGAGCCTTCGTAGATACCCCAGATCCTACGGCCCAGATCTTCTCGCGATTTCACCACTTCGCGATTTCGTCCACCTTCGCAATTTCGTCCACCTTGCGATTTCGCCACTTCGGTGGTGAAGTGTTTCGACACTTCAACTCCCGGTATCCGAAGTTCTAAAATGGAGTTTACTCTTCCATTATCACTGCACTGCTGATCATGTTGATCTTTGCCATCGTTGTTCTTGCCATCAATGACAAGCTTACTCCCAACTGTAAACCTTCCAACAATCTCCCCCTTTGGCATTGATGGCAACCCTGAACGGCTGCACTAATCTGTTTGGACCTCCAACTGTAGCATCCGAACTCGACAACTCCTTTTCTCCCCCTTTGACATCAATGTCAAAGAAAACACGCTCCGCCTGAGTTGTTGCGGTAATTTTAGGAGGTATCAGATATTAAGCCAACACAAACTCCCCTTGACGAGATGGACTCTCTTATTCGAGGCCTGCAGATGTTTGTATCCAAACCAGAGTCTTCTTTTTCTGATTCTTGAACCTGTTCATCTTTAGCTTCCGTTGTATCCTCTATAGAATACTCAAAATGCTCACCTCTCTTACTCAGACTCCTTCATCAACCTTTTCTTCTCATGAGTGGATGACTCCCCCTGTCACTGTTATCTCTCTGCTGCTGACTCTTTTCCCCTTTTGTTCCTAAAGGTTAACTTTCCTTGACAAGGTCTTTCCTCTTGTTATCTCTACAGAATGTCATGTATATCATTTTGTAAAACAAAATGTTGTTGTTGAAGAGGCTGCTATCCCACTGACACTCTGCGTAATTGTTGCTTGTTACTATTCAAACAACCCTTGGATCTCCCCATTGATTCTCATCGATTTCTAATGCTGCAATTTCATATTTCTTCCATGATGCATACAATCCAAGGTTTTATGTCCATATTCAATCACAAGAGAAAACTGCTACAACCACTCTCATACCTGTTTTCTGTTTCACAGACAAAGGACCTGTATCAGGTTTCTTAGGAGTACTGATTTTTTCTTTGTTATATCCAATACCAGATTTGTCATTTGGTGATCTCTGACTATCCAAGATCTTATCCAGGGTCATGGAGCTGTTTAAGGACTTGCTTTGGGTGTTTGCCTTCTCAACCTTCAAGACTTCTGCTTCCTGTTTATGACATGGTTCTTCTCCTACTTCATCCATGGGGTTAATGCTAGCTGAACATGCTTTTATTGTATCTGAATCTTCTTCTTCACTTGCAGGGGAGGACTCAATTTCAACATTATTGTTTGTCCTTATACTTTTATTCACCACTTGTCCTGAGTTTACATTTACCTTACATTCTTTGGACGTGAGCACCTCTTCACTGCCTCTGTCACACTTTTGAATTGAACTGAGCGAATTATGTTTCAGAGCATCCACAAGCAGAACGTATTGGGCATCTCCTTTGTCATTACTCAAACTCACTATCCCTCTATCCTTGATTTTACCTGGTTCATCATTTTCAAGGATCACATTTTCTGTTTTTGCTTTTACTTATGGACATAAGCTTATCCATGTCTCCAGTCATGTGCTTGCAACATCCACTTTCTATATTCTCGGAGGCCTTTTGTTTATGAATTGAAAGTGCTAGATCACATTTTTCACTATCTTTCGTTTTCCATGTGTTGGCCTTTCTATTTAAGAACTTTATCCTTGGGTCTGCTTTGTAATTCTTCAGATGGCAGTTTGCAGCTTTGTGGCCAAAGTTGTGACAGTTATAACATTCAATCTCATTGTTCAATAAGTCAAAGTTATTGTTGCAACGTTGTCTTCTCATTGGCTGTTTATTGTTTATTGACCTCCTTAGTTGCATGTCTCTAGACTTAATTTGAAAATTTGCAATCTATGATGGTTTATTACTTTGCTGTATCATTCTTTGTTGTGGCAGAAATTTATTCCTTGGAAATCTTAATTGCTCATGTCTAATTTTTAAGGAACAATTCACAGCTTTGTGACCAAAGTTAGAACAGTAGAAACAATATCCATAGAAAAATTCTTTGTACCTGGAAAATGATTGTCTTCTTTGAGCAAATCGATTTCTTCCATGCTGATGATGTCCTTGAGTAGGGAGTACATTATTTCTTTGTTCTACAGATTCAGTCCTGGCACCTCTTTCTTTACTTGTCCTAGGCGGCTAATTGTCTTCCTTTGTTTCTGAAGGTTTGTGGTTGTCATTGGTTGTAGATTTAACAAACTTGATGGGTTCTTTGTTCCTTCGCTGACCACTACTTGATCCCTCTTCAAACCCCAAACCAGTTTTCATCTTTGGATTTCTTTGCTGATTCAGAATGGTGGTTAATTCTTCTGAGGCTTTGATACTAGACAGATTCCGATGATACAAGGTTTGAAACTTCTCCATCTCTTTCCTAGTTTTCACTACTTCTTCTTCCAAGGCTTCAGATCTTGCCCTCTTTTCTGATAGCTGATGTTTCAGAATATCCTCGATTTTCCTTGCCTCTTCTAATTCCACTTTCAGCAGGGCAAAGTCTTCATCAGGCTGTTTACTGTCTTTCTCAAACTGTATCAACAATTGTTTTTGTTTTCTGTTCTTGATTCTTAGTCTGTCAATCTCTTCCAGTGCACTGATCAGTTCTCCCTCCATATCAACCACAACTTCTTCATCATTCTCTTCACTGCCTGTTCTTTCATTATCATAATTCTCTTTGGCCATAAGCATGAAGTCATTTACTTTATCTTCACATGAAGAATCACTATCGGTGTCTTCTGAGGAGTCATCATTGTTTACACATAAACTCTTCTTCTTATCAAATCTTCTTGATTTGTGCTTCTCTTCATCTTCATAGTTTTGATCATGTTTCTTGTGTGGACATTTATTTGCAAAGTGACCTATCTTACCACAGTTGAAACATTTGAAGGGCAGCTTACCTTGGTACTTGCCTGATCCTTTCTTTAATCTTCTCACGAATTTTGCATCAATTTCATCAGGCTTACAATCCTCATTCTTATCTGCTTTAAATGATGCTTCTCTAGAGGTGGTCTTATCTGTAACTATCCTCATTTCATATGCAGTCAACGTTCCTAGAAGTTGATCAAAAGACAAAGTCTTTATATCATTAAGTTCTTCCATAGCTGAGACCTTTGGGTTGAACCTATCCGACAGAGATCTCAAAATTTTCTGAACTAAAGAGGGTTCCTCATTTTTTTCACCAAGTGCTTTCATTGCATTTACTAGTTCTTCAACTCTCAGAAAATACTTCCCAATGGTTTCATCTTCTTTCATCTGTAGCTTTTCAAACTGTACTCTATAGGTTTGAAGCTTGTCATCTTTCACCTTCTCATTACCTTCATAACTGTTAATGAGTTTGTCCCACATTTCTTTAGCAGTTTGAAGATGCGTCACCTTCACAAACTCGACTTCTGCAAGTCCATTCAAGATAGCATTCATTCCCTTAGCATTAAAGCTAAATTCTAACTTATCATCCTTGGAAGCTAGCACAACGGGCTTTATGTATCCAGTCTCTACTACATCCCAGACATCAGCTCCTAAGGCCATTAGGTATGTTCTCATTCTAACCTTCCAGAAGGCAAAATTTGTTCCATCAAATAGAGGAGGCCTAATGACTGAAGTTCCTTCATGGCTTGTCATGTTTAAGCTCTAGGATCTACCCTTTAGATAAAAAGGGGGCCGGCTCTGATACCAATTGTTGGACAACTGAGAGGGGGGGGGGGGGGTGTGAATCAGTTGTTACCGTGCTTAAACAATTATGCTTCTTTTAAACTCTTTGCAGAAACACTGAATGATGATCACAATAATGCAGGGAAATAAACAATGGCACATTTAGCATCAGTCACATATATGAGAAACACAGAGACAGATATATCTCGAGGAAACCCATACAGGGTAAAAACCTCTTTTTCTTTATATGATAAGTGATAGTTACATTCTTTACATTATCATACATATGAGCACCAACTCATAATGAGGCTACAACCTCGGTTTTGCAAGCTGCTACTTGCTGAGAGCACCAACTCTTTGTTTTCTCTAGCACCCACTAGAAGGAAGCACCAACTCCCTGGTTTCTCTAGCACCAACTCCCTGAGTGTTTCCAGCACCAACTGGATGGAAGCACCAACTTCCAATCATACAGGCACCAACCTGTATAATAGAGAACAAGAGTTCTCCCTTGCACCACCCTGCCACCCTGGTTTCTCTGTTTGTAACCAGATGGAAGCTACAACTCCTTGTGTTCAAGCACCCACTTGAACCTATGAGGACAACAGTCCTCCCTAGCACCTCCCTTCCACCCTGAAATATAAATCTTTGCTACTGAAACTTATTACAGTGATATAATTTTCAACAGTGGCTTACCAGACTCATCACTGTTCTGCTGCATTTCGTTGCTCTGTCTGTCTCACTGCCTTCCTGCACACATGACTTGCACTGTGTGTTCTTCTGCTCTTTATGCTCTGTGCGCCATCTCCATTCACTGCACAATTCCTCTTCTGTTCAATTCGGCTGCTGCACTCTCCTCCTTCTTCACACATGAATCACCTTCAACAACGACAATCACAGCTACACCAACAACAACAACATCTCTTCTCTGTACTATGTATTTATAACTTTTGTGCACCTTGTGCATGCAATGCGCGCAATCCCTCTGCATACTCACACCGCGTCGATATCCTCCACAACTCAAGTGCTCTGTCTGATCATCATCGTGACTCTTCAGCTTCTCTGGCTGTTTTTCCACTCATTCAACATCATTGTATGTTATGCTGAGATTCCTCAGCCTCTCTGGTAGTTGAGACTCTTCGTCTTCTCTGTGATAGTCGAGCTCACCTTCTCTGTTCCAATTACAGGATTCAATGCTCATCCAACTGTCAATCGCCTCCACGAGCATCTTCATCCCTCTTGAAGATTCCCAGAGACTCTTCATCTCCTCTGTCAATCACCCCCAAAGTGTCTTCGAGTCCTCTGGCAGAAACCATCAGTGGTTTCTGGTAGTTACACTGTGACGTGCAACAGTAGCCCTCCGATCTCCTTCAGTTTCATCTGCACCGTTGGATTAGTTGTGAAGGATATTGTCATGATTCATGCGTTTCTCACTTTCGCAATTCGGAGATTCTACGATGAGGCATCTTGACTCTTCATGTCGCGAGCTCCGAAAAGTAGCTTGGCTGCTCTAGCTCCCTCCTCTACGTGACCACAAGCGGTGACCACCGGTTACAACGACATTTCACCTTTTCGGTATTTCGGCATTCGTATGGTGAAGCTTAGCACCTCTAGCTTCTTCCTCCATCTTCCATCGATGTTCCCAATGGCCGTGACCACGCGCTTATGCATAAAGCGCTTTCGCGATTTCGCATTTCGTGAATCTAGAGATGAGGCATCTCGACTCTCCAAGTCACGATCCCCAAAACCCTGAAATGGAGCTTATCTAAACTAACTCCTTCCCTTTTCGTGACCATAGGTTGTGCCAAAAGGCGCTTCATAATTCGCTAGTTTCCACACCATGCTCTGTTGACTCCAAGTCAGTGAAATTCCAATCGCTTGCCACTTGTCCTATGATTCGACGATTCATATCTGATCTTGATTCAACAGCTCAGATCATATCGCAATTTCGGTATTCTTGTGGTTATGTTTCTTGCCTCTCCAAGTCGCAATTCGCGAAACTCTGAAATGGAGTCGGATCAACGGTCCAGATCACACCTTGATCTGACAGCTGCGATTGAATCGCGATTTCGCATATTGTTGTTCCTAAGATGGAGGTTCTCGTCACTCCAAGTCGCGATAGGCGAAGCTCCGAGATGGAGCTCAGATCAACGGTCCACGTTCTTGGTGATCCGACGGTCCTGATCTTTTCGCGATCTCGCATCTCGTTGTTCCTTAGATAGAGATTCTCGTCACTCCAAGTCGCGATAGGCGAGACTCCGAGATGGAGCTCAGATCAACGGTCCTTGTTCTTGGTGATCTGATGGTCCTGATCTTTTCGTGATCTTGCATCTCATTGATCCTTAGATGGAGATTCTCGTCACTCCAAGTCGCGATAGGCGAAGCTCCAAGATAGAGCTCAGATCAATGGTCCAAAATCCTTGGTGATCTGACGATCCAGATCTTATCGTGAGTTCACATTTTGCGATTCCTGTGATGGAGGTTCTCGTCACTCCAAGTCGCGATAGGCGAAGCTCCGAGATGGAGCTCAGATCGACGGTCCAAAATCCTTGGTGATCTGATGGTCAAGATCTTTTCGTGATCTTGCATATCGTGAGTTTGAACCTCTTTCCTTTGGATTTCACGACTTGCGAAACTTTGAAATGGAGTCTTTGTGGTGCTCTGATCTTTCGCCATGCGTCCTCTTGATCAACGGTCCACGACTATCCCCGATGGACGGCCAGGATTCCTTCACAGTTTTGGAGAGTTGGATGACTCTTGGACTTATCCGCCTTGCATCTTCACCATATCTAATGGCTATTGAGCCTTTGTAGATACCCCAGATCCTACGGCCCAGATCTTCTCGCGATTTCACCCCTTCGCGATTTCGCCACTTCGCGATTTCGCCACTTCGGTGGTGAAGTGTTTCGACACTTCAACTCCCGGTATCCGAAGTTCTAAAATGGAGTTTACTCTTCCATTATCATTGCGCTGCAGATCATGTTGATCTTTGCCATCGTTGTTCTTGCCATCAATGACAAGCTTACTCCCAATTGTAAACCTTCCAACAAATATTATGTTCCTCTTTTACAAGTGTAAATTACATACCACTTGTGTATGTACTTTTAAAAAGTTTTTATAGATACGAAACAAAAGGCATCATGACTTGGTTGTGTTTTGAAGGTATTATGACTTAATTGTTTTTTCAAAGTACTAATGTTTTTTTGTGTGTAAAGTGTAACATCATATTTTTCAAGGGGACACTTTTAAAAGACATTATGACACATTATGTATAAATAATCACACACCTTCCTAAAAAATGTTCATTACTAAGTCAAATAAGCCTAACATATGTGTGTCTTGGAATTGTTTTTATGACATAAGTACCTCTCTTTTCTCCCCCATATTCACATGGTGAGTGAACACAATAGGTATGTACAATTTCTTCAAGTCCCACCATTACATAGGTTTCTTAAAACTTACTTTTATGTCTCTCTTAAGTTTACACTTCATTCTTGTTGGGAATTTCTGGGCAATCCTATGTTGATGTTTGGTAGCTATGGGAGGAACATTTTCCTCCGATGTAAACCTATTTTAGATGTGGGAAGATTTTGGAAGTCTAGGAAGTCCATTAAACAACAAGAAGTCTCTAGAAGACAATTCGGCTCATCCAGGAATTAATTAAAGGCCCGCCCAAAAATTAATTAAGTTAATTAAGACTCCCAGAGGAGAAGCCGACCCAGGCATAAGTGACTGGAAGATTATAAATAGGAGACGTCTTGGCTCATTTAGAGACACAACACACTCTCATTCTCTAAGGTAAAAGGTGCGCAAGTCTGAGGAAGGAAGGCTGACACAGTAGCCTAGTCTTGGAGCTATTTTGGTGGTGATCTCTCTCTTTTGTGATGCCTCTCCTAGAGGGTGCGCTACTTTTGTGTGGTGCTACTGCATCTGTGAAAGTTATTGGTAGGCTCTAGCTTTGTGTTAGATCTTGATTCTTGTCTATAAAGCTCTAAGGAGCTAGTGAATGGTTGGATTGTGTGAAAGGAATTCATCTAAGAAAGGTTGTTGGGTTTTTCCCCCATTTGGGGTTTTCCCAGAATAAATCTCTTGTGTACTTTGTCTACTATTTATTTTGTTGCTATGGTATAATTGTTAATGTTAACTAAGAAAAAAACTACACTGCTCCATAAGTAAAGGAAAATCTAACATCCTATACATGCTTAATTCATGGGGATTGTTAATTTGAATTTATCCTTGTTACTTCATCATTGAGGCTTTCAAATGTTTGGATTTATCTCCCTCTTATGGGTTATAGACATATTGACAATTCCACAATCATGCCATACTTTCCATTTTACCTATGTGGAAAATTTGAGGTTGGGCTTTGGAATACTATCATGTGTATGGTCACTAGGTTCACTATCTTGGCCTAGTAACATTGTTTATTCCATCCTTTATATTTTCTCCCACTAAGTTGTGTTTTCTGTGAAATTACAATGATACAACAAGCGCCTGACCTTTCTAGCTCTCTATTACCTTTCTCAAGCATACCAATTTGAACAATTCATTTTTTCTTGGACTATGACATTTTTGTCATACCCCACTTTGTATGTCAACGCCTACCTTCATCCTGTTGGATTTCTCTTTATTTTCCTAAGATCCATTGTCACAGGCATCATTGCTAATAACCAACAATTCCTTGCAACCCTTTCTTCAATCATTGTTGAAGGTAAAAGCATCATACTTTTTTAATAATTTCTCGGTAGACGTTGAACATTCAAGTGGTATCCTTTAAGGAGTTTGTGTCCAATTTTAGTGATGAAAGGAAAAAATAAGCTTTGGTTTTAAAGTTTAGTCTTACCAACCTAATTTTACCACCCCTTCACATCCAACTCATAGCCATACTTTAGTTGAACCTAGCGTTGCAATGAGAAAGGCACAACAACAATGCTAGTATGGAAGTTTCCCAATAACCTGTTTTGATGTTTTGTGCCTACTTTGGTTTAATGAATGTTTGATGGCACCATTTTATGAGGACATACATGTCCATTAGGAGAATTAAAGGGTGTTTCCTAGCATGCCCTTGATGTGCAACATTACAACCATTGACCAAAATACTTGACTCCAAAACTAGAAAGGTTGTTGGGTCTTGGCAATCCACTCACACCTTGTAAAAAGAAAACATCCAATTTACACGATGTTTACCTCTCCTTGGTATGTTTCTCAACTCACTAGTGTGCTAAAGTGTTCCCATGTGCATAATAAAATGTCCTCCACAATCACATTCTCCACTTCTCCCCGCAACCATTTGAAGTGTGCACAGTCTACCATATTACTTTCCACACCACCCCTAAATTACCTCACAATCAACAAGGCATTGACACAAAGCCTTTACAACATCCCACCTCTCTTATACTATGTATAACAAGTTATTTCCTTATTCAATCCACCCACTAAATTGACATGACACAAGTTGGGAACATTAGCCTTTCACAACAATGAGAGGGTAAGGGTCAAGTACATATGTTTTAACTCATTTTGATGATTTGATGTTGAGTGACCGTCATGTTATCCACCTTTCCCATTTAATTGCATTAATTTTAATTATTAATTATGACACATTTAATCTTAATCAAGTTAATCAAGGTCCTCAAATCTTATATACACAATGAGAAAACCTATCATAACTCAGTTTTCAACCAGCAATGAGAATAACCATCACTAGCTACTATCCGCAAATGCAAGCTAACTCATCCCCAATATCCAAGGAAAGCCACGCCACCTAGAATAACACGTTGGTGTTCTGTAAGGGGGAAGACTTTCACTCCTGCCAGATGTCTTTGGGTCTTGGGTCGTTAACCTATTTCATTACAACCTCTACTCTACATGCTTAACCATTCTTTTTAATGTTCTTTAATTTCATATCTTTTATTTATTTATTACATCCTAAAAAAGTTATTCATTATCTATAAGCTAATATCAAAAGTTATTCCTACTATATAAGTCAATATCTATACCGAACCAAAAGCTCTCATATTTTCAACAACTATATATGGGAAATTTTGATCTCAAAGAGAATTGATGCAGTGCCACGCCACTACCTAATACAATATATATTTCCATACATTACATAGATTATCCCTCTAATTCTATCTCCCTCTATTATACTTAGCTTCCAACTTTCACACAAAAGTAAAAACTTAAACTCTTATGTTCACTAACTAGGTCTACTTCTTGCCATCTTCACCCTCACTAACTCCATAATTGTCAACCAAATATGTCACCTCACTTTCAATGGAATGTAGGATCCTATTAACCAATATAACGAAATCGCTTTGTAAAATTGTGTTCCTCTTAGATTTCTTTGATGTTGTATACAACACCAATGACTTTCAATTAAGTTTTTCCATATTTATTTTCATTACTTTTTGTTATTCACCACCTATCTCCACATGTGGCAACTTTTTGAACATAAGACTAGTGAATTGCTTTGGGAACTTATCCAAATTGCTAAAATGAATCTCTATGTGCACTGAGTAGCACTAGATATCCATAATAATGTTATAGATATAGTGAAATCATGTCATGATTCCATCTGAAGTCCTTACTACTCCATCTTTTGTGTCCTTGAATTGAATAAATCCTTTTTCAACAAAGTTATTCTTTCTTATATCCTCCATCGTGACCTTTAACCCTAGTGCCCAACCAACCTCCTATCTACTTTTGTTCCCCTACTCAACCCCCCATCTAGCTCATCATTCAAACTTGAGTTGTGTGCCATCTCTCTTCTTCTCAACTTCTAAGTATGTTCTCCTCCTCACCACAACCATTCACACCTTCAATTACATTGTTTTCTCCCTCACCATCATCTCCATCCTAACTAATGGCCATCATGCTACCATATAAACTGGTCTTGATAACCATTGATTTCACCTCCATCCTATAGCACCCAATCTATAGCATTATATTTCTTCAATGGGCCTTAAGGTGTTCAAATTATCAATCGAATAAGGGAAGACATTAACACTAAGAGGCCAAAGATTTACCTCATCATTGGCTTGGTGAGGTTGTTCTCATTGTTAATATTATGGTAGCTGCAGGAGGTATTTACCTCCATGTGTGAACTTGACGAGAATAGAAGACTTCGGAGAGCAAGAGAAAACCCTAATGAGTTGGTTAATAACCCTAGAAGTCTTGTCGGCTCAAGAAGATAATTTATATTAGGTTATTAGCCTCCAAGAGAAGAAGTCGACCAATAATAATAATAATAATATACTGAACAGACACATATCCAGAAGGAGAAGTTGGCCCCAGCAAATCTGGCAGAACCAGTATAAATACAGGGCGCCAGTTCTCATTTAACAGCATCTCAGAATTGCAGTTCCTAGTTTGGTGCGCACATGTGGAGGAGAGCTGCAGTTGCAGCTGCAGCAGCAGCTAGTTTTCAGTATAAGCTTGGATTATCTCTTGGCTAAGGTTTGGACTATCTGATTAACTATTGTTGGTGCGTTATCCTTGGAAGAAGATGCGCTACACCTTGTTTGACTATCTAGCCTAGGGTTTGCTTCCGGAGTAATTCTCAGTCAAGGTTAAGGTGCTCGGAGGGTGGCTTAGGCCTATGGTTGGGTGACGAGGGTATCGTCAATGGTAAAACAAGCACACTATCTTCTATATTCTAACAGGTTATGGGCCCACACCTCCTTCATTCAGTCTAAATGCTGGAATGAAACATAACTGCTAGGATATTGAGCTCGTTGAGGAACTGTCGCTAGGGTTACTAGCAGAAGCAGCTCCCAAAACACTGTTGCTAGGGTTACTAGCAGGAGCAGTTGCAGAAACCCTAAACCTCTTGTTGAGGCACCTTAAGTGAAGAGATTGACCTAATCTCCGGACAGATCAGAGCGCCTTAGCCTAGCGCATCTCCTGATACTCTCAGCAAGCCATGACGTGAAGTTTGGATTTCTGGTCAAATCTAGGGTTTGACCAAGTCAAGCAGCCATGACGAACTCTATGAAGTCCGAGAACAAGTTAGATGGAGCCTCTAACTTCAAAGCGTGGAAGACAAGGATTGACCTCATCCTTGCCAAGAATAAAGTGTTAGATATCGTGAAAGGAAAGATCGTGAAGCCAGAGTTTGAAGAAGGAGAAGAGAAGGAACCGCAGAACGTTGCAGCTATGGAGAAGTTCAAAGATGTTGACATCAATGCCATGAGTATCATAGTGGATTCCATAAAAGACCACTTGATACCCTACATCTCCCATCTTGACTCATCGAAGAAGATGTACGATGCCCTAACAAATCTCTTCTCAGTCAAAAACATTGGACAAGTTATGAGTCTGAAGAATGAGCTCCGTGACATGAAGATGAATGATGATGACAGCATAGCATCATACTTTGTAAGAATCTCTCAGTTAAGAGATCAACTACAAGCTATTGAAGAGATCACTTCAGAGAAGGAATTGGTGAACATAGTACACAATGGTCTTCCCAAGACATGGGATGCATTTGCCGCAAGCATGAACACAAGGAAGGAGTACCCGACATTTGAAGAACTTTGGACTTGTTGTGCTCAAGAAGAATCAAGGATCAATGCAAAAGAGAAACCCCAAAAAAAGTATGATGATCAAGCCTTCACAGCAAGATTCAAGAACTTCAAGAACAAAAGGAAGTTTGGCTCAAGGAGGAAGCCAAATCAAGAGAAAGACATTTCAAAAGTACAATGCTTCAACTGTCAAAAGTACGATCACTACAAGAATCAGTGTCCCGAGCTAAAGAAAAGAAAGGAGAAACACGAAGCATCGATTGCCGAAGAAAAGGAACCTACAAAGAAGACTAAGCAGGATGGAAGAGACCTTTTCTTCTAAAAAGGTAACAACACTCTTCTCATTTCTTGTATATATATATATATATATCTTGTTTGCATCGTCTCTGTACATATCTTGTATATATATCTCTTAGAAGATAATGTGTTCCAAGAAGAACTATACCTATGGAAGAACAAACAAGATGAAAATGGATATCATTAGATAATACACATGAAAGAATGAAATACAAATCATGTGGAAGCCATTAAGCCAAATCAATCATGAAAAGACTTAGAAGAAGCAAAGACAGAAAGAAGTCAGCAATCGAGAGAAAATTTGGAAAATGACTCATGACGTATTGTAGAAAGACAACAAGACAAAAGCAAGAAAGCCAATTATACATTGCAGAAGACAATAAGGATGCAGATGGAAGCGTGGACTCTGTTAGACGGAGGGAGCCGATTATATGCACTCTTACATGAAGCAAGGGTTACGAGGGAGCTAATCCTATGATCCATTGAAGATGATGAAATATATATATCCATGGTAGCAATCATAAAAGACAATACGTGTTCAGTTCAACCACAGAAGAAGACTTCTACGAAAAGAAGCCTTAAAGTATTCCTGGTTGTCTATCCAGATCCGTGATCCTATGATGAAAAGAAGAAGTGGAATCTATAGGGCATGGAATCTATAAGAAACTCCATGGACCCAAGAGCTAAAGAAAAACATGAAGAAGAACATGAAGATTCCAAGAAAGAAAGAGAAATCAGAACAACCATTCATTGTATCAAGAATCACAAGATTACCAGCCTGATATGAAAGCAATCAAGCAGAAGAACTGAAAATCGTGCTGAAGAACAGTGTATGGAAGACTTATGAATGAAAGCATTGCGAGATCTAGAACCAGAGGTTCTCCCAGATGGAGGGATAAGACTATGATGATTACTTGTTCCAGTACACCAGACATATCACTACATGAATCATTATATCATATGCAACATCCATGAGTTGGAGTTCTACATCAGATGAATGCAAAGAATGTTTTCCAAAGAAATCGAATAAAGAGCGTATGAAGAGAAATCTCAAGACTTTGAGGCATACCAGAAAGAGACTCTTATATGCATATAAAAGAACATAACTTGGTGGAGAACCTCCAGTGCACAGCATAAGCATGGTGAAGATTTCCTATAACATCAAGATGACTACTCAGTAGATCAGATCTCATGATGACAGAAGAAGTGCCACATAGATATGTTCCAGCTTTTCCAACTATGATATACTCTATTATTCAGATCTACATGAAGCTTTCACAGTGTTCTAGACTAAAGTACAATCGAAATCAAGCATTAAATTATCCATGATGAAGTCCAGAAAGGAGGAAATGATTCTCCAATACATATCTTCACAGATCAACAGATAAGCAGACATTTTGGTAAAGCTTATATCCAAGATGAAATAATTTGCGTATTCAAGCTGGAGCTCGTGGAAACAACTTACTTCTTATTGGAAAAGGAATAAATGACTCTCCAAGTTAGGAGGGAGCACTGAAAATATTATTGAAGACATTCATTGAAAAATAGTCCATCTTGGACAGATGCTTTCATGTTCGAAAAGTGGATTGAGATTTCTGACGGACAGTCACTTTCCATTGTGGTTAACATGGAAAGCAGTCTGATTGCTGATGTATCATAAACAACGACTTCCCATTGTGGTTAACATGGGGAGTGGTCTAGGGAAGTCTCTCTTCTTGAGGGTTACTCAAGAAGACTGGCCCACCTCGCCGGACAACGATTTCTCATTGTGGTTAACATGAGGAATGGTCCATTTTGGAGGTTGATGCAGAACAATCTTTTCCTCTTGTGGTTAACGGAGGAAATGGTCCGAACAGTCATTCCTTAGGGTTTATACATTCTCTCCAGGGTGCACTTTGATTAGTGTAGGAGGAATGGCCCAGGGTGGAGAATGGTCTAGGCTCAGCAATCAGGGACAGACATTCCTTAGGGTTATACATTCTCTCCAGGGCACACTTTGATTAGTGTAGGAGGAATGGCCCAGGGTGGGGAATGGTCCATGACAGACATTCCTTAGGGTTGTAGATTCTCTCCAGGGCGCACTTTGATTAGTGTAGGAGGAATGGCCCAGGGTGAGGAATGGTCCAAACTCAGACATTCCTTAGAGTTTATACATTCTGTCCAGGGTGCACTTTGATTAGTGTAGGAAGAATGGCCCAGGGTGAGGAATGGTCCAGGCTCAGAAATCAGAAACAATCATTCTTCCTTGTTTGAGAAGAATAGGGCAGATAGCCCATTGCTGATGAGGGCAGAGATTCTTTCAAATCTCACAAACATGAGTGAAAGATTGGCCCAGATGATTCAATTTATTTTTAACAATATTTTATGTGCAGGATGGCATCAGATGATTGTTATGGAGACTACTTGTCTCCAGACAGTAGAGATATACTACTGTGGAGGATATGTTCCACTATTTTGAGGCAGATATTCTTTCAAAGCTCACAGATGTGAGTGAAAGATTTTCCCACACAAATTAGTTTATATCATAACATTGTTTCTATCCATGTTGCTATCAGATGTTTGTTATGAACACTGTATGACAGTAGATGAGGACTTTTGTGGTGGATATGTTCCACTGTTCGCAACCATACGTTGTTGATCAAGTACGTGTGTGTTACTTGGTGTGGTAGTAAACCATTGGATTGTAGTTATGTACTACTATGGATAGACACAGTTGTGTTCTATTTCTGTTCTAACTGCCTTGAAGACTATCATCAGTTTATTGAAAATAATCACCATCCAGACGAATGATGAACAGAGATTTTCCAGATGGAAATTGGTTCAGAGCATTTACTCCTCTAGATTATAAGAGTGGCTCCTATATCACTCTATGGTGTGAGTGATTTATCCAGCATCATGTCTAATTACTCAGATGAAGTATGGTTCCGAGAGATGATGCAGCTAATGGTGATGGTGATGCTCATGAAATAGTCTAGACGACTATATTGATGCTACCGGGTAAATGGTATGTTTTTGTGCTCAAGTCCATTACCTGTAATACCTCCCTAGCTAGGAGGGAGTGTTAATATTATGGTAGCTACAGGAGGTATTTACCTCCATGTGTGAACCTGACGAGAATAGAAGACTCCGAAGAGCAAGAGAAAACCCTAATGAGTTGGCTAATAACCCTAGAAGTCTTGTCGGCTCAAGAAGATAATTTACATTAGGTTATTAGCCTCCAAGAGAAGAAGTCGGCCAAAAATAATAATAATATACTGAACAGACACATATCCAAAAGGAGAAGTCGGCCCCAGCAAATCTGGCAGAACCAATATAAATATAGGGCGCCAATTCTCATTTGACAGCATCTCAAAATTGTAGTTCCCAGTTTGGTGCGCACATGTGGAGGAGAGCTGCAGCAACAGCTAGTTTTCAGTATAAGCTTGGACTATCTCTTGGCTAGGGTTTGGACTATGTGATCAGCTATTGTTGGTGCGCTATCCTTGGAGGAAGATGCGCTACACCTTGTTTGGCTATCTAGCCTAGGGTTTGCTTCCGAAGTAATTCTCAGTCAAGGTTAAGGTGCTTGGAGGGTGGCTTAGGCCTATGGTTGGGTGACGAGGGTGTCGTCAATGGTAAAACGAGCACACTATCTTCTATATTCTAACACTCATCATGCTCAAAATTAATCTCGACAAATAATACAAACTTTGCATTCCTATTTCAGTTCATCTTTTCAATACACATATTTTCTTATAGTGTTGTTAACAAGGACACTGCAAAAATCAATAACTGCGTTATATTATCTTGCAAAATATGTAGTGCATGACAAACAATTGGAACAAAAGTTCCATCAGCTTTGTGAGTCAAAATCAAGTCGCATCAAAGATCCTACATTGCAATCACAACATTCCCATTCAATCATATTCCCTCTTTTCTATCTCTCATCTTTCTTTTAGCTTTTACATCTTCACTTTCCTTTTTCAAAAGCGTTGAGAATATTTCCAAGTCAAAACTGAAAAACATTTATTAAGTTTTTACTTACTATTAAAAATATCACAATGGACATCTCTCCTCTTTCTTTTAGCTTTAACATCTTTGCTATCCTTTTTCAATAACCGTATTTCCTAGTCAAAACCCAAACACATTTATTAAGTTCTTACTTGCTCTTAAAAATATCACAACAGACATGTCTCTAATCCCATTTTCTCTCTTTTACTCGCATTCCTTTCTATTCACAATAAACCCATCCTTGATGTATTAGTTTTGTCCTCGGATTCACTTGAAGTAGGCTCCAATTTCCTCAAAATCATCTTAACTTTTTAGTTACTCTAATGTGATTGGCTTCCTTGTGCTTTGATGATTCACTTCCCTATTTCAAATTGGTCACAACCTGATCAAATATTTATTCTTATTACAGATGAGATATGTGGAAATCAGTCATACCAGTATGTATGGGTACTCAAAGCTATCTGGACAGTATAAAGCGAAAAACAAAAATACAATCAGATGAAACAAAAAAATTAATTAATATTGCATCAAAGAAAAAGAAAAAATGAGGGAGTGCAAGAGATCTACTAGAGGTCCACAAGACCGGATGAAAAAGTAGTTTGCATGAAAGAATGTTTTTCATCATCGTTTGTTCACAACCTCCACATCGTCCATCTCTTAACAACTTTGGGGCTTATGGCTAAGGAAAAAAATGAATTCCAAACTGTCTCTTAGTCCTTGCATTTTTTGCTTTATCTAGAAATGTTTATCTTAGTTTTCTACCAATATTTCAATATCATGTTGTATTGCATACTTTAGTTCTAGCAGATAAGGTAGTTGCCTCTGTCGAATTTTTTGTTTTCTATGAAGATTTTCAAGTCCTATCAAGATTGCCTACTGGGTCTGTCTTTGACCACAGTTAGGCTCTAAGTTTCAACTGTCTAACAATGGTTTGTTGTTGTTTTAGGACAACAAACTGTTCAGTAACTTCTTGTTGATTTGTTACGATTGCACTTCCAATTTTAGGTGCTCTAGCATGTAGTTTTAGTAACCAAAAGTTAGCACATGCATACTAAAATAAGTACAACACACCTAAAGATATTTACAGCTGATAATAAGCAGATCTAAGAAACTAACACATGCATTTTTGTACACAGGTATTTTTGGTTAACATGACCCTGGATAACCCCCCCCCGGGAAAACCAATTTGGGATATCTGTCTATATAATGATGATCAAAGCAAGAGATACAACAAGTAATGAAATACAATGGAATATGTATACATATCAAGCTCCTCACAAGCCTTGCCACAAGAACCAGAGAGAGATGTGCCCAAACTCAAGTGCGCCCTCTCCCTTTGTTGCCCTCTGCACTGAACTGAAACGCTCTAGCTCATATGTGACCCAATGAAGAAATCTCTCCACAGGAATGTGCTCTCCTGTGCTGTCTCTCCACTGAAACTGTCAGAGCTCGAATCGTCCAAGCAGATATGCTACCAGGTAGTTGTCAGTCCTCTCCACAGGTGCACCCTCCTCCTAGCAGAAATGATCACCATAAATAAATTGAGCCATAAACTGAATGTCTCTCTCCACATAAGCAAGCGCCCAAGCTCTCCTCTCCCTATGCAACAAACCTCATCTCAAGGTGACAGGTCCTCCTCTCCTGATGAGCAAATGAAGGATAATAAATGCGCCTCCTCTCCTAGATGTGCCCCTCCCCCATGTAATATGCTCCCTCTCAAGAATGAAGGCTAAGACTCCATGGAAATACTCTCCATGCAAGCTCCAAGCAACCAAGAACTTATCCTCAAGCTCTCAAGGGTTTCTCCCAAACCTTCATGAAGTGCACCCTCCTTCTCCTCAAGAAATGTGCCCCTCTTCTCTTCTCCAAAACTCACAAGTGAAGAATGAGTCTCCAAAATTCACTTTACCCTCTCTTTAGCCTCCTTTGGCCAACCCTAGATTAAATCTAGCCAAGTCTAATCAATGGGTGAGATCTCATCCAAAAATCTTACTAAAGAAACCCACTTTCCTTAGTTGTTTTATGTCTATTAATTCACCCACATTGTAAATTAATTCACTTTATGACTTAAGTGACATATTTCACTTTTGACTTAAAACTCCTAAGTCAATGTGAAATTAGAATCATTAAGTAAAGTATAAGGGTAATAGTCTTCCCCCTTTGTGCTTAGAGACTCGTAAGCACATGGGGACCACTTTCCAAGGTACCCAAATCTCAACATTCTAGTCTCTAAATTTGCTTATACGACCAAATAATAACAAAAAATTCGATTTGACAAATCCTAATCATCAACATTTTCTTGATCTAATGCCTACAAAATTAAATCTTCATTCTTGTATTTTGTCGATTACCTTTTCTCTGTTGCATACTCATTTTTAGCAAATGTGGAAAGTTTTTGTGAACGCTACCCTTGTTGCAGCAGTGAAGATAATGTTGCACAAATCATAAGACAATCAACTAAACATTATACAGGCATAGAATCCAATAACATCCTCTGGTGGAAACGTAAGTTTCACAAAATATAGTTACATGGGCAACTCTATCACCCAATTCAATTGCACCCCAGCAACCTTAGAAGGGTCGTAACACTACATCATGAGACATGAACAACTGCAAAACTACTATTGGAAGATAACCAAATAGACTTGGACGTTGTTTAAGTTTTGGGATGGTTGTGATTTTAATCACCACAAACTCGTGTGTGTATATATATAGTGTCGAAGCTATGGTCTTTTGTAATACAAGACATTTTTTAAATAAAAGCCTTCTATTATTAAAAGAAAATTGTTATATAAAATTCTAGGTGCACAATCTTGTGGTTTATGCTTTGTATATTGTCTGCAACCTTGTCCTCTAGAGTCTAGACTAAGAAAATAAATGTTAACGTGCCTACAAAATTAGATCTTCATTCTTGTATTTTGTCATCAGATTACCTTTTCTCTGTTGCATACGCATTTTTAGCAAATGTGGAAAGTTTTTGTGAACGCTACCCTTGTTGCAGCAGTGAAGATAATGTTGCACAAATCATAAGACAATCAACTAAACATTATACAGGCATAGAATCCAATAACATCCTCTGGTGGAAACCGAAGTTTCACAACAATATAGTTACATGGGCATCTCTATCACCCAGTTCAATTGCACCCCAGCAACCTTATAAGGTTCGTAAGACTACATCATGAGACATGAACTGCAAAACTACTATCGGAAGATAACCAAATAGACTTGGACGTTGTTTTAAGCTTTGGGGAGGTTGTGATTTTAATCACCACAAACTCGTGTGTGTGTGTGGTGTCGAAGCTATGGTATTTTGTAATACAAGTTTTATTTTTAAACAAAAGCCTTCTATTATAAACAAAAATTGTTATATAGAATTCTTGGTGCACAATCTTGTCATTTGTGCTTTGTATATTGTCTGCAACCTTGTCCTCTAGAGTCTAGACTAAGAAAATAAATGTTAATGTGCATAAAGAAACTCCATTCTACAACATCTTGTAAAATCTTGTAGGCCCGGACTGAAAACACTTGTAATAGGTAAGTTGTGAGTCTGAAGATCCCGGTGAGAAAAGTGCTGGGCTAAATCTTGCTTTCACTAAATGTTGCGTGAGATGCCTTTTGAGATATGCACTTTTCATCAAGAATGTTTCATACACAAGTTGGTTTGGAAGCCAGGAATAAAATCAAAAGTCTTGTACGGCTCACATTGGGGGAAGCTCTTGGATTTCTTCAAAAACATCTTATTTGACACACTATAAAATATAGGGCACTTTGGCACAACCTACACAAAAATATGCTACTGGACATATGTCTAGTTCATATTAAACAATCGTACACTCAAAAAGTGACTGATATGGAAATTGATAAAAGCTTGGAGCTGGTAAACACGTAAACAAAATTAAAGATTTCAGTCATAAGTGCAACAGAACTGCACACTTATCTTTATGCTGGGACCAGAACTGGCATCGACTTCAATGTTGGTGACATCAAATCATAAACTCTAATAGTCAATTATTAGCCACTAAATAAAAAATTAAATTCCATGACCAAGGATCAACGTTCACATCTGTGCTAAATGAGCATATAGCACAGCCGAAGAAACTACTTCCAAGGTGAACTCGACGAATAGTATTGTACCCTGAGCAATGTTGAAAAGAACTTGCTTGCCCTTTGCATTCATTTCACAGCACTCAGTGAAATGCAAATCATATTGTTATGAAGTTGCCCCAGACCCCAGATTTTAACCCGTGATAATTGAGAAAATTGTGGAGGAATAACTGTGATTCTATGTATTTGGTACATTGAACCGTTCAATGAATTGCAAATCTGATACTCGGGCTTTTATTCCAACAAATCGCTGATATTCATCAAATACTGTTGCAAGGCACCAATTCTGTATTTTACGTAAACATCCTACCAAACAACTTGTAGGGTGCTGCACAAAATCAAATTGTTAGCATGCCCTGAGTTTTGAAAAGAATATTATCAAATAGGAAAATGAACATGTTCTTATGTACAACACACACATTATCTATGCAGATTATCAAAGCTAGTTGAAAGCAGAAGAGAGAAGGGCCTATTGGCTAAACCAGTTATACACACCTTCCCTTTTTTGCAGTGAATTAGTACAGGATGATTTCTTATATCTGTGTCATGATTCACAACATACCAGAGTAACCAGTTCAAAGTCAAATACAAAGGGAAAATTACTAAAGAAGCATGCCAGAATTCAACAATAATTTGCTCATGTAACATCTCAATCACATTAATCCTACCGAGTAAAATCTTCAATGCATCACGTATGTCATCCTCGGATATACCCATTATAGGCTCCTGGTAAGAAGAGGACAAGTTTAAAGATTATCAGACAATTTCTCTAATCCATGCTGACATATTAATAAAGTTTACAAAATTGAAAATGCAGACATAAGACTGAGAAGAATGATGAACCAGAAACCAAGTTCTGGACAATGAATTCAAGTTTCAACTAATGATTAAGAACTCAATGCAATTATCCAATGTTCACAGCTAGGCAAGCAAAGTTACAACACGTGAAGTTTTCCAGCACTATATATTTCAATTACTTTAAAGAAACACCAAATTGCCGTATCACTATTTTAAAGCAGCTAATCAACCAACAATTAATAACAATCTGCCCCTCATCTATGACTGGGCTGACCTTGAGTGAAGGTGGAAAAACATAAAGTAGTAACTAATAGTACGGCCTAGTTTATGGGAGCCAACCCATATTTATGTAGGCCTCCATGCATTCATTTATTGCAATGTCGTCCTCCATTTATTACAGCAGCTCATCAGCAATTAATACCAATCCGCCCCTCCTGTATAACTGGGCTGACCTCCCCCGGATGGGGTGTCATCCACCACGAATGGACAGTGCGCTGGCTCCGGGTGACAGAGACACCTGGCCTTACAGGCCTCGAGCCAGGTGCGAGGGCATGGGGAGTTATACACCACCAGTCTGGGACATTAAACGAACAAGGTACCTGGGGCGCTTGAATCTTTGCAGGATGGTGCAGGACAGCACGGTTGATGCTCTGGTTATTTACTCCTGGTACCTGGTCATCAAGGCGGCATTAACGACACCGAGAACAAACGGTATAATGGTGCATTGGGTCCTGTGGGCTCTTTATTCTGCAATCTCCACTCGAGTTTGGCATTTTTTCTCCAGCAGCAGGTGTGGGAATAGGCACAGGGTTATTTTCGTCTGGACGGTAAACGCACCAAGGTTCATTATGCCATGCCAGAGAGGGCGCTCGAAACGTGGTAGGGGTGACCACATTCTAGTCGGGCACATTTCTTCTGGTGCGAGCAGTGGCAGCTCTGGCAACAAGAGGCAACGGTATGAGAATTCTCCACCCAGTTTGGTCTCTGCTCATCAACAAGAGAGTGGACGTACTTCCACTAGATGGGGATGCGATATCGAGTGGTTTGATCGCCATGGTAATTCATTGGGGTTCGCTCCAAGCTCTCTCCCGGGTCCGCCATCTCCACCAAGTCCTCCACAGGTCTCTCCTCCCGGGAACTCCAGCCATGACCAGGGCGCATTCTCCTCCGGCCATCCAAGTTCCTCAGCCGATGGGAACATTCAGCGAATTCACGCTGCTCTGAGCATCCTCCAGCAACTAATTTTCGAGCTCTGTAGTGAGGTCTCTGACCTAAAATTTCGTCTCGAGCTCATGGACCAGTGTATCTCCATGTTAGCGACCATGCGAGACAACCCTGAAGATTCGACAGTTCTGGATGCAACAGGAGCACAAAGGCCTATTCTCCTTCCCCCAGGGGCGACTTGATGACATTTACAATGCAGGCCAGGTTCAGAATTTTGATTCCTAGTCTGTTTTTTGGCAGTTGGCTTATCCTTCTAGTTTTGTTACATGACACAGTTCTCTGGTGCAGAAGTTGCTATAGATTTCAGACTTTAGATTTATTTTTTGGCCATGTGAGGCATACTATACTAAGTAGTAAGTACTAAGCTGGAGCAGAGTTGGTTTCCATCTATGGCGATTCTCGCTCCAGCAAACACTTGGCAATCTGTAATGGTTTTTTATGACAGGTAACCTATAGAATACTTTTAAAAAAAAAAATAACTGGGCTGATCTTGGGAGAAGGTATCTGCCAAATATAAAAAGGGGCAGGACGACAATCACTTTCCATCAAAAATTAAACATTCTCTCTTCTAATGAATGCACGTATCCTCTGATAGTAGCAATTTCATCCTTCAATAGAATGATGAAAAAAATTATCGTAATATTGGAAATTCGGCTTATTTTCCACACACGGCATGAAAATATTTCTTGGAAATCTGCTACATCATTATTGCACAGAGAGAAGCGAGGTGTTCTTACAGCTTGGGGCAGAAGAGATCTTTGTGTCAATCACGAAGTAACACTAATGAATTAAAGAAAAAGATCACTGCATAATGTTTAATGTCAAATAAAATATAAAATAAAAATAAAGAGCCAACATTTTATTTCTTTTAATTGATTACCATAACGTAGAAAAGAAACTAGCATAGATCCATCTTAGTCCAAGATGTTTTAAGCTGCAAGAGGTTTTCCACCTGGGGTTTTCTTATCCCTCTTGGTGCTTAATAGATCCAGAATTAAGATGGATCTATGCTAATTTCTAAAAGAGTGACTTGATTTTAGAGAATAGTTACTATATCCAGAATTAAGATGGATCTATGCTAATTTCTAAAAGACTGACTTGATTTTAGAGAATAGTTATAGTGCCATCACTCTAAATGATCCATCCTTATTTCGCAGAATCATTTCTGCATAAGGAAGCCACTACACTGCAGATGTTGCAATTTCTAGGTATGCATACATGAATAATCACTCTGTCATCACTCTAAATTGATCCATCTTCATTTCAGAGAATCGCTTTTGCATAAGGAAGCGCTACACTGCAGATATTGCAATTTCCAGATATGCTTATATGAATCATGCTCATAATCTCTCTTGAATCCTCTTAATTAATATAGCTATAGTAAGTTGCATTATCATGACCCTTTGTTCTTGTCATGTATTTGGATGCCTCCCTTGGCCATAGCAGCACTCAAATCAAATTTCTTTCTTCTGATAACAAACTGTTAGGCTATTTCTATCTCTAACAACAATATAATTTTGAATTCATGTGCACAAACATATAGCAGTGGAAGTAACCATGCATATTTCAAATTCATTCACCACACATTCAATTCCATGAATTCACACGACAAATTATAAACAGAATGCATTCCACACAAAGCTGATTATGTATATTTATCTGAAATGAATGCAAGTCCACCAAACCGGTTGTTGAGGAGTGAATCACCGCTCGACTGTTGGAACCAGCTACGGATCCCCACCCCCCAAAGCCAAAGCATGATACTACCGGGGCAAAAGAAGCTCCCACAGGGTTTTAATCTCACTCAGGACAACCCATCTCTCTCGCGGGATAGTCAATCTGCTCGCTATTGGGTACTCCAGTGATCAGTGCACCATGGCACTCTCTTCTCCTTCACACTACAAGAAAGATATTCCCTTTCTCTGCTCAACAGTCCCTCAGGTATCTTCTTCCCTTCTAGTTCAGGCAAAAAGAGTCCAAGACTGCTAGTATCCTACTTTGAAAAGAAGAAACACTTGGACAAAACAGTCCATGAGCAGCGTTTATTGTGAAAATCCCAAGCCGTAGGTGACTAAAGTACTTATGATCTCAATCAAACAAGAAGATTGTTGAATTTAATTAATGCAGAAATAAATTTCAGACTATAGCATTAATCACACAATAGCTGGAAATTAAATAGCGGAAGCAAAAAATTTCACACAACACAGGTGATTATTCTTTCAAAACTAGCTTTTCATTCCTTGGAAAAACTTACAAGGAAACCTCCACAAGCTGCTTAAAACCATCAGCTACACAGTTATCGAAATCACCCTGAACTAAGCTCGTATAGCTTGACTAAAAGGTACAGCCTGCCGGAAAAAACCAGAAACAAAAGAAAATTGTTGTACGGCAAGTCCGTACAACTGTACAGACTACTGTCTCGGACTGCATGCTGCCCGGAAACACCTATTTCCTAATTGCATGCTCTCTCTCTCTCTCTCTCTCTCTCTCTCTCTCTCAATTGTTCGTGTGTTGTGTGTTTGAACTCTCTATCTTGACCTGTCTTTATAGTTTTATCCATGGTTACCAGAGCGTGGAGCGGGAGCGTCATTTTCCAAAAATCCCTCGAGAGTGGGAGCATCCCGGGAGCATCTGTTTTGTACATTAATATAGATAGAAATGGCATCTATGGTACATCAATGGTAATCTTTCGAGCATCAACCATCTAGATTCTAGCAATTACAAATTTACAAACCAACATACAAATTTTATGTAGACTTTTAATGACAAAATCAACAAATGAAATTTTTGTCATACACTTAGCAACCTAGAGATAACCGTCTTCATAAATGCCTTAAACCCACATTCAGAAATTACCATAAACAGAAATACACATTGCTAAGCAAAATAGCAGCGGAAATAACACAGTGGACAACAACCCATAACACACAAAAATCTAGGCAAATGCCAGGAAAACCCCAATGCGGAGAAACCCAACGAGAGAGAGAGATATTATTATTCAGCGTCAGGAAAGTACAAAACAGAAGCAAAACCACATTTCCAGCCAAGGAAAATACCTCACAGCACCAAATCTGTCCCACATAAATCTGCCTCGTTTTCCGTGCCAAAACCGTATTGTTGTACGACCTCCTCCGTACCTTGTTTTCTGTGCCCACAGCATTTGTACAAACTGTTCTATACGGCCCAAAAACAGAACCTCGAAAACTGCACCAAAATTTGCCTTGATTTCTGTGCCAAATCCATACGGTTGTATGGAATCGTACGGACTGTACGGACTGTACGGATCCGTACAATACAGCCTCCCACAATAGAAAAATAATTCGGCCAAAAACTCAAAAAAAAATCTTGGGATTTGTGCCCTCCTTCCTTGGAAAACATGCCCTCTTTTCTTCTCACTTTCCTCTCTCGAACATACTTAGAAGATCTCTTTCAATCTCCTCCTGATGTCTTCTCAACATATATTGCACACTACCCAATGCATTCTGTTATAATCTGAAAATGACATTTTCCCCCCAAAGTGTCTTTTCACCTTCTCCAACCCTAAATCC
Organism: Picea mariana; assembly: GCA_032191745.1. NCBI lineage: Eukaryota > Viridiplantae > Streptophyta > Pinopsida > Pinales > Pinaceae > Picea > Picea mariana. Next base: position 360,473 of record JASDQU010100331.1, on the reverse strand, counting down.
AAAGGCCAAGATTAGATCTTGCCTTTTTCAAGATCAAGGGTCATGATCCATTCCCTCCAAAATGCCTCATTTAAATTAAAGTGATTTTCACTTAATTACATAAGTGCTTTATGAAAATAAAGTCACTTTAAAATTAGAAGGTACACTTTATTAAAAAGTCACTTTAATAAAAGAACCACTTAAAACAACTTTATAAAAACTATTACAAAGTTAAGTACCTAGTAGTGTAAACATGAGGTAATATCTGCATACAAGACAAAACATGTGGAGTACCTCCCAAGCTAAAAAGCTAACACTCCCTCTTAGCAAGGGATGTACTCAATGCCATCTCCATCATCTAGTCCCATCACACTGTGCTCTGTAGAAGCTCCCTCTGAACTCGAAGCCATCCGCAACATCTGCACAGAACTCGAACTAGAAGATCTTCTCCTGGCAACATCCTGGAACCCTGAGCTCACTTCATCTTGAGCATTGGTTCGATCAACTTGGCTGAGCCTTCTGCCAGTGCTCAGAAGAGACTCGCTCTCTTCTCTCAGAATGAAACACTGAATACTTGGCGCCACTGCAGTCTCAGAAGCCTCCTCACGCTCCTCATCCGATGTTGAATCATACATCGAAGATTGTCCTCTCAACATATACAACCTGTCCACCCGGTTACCGATCAGCTGCAGCTCTACCGGGTCCACTCCCTCCATGTAGATAAAGACATGTTCCCTCTTGAACAATACGCAATATCCTACATCCTCCAAGGCTGAGATTGAGAGCAAGTTAACCCTCAACCCTGGAACAAAGAGAACTCTATCAAGCTCCAAGAGTCCCCCAAACTCAATTTGGAATCTGACATTCCCAACTCCACGTACAGCTCTCGCCATACCACCTGTCGGCCAGGACCAATCTCTGTGAAATCTAGGAATACTCGCCAGATTCCTGTCATGTGGCTAGAGGCTCCACTGTCCACAATCCATCTTACATCACCTCTGAATCCTCCGCTGCCGACACTGGAAACAAGGGTCACCAAAGAAAATTCCCTATCGAACTTTGAAGTAAAGTTCTCCATGGCTGCTGTAGCAACTGTCTCGGGCCCTTCTTGTTCCTTCTTTTTCTTCTTCCTCTCAGGACAATGAGAGGCAAGGTGCCCCAACTAGTTACAACAATAGCATCTGACTTTACTCAAGTCTCTTCCGGAACTTCCTTTCTTCTTGCTCTTTGTCGCAAGAGCAACATTCTCATTAGCTCTGTTTGTCTTCTGTTCACTGCTCTGAGATCTTTCTCGGATCTCCTCCTGAGTGAAATCATCCCACAGTCTGCTCCAATCTGGTAGATGCTCACATCCCACCACGCACTTCACGAAGACTTCCCATACTTTAGTGAAGCCATTTAAGGCTATTCTCACCAACTCATAATCCGTAATGACCTCTCCAACAGCTGCCAGCTCATCTTTTACTTGAGCCCCCCGGCTAAGATAAGAAGAGACACTCTCCTCCTTACCCATCTTGATATCATGCAACTTAGCCTTCAAGGCCATCTTCTGGTTCTCGTTCTTCGCCTCGAACAAGTTTTTAAGTGCATCCCACATCTCCTTGGCAGTCTTTTTCTCAGCCAAGTGTGGGATAAGGTGATCCTTCACCCCATCCAGAATTATCCTCTGAGCTTTGGCTTCCTTGGTCTCATGCAAGTCCAAAGCAACAGGATCTGCTGCGGGAGCTGCTACAACAGAGTTGACATAGTTATAAATTTTGTTCTCCTTGAGAACGGCTGACAATCGGACCTTCCACTGCAAGTAGTTGGAAATGCCATCGAACCGATCCTCATATCTAATGCTTGCAGCCATATTCCCTGTCACAACTCAAGGAAAACAATCACACCCTTTTGTCCAAAAGTCACACTGCCCACTGTCAGAGACAAAGCTCTGATACCATGTAGATTTTTAATGACAAAAATCAACAAATGAAATTTTTGTCATACACTTAGCAACCTAGAGATAACTATCTTCATAAATTTCATAAATGCCTTAAACCCACATTCAGAAATTACCATAAGCAAAAATACACATTGCTAAGCAAAATAGCAGCGGAAATAACACAGTGGACAGCAACCCATAACACACAGAAATTTAGGCAAATGCCAGGGAAAACCCCAATGTGGGGAAACCCAACGAGAGAGAGATATTATTATTCAGCTTCAGGAAAATACAAAACAACAGCAAAACCACATTTCCAGCCAAGGAAAATACCTCACAGCACCAAATCTGTCCCACAGAAATCTGTCTTGTTTTCCGTGCCAAAACCGTACTATTGTACGACCTCCTCCGTACCTCATTTTTCGTGCCCACGGTCAGTTGTACGGATTGTTTCGTACGGCCCAGAAACAACGAACATAACCTCAAAAATCGTGCCCAAATCTACCTCAATTTCCGTGCCAAATCCGTACGGACTGTACAGAATCGTTCGGACTGTACAGATCCGTGTAGTACGGCCTCCCACAACAAAAAAATAATTCAGCCAAAAACTCACAGAATTTTTTTTCTTGGGATTCGTGCCCTCCCTTGGAAAACGTACCCTCTTTGTTGCTCACTTTCCTCTCTCAAGCATATTCAGAAGATCTCTCTCAATCTCCTCCCAATGTCTTCTCAACATATCTTGCACACTACCCAATGCATTCTTTTATAAACTGAAAATGACATTTCCCCCCCAAAGTGTCTTTTCACCTTCCCCAACCCTAAATCCAAAGGCCAAGATTAGATCTTGCCTTTTTCAAGATCAAGGGTCATGATCCATTCCCTCCAAAATGTCTCATTTAAATTAAAGTGATTTTCACTTTATTACATAAGTGCTTTATGAAAATAAAGTCACTTTAAAATTAGAAGGTACACTTTATTAAAAAATCACTTTAATAAAAGAACCACTTAAAACAACTCTATAAAAACTATTACAAAGTTAAGTGCCTGGTAGTGTAAACATGAGGTAACATCCGCATAAAAGACAAAACATGCGGAGTACCTCCCGAGCTAAAAAGCTAACATTTGAAGCCATATAATAGAAAGTAGACCATTAACTTATGGAATGAAATAAGTTATCCATAATCCAACAACTGTTAACAATAACATGAGTCATGACCAAATAGTTATGTTTACAAAATAGGCCATATGCATTAACTGAAACATGAACACTGAAAGGTCCAAAACAATAAAGTTTAAACTGAGCTAGTTGCTAAATACTATGAATCTATCATCTATAGACTATGACATATAAAGTAATGAAAAAGGAGAAACATCAAACGACTATCCCATCCTCCTTCCACCACCATGATTGTTGTGTGGGCCTCCTCGTGGTGGTAGTGGAGCCTCCTGAAAAAGGGCAAAACTGTGCAGAAGTAGATGTAGACGGCCACAACGGAAGTGAATATGAAGCCCCTAGTGCTGTAGTTGGAGTCCTAGACATGGGGACCATGGAAATGGATGGGGGTGACATCTCAATATGATGATCATCATCTGAAAGAACATTCTCCAATTGCTCTAAAAGCAATACTCCATCCTCCAAATTATCCTCCTCTAGATTGTTGTCCCAATGCTTCAAGTTTTTATCCATCTTTGCCTCCTCACAGTAATGGGACAACAATCACAAGTTGTAATGAACATAAACCAAGCTCTCTGCCTGACCTACATTCAACCTGTTTCTTCTGATGTTATGGATGAAACTGTAGGTACTCCAACACCTCTCTGCAGAAGAAGTGTTCACCACCTGTGAAAACACCCGTGTTGCCAAACATTACAGTGGTGGAGTTGCACCACCATGCATGTTTCACCACTTGAGAGAACTCAGATTCCCTCGATCTCTCATTGCATGGTTGGTCCTATTACCGACCAAACTAGCATACCACCAAGGTCCATAATCTGCTAGGGCAACAACACAGGGGATAGGTGCCCAATGTCACCACAACACCTATCCTTCCCTATTCGAACCAAAATCCTACACTAAGAGGCTCTGGGAGGCTTCCCACAAACTATCACTTCACCTCAAAGGATCTTGACAGAAACGCTAGGTGAAGGTAGGAGTTAATTGTTTAAAAGACTTGTTGAACTAGTAAATAATGCAGAAAATAAAACATCAACCAGCAAGCTAACTTACCCCAATCCACTAAAATATTGGCTAAATAATGCACAAGGGGGTGAATGTCCTTACCACTTCACAGATGATTTTTACTATGTGTACCTTGGATGAAATGTTGTCATTTTATATCAAACCTGCAAAAACAGAGAAAAACACACAAAACCAGCAAGAAAATGGTTTTTTGAGGCCTCCCACAAGTGTGCAATCACACTAGATCAAGAGATCTGTGGGTAGAAAGGATAGGGCAGCAAAGTATGAGTGAATACTATGATCCCTACAGCCTTTAAATCTGCAATAAAACTAGTTTTCAGCTAGTTGGGAATTACTTCTGCAGATTTGGGGTTCAATTCCCCCTAGGGTCAAAACCCAAATTTGCTACAGTCAAGAGAAATGTTTGCTAGGCTATAGTATTCTTCTAAATTAACCAAAAAATAAAGATAAAACTTATGAATCATATCTGGAAAGTTCATGCACAAATGGGTGTAGATCTAAAGATACTCTTTGTTGTAATAACGCAGATCTGCACACTATTCTTAAAGAAAACCCTTGTGAAATATATTCAATAAAGCACAAAACTTAAGGGTGAGTTTATCTTGGGGTAGGGAAATTCCCAAATAGCAAAAACCCCAAGATCTACTAGCTTATAAGATATAAAATGAAAAACTCAGCTAGGGAATGATCTTTTTATATTTTTATAATAAAAAATTATTTAAATTTTTGTAAGTAATTGGTTGAATAAATTGAGAGAATACTTTTACCTCTTTTTATCTTTAGATGTCTCTTAGTTTGAGTGATTGTGACCTTGCGAGTTCAAGATTGGCCTCGGATGGATTTCTAGTTTATTGGGTTTGGGGTCAGAAGATTATCGCCCCCAATATTAGAAATTCAAACAATAGATGGGTTCCTCCTTGGATTTGCTAAGAGAGCTCCTTGATGGATGGTCTCTGAGACAACCAATCAACTTAGGTCAAAGTGATAACCCACCACTTGGCTAAAGCTACTACCAAGGAAGTTGGTCCAACAACTTGGGTGTGTTTCACTAGGCACCCACAAGGAAAGAAAGAGACGAAGAGTCTATTTTCTTTCATCCGCGTGACTATGTAGCCCTTCAATGGATTGATTGATCACCTCTTGCAATTATCCTAAGTAACCTCTGTCAAAGCACAATTAAAATAAACCTTGGCCAAGAAGAAAAAGCATTACAGTAGACAACCCACAGTGACACACGAGAATTGAGTTCAAAAATATGGCATTATGATCTCACAAAGTTTCAACAACATCAAATGAGAGGAGGGGCTAGCCTTATATAGTTTTTATTGTAACGACTAGTTTCTACCTTCCTCATAAAATAATATTTACTTGGTTTCCTCATCCACAATTGGTTGGAGGCTAAACCCATTGAATAATACTTTTAATTACATAGCTTCATGATCAAAATGGGATAAAATCCATTTTAGAACAATTGACCATTGAATATGTCCACATGAGAGGTTCGCTTCACCAAGAGAGAGGATGTGTAGTTTAGGATAAGGTGTGCTATGGTGGAGAAATGACCAACGTTCCATTTTGGGGACAATTTGCCCTTGAGAAATGAACACAACAACTATATTTTGTCCACATTTGTCCTCTCTTTACTCCAACGGCTAGTTTGACTATTCAATTCCATGAAAAATGAGGTACGATTTGTCCCAAAGGGAACGATTTGGTCTTTTAGTGGCTTAATTAATCATTTGCTTGGAGAGAAAGCATCTTTGACATGCTAAAAATCCTTCAACGGCTAGTAGACCAAAACATTCCTCTTCCTTGACCATTTGACTTGGGAAATGTGCTCATCGTCCAATTTAGAAAAGAGGGGTGGCTTTCCTTTTTGAGGCAATATCTCCTTTAATATTTCATCAATCCAAAATGTGCGATATGGGTTTTTCTCGTAAACTTTTACAATTATTTTGAGTCCATGTTGTATTTTTGTCTCTGGGACCCACTGCATTGGGATCTGTGAACTGCCTCAAAAAACGTGCAATGATGATAATTTTGTGACACTACCATGTTGTAAACAAGAATGATAAATGCACCATGGCCAAGGAATGCCTACAAACTCAATAGAAAATAACCATGTGGGAAGACATAGGTGTGCATGACACGGACCGAACTAGGCCCCACAGACTGCAATCACACCTACATAAGACTCATGGCTCCACACAACCATATGTCCCAATAGATCCATGCCAAGGCCTCCAATCCTATCTAGGACGAAAGACATTGAGACGGGGACTAAGGGGACTGATCATGGGCGGACCAAGTCTAGGAGTCCATTACAAAATCATCCACTATGGTTTACATGGATTTTGACTCGCATCCTTGGGCTTACAATGGTGTTGCCAAGTGAAAATATAGGGTACCTCCTGGAGAGGTAACAGGTCCCAAAGGCACCATTGCTAAGGATGTACCGGCTCAATTCTTTCCATATGTTGTGACACTCCTCGTCCGAGACCAATTTGTTTAATGCTTTCATATAACTAACTTGAACCTCTGGATCTTGGTGTGGTTTTTTCTTGGACCCACCACCAAGTGTCGGTGATGAAAGCCATGATACATGATAGTATTTTGGTGTTAGCACATATGCTAAGGCATGTAGTGGAATATTTAACATTTCCCATCATTTTTCCACCTCTACACGAATATGATTATACAGGTTGACATCTCTAGGCTCAACAATGTCTTTAATTTGCCCTAGCATGCTATCCATTTGCTCATACACCTCCCCAATGATTGGCCAATCTAAATCTGCAAACTTGTTCATATGATAAATTGGCTTAGTTAATTGCAAAACATACCGAACCTGTGACCAAAACTGATTGTCAAGAGCTGTCTCCTTCATTGCATTAGCACCTTCTCTATCAGTGCTCATATCATCCCATGCATCACTCATCACCATAGCACCCAAAGCTCCTCTCACCTATAATAGGCGCCTAAAGGTGAGGTAATAGCTAGCAAATTTAGTTTTTGCAATCTTAAGTAGTTGCAACCTAGAGTAAGTGCCATAAAAGTAATTGACCCTTGTATGACATGTGACAAATTTGATGAGTTTCTTCCCTCTTTTGTACAAGTCATTAATCCATCTGCATTCTCTATGCTTGACAATAGCATGCATCAAAAGGTTCAAGGTGTGCACCAAACACCTAGACCAAAAGATGTGTGGATAGTTCTGCACAATGATTTTACCTGCTCCCTTACAATTTGTTGATTATCAATGATTACTTGAATCACATTTGAAGGACCAACATCATTAATCGTTTTCAAGAGGAGACTAAAATGTTTTGAGAAGATGCAATGATTGAAGAGGAGTCATGTGCTGCAAGAAACATTGCACCAGTAGCAGAAATACCAAGAACATTGATCAAATGTTGGTTTCTAACATTTGTCCAACCATTTGATACAATGGATACCCAAAGTCTCCCCAATCATTTGTAAACCATGTTAGAACTCTTTGAATTTTTGCTCTTTCCCTGTCAAGTATCACAATTATAGCGTTCTCATAGGAGAGGCTCTTGTATCATTTGGGGGCTTCGTTGATTCCCTTGACAAGATCATGCCAATAGGGGGAGTGAAACACATTCAATGGGATACCACACGCATAGAGGCACCAAACACTTTTTCATCCACCTCATCCCTACCTCCAGGCTCCAATATCAAGGAAATATGCTATTGTTCTTCTAGATCCAGAGGTTCCAAAACCATGAGGAGATGGAGATGTGTTGCCAACAAATTTATATGAGGCATCGGATTGAAGATTTTGTTTTTTACCATGCTTTCTTTGTGCAGCTTCCTCTATCTTTATGTATTTTTTTCTCTCTTCCTTGAATATCTTAGGGCAAATTGTGATCCCAATGGCCCCCTTCTTGTCATCACTACCCATTACACCACAAAGATGCCTCCTTACACGAGTATATGAACTGGTAAAAGGTTTTTCGTCATTTTAGTCATGAGGACAAAACTTTAGTGGTTCCACCACCTCTCCCCTCAACTTTTGTCACAAGGGTGTTGATGAAGCTTTGGCACCTTCATTGCCCTCTTCACCCTCTTGATCCTCTTCAAACCCTTTACCATCTTCATATTGTGGCCCATCATGAGAATGACCACTATCCTCTTCTTCCCTTTGATGCCTAATCCCCACCAAGACCGTGAGAACCAAAAAAGGAATGATAAACCAAAAGAAGACAATTTTCCTCAAGTTTTAGATGAACAACCTGCAATGAAATTAGGGAGAAGAAGGAATGGGAAAGAGTAGGGGAGGAGAAAAAAAACCATAAACAAAGTTAACCCGAGTAAATGAGGGAGTTGGGGTTTAGGCTTACCTCTTTAGCTCTTGAAACTTGAAAGTTGAAACTTGAGATAGATGGTTTCCTTTGTTCTCTCCTCCAACCTCTTCTTTGCTAACTCTTCCAAGCTCTCCTTTGCTCTCTCCTTTAAGTTCTCACAAATCTGCACTCTCCAATCTCTCCTCCTCTCCAAGCTCAAGCAAACATAGATGAAAGAATGAGGAGAATTGAGGGGGAAGAGATCATTTATTCTCCTCCTTTCTTTCCCCTAAACCCTAAGCCTAGGGTAGGACCCATCCCACTCATAAATTATAAAACAAATTATAAAAAAATGAGGTATTTTTTTAGTGTTGCGCATGAGTGTCCAGGTCACTCGTCGGAGTGTTCGTGGAGCATGGTGAAAGCATGGCCGGAGCGTGCTCCAAAAATTCTAGAGCGCGGTGCTACTGGATTGGCAAAGAGCAACCGTGAGCACCCCAAAGCATGCTCCCAGATTTTTGGAGTGCACTTCAAGGGTAGCTCCATGGATGCTCCAGCTCAAAGCAAGCTCCGGAGCTTCGGAGCGGGGGGGGCGCTCCCGGTAATGTTGGTTTTAGCTAAGACCAAAACCCTAATCTATTTTTAAGATTACTCCTAGTCTAAGTCATGCATGCATGAAATACACTTTTTAGACTTAACTACTAAAATTAAGACTTTCACTTTTTAACTAAAGTGAATTACAAAATAGAATTTACGTTTCGAAAATATCTCGAACCACTTCTCGCACGTTCGCATGTAACCTGTGTGGAAGTCCTGGTTCAAGCTATAATTTTCAACCCTCCCTCCTAGCAAGGAAGGAATTTTGCACCAATCCAAGTCTATCTTTGAATGCTTCAAACTTCTCTTTTGTCAAGTGCTTGCTCATAATATCAAGTACCAACTGATCCATGGTAGTATACTAGAGCTTCATTGCTCCCTTTTGAACCCTGTCTCATATGAAGTGATATATGATCTCTATATGCTTGGACCTATCACGAAACACTGGATTCTTAGAGAGTTTGATACAACTTTGATTATCACAGTAAATGACTATGGGATCCAACTCCTAATCAAACAATCCTGCAAGTAACTTGCAAAGCCAGATGGCCTCACAACTAGCTGTACTAACTACCACGTATTCTGCCCCTACTGAGCTAAGTGCCACAGAAGTCTGCTTCTTGTTGAACCAAGATATTATCGTTGATCCCAAGCTAAAGTAGCACCCTAAGGTGATCTTCTTGTCTACTGCACTACTTGCCCAATTTGAGTATGTATACCCCTACAACTTCACTTCACCATCTCCAAGATATCTCAGACCATACTTCATTGTACCCCTCAAATACCTGAGCACATGTTTTGCTACTACTCAATGCTCTTGCCTTGGCTCCACCATGAATTGACTCAAGGTGTTCACTACAAAACAAATATTTATCCTAGTGTTGACCAAATACATCAAAGAACCTATCAACTGCCTGTACAACGTGGGATCCACCAACTATGAATTTGAAGTTATCACCTTCTTCAGATTAGCGATCATGGGTGTAGCCATAGGTTTGTAGTCCTCCATCTCAAACTTCTTCAAGACCTAAACTGCATACTTACCCTTACCAAGAAAGATCTCCCTTGGTCTTTGCCAAACCTCCAAACCCAAGAAGTAATGCATCATGCCAATGTCCTTCATCTCAAACTCAACTGCCACGTCTACTTTGCACCTTGCAATGAGCTTCTCTACACCTATTAGAAACAAGTCATCTACATACAAAACCAAAACGAATAGATTAGTATAAACAAAATATGTCATACAAGTTAGAATCCACTTCGCTTTTGGTGAAGCCCATACTCAGCAAGTATCTATCGATCTCGGGATATCATGCTCTCGATGCCTGCTTCAGTCCATACAAGGCTTTCTTAAGCCTACACACATGGGACTCCTTCCCACTTATCTCAAAGCCTTGAGGTTTCTCTATGTACACTTCTTCCTCAATGATCCCATTAAGGAAAGTTGTCTTCACATCCACCTGATGTATCCTCCAACCCATAAATGAAGCCAGGGACATAAATGCTCTAACGGAAGTGTACCTAGCGACTAGAGCAAATGTCTCCTCATAGTCCACTCCCTCTCTCTCGAAGAACCCTCTCACCACAAACCTCGCTTTGAACTTCTCAATGCTACCATCTGTTGCATGCTTGACCTTGTAGAGCCACCTAGAACTCACAACTGACTTCCCCTCCAGTATTGGCACTATGTCCCAAACATCATTCTTCATGATGGAGGTGTACTACTCCACCATGTCATCCTGCCATACCTACTAGTCTGCTACCTCCTAAAAACTAGAAGGCTCGAAATCTAGAATGTTGCTTATCAGTACCATATGGTCTGGAAACTTCTTCAAATGTTTTCTCTCTATGAATGTACTCCTAGGAGTCTCAATATGCTCCTAAGCATCCCTCAATGTTTGAGAAAACCATCAAGGTCTCTTGACAGTAGTGGAAGGGGCTCATGTCTCCCTCTCTTCACCTGAAGGTTGTTGTACTGCCCTGGAAATCACTAGTGACCCCAACTCAACCTTCGAAGCTTTCTACTACTCATCCTCTGCCACTGGAGTAGACCCATGAGACTTCCTGGATGCAAAGTCTTCCTCAAAATTTACATCCTTGCTTACTACTATCTTCCTTTGCTCTAGAATATAGACCCCATAAGCCTTTGAAGTCTCATTGTAACCCACAAACACGCTTACTGTTGGAAGGCTCTAACTTGGTCCTCTTCTTTACCAATTTATGAATATAAACTGGACAACCAAAGATGCGGAAATGACTCACCTCTGTCTTCACACCAATGAATGCCTCCTCTGGTGTTTTGTCCTCCAAGATCTTGTGCGGACATCGGTTCTGGATGTAGACTGTTGTGTTACATGCCTCTGTCCAAAGAAACATGGGCAAGTCCCGATCATGTATCATGGCCTTAGCAGTTCCTATGATGGATTGATTCTTTTGCTTTGCAACCCCATTTTGTTGTGGGTTGTATGGAACTGTCATCTCCCTCTTGATTCCTACCTCCTTGCAAAAAACCTCAAACTCTTTGGAGGTATATTCTCCCCCATTGTCCGATCTCAAGACTTTGATCTTCTTCCCTGTTTGGTTTTCAACTAGAGCTTTGAACTCCTGAAACCTACTAAGAACTTCATCCTTGGTCTTTAAAAAGTAGATCCAAGTCATATGAGAGAAATCATCAATAAAGGAAACATAATACATGCTTCTTGTTATCGCACAGTTTGTAGTTTGGGCAAAGCCCAACCCAAACAACAAGTGTGTGACACAACTGGGAATACCTATCACTGTCACCTCAATAGATATCCCCCTCGTTTTGGTGAAAGACAAGTCCATCACAAGGGAGGCTTCCTGGGTGACCCTAGGGGGATTACAAAGGGAGAAGCAAGGAGCTTGAAGAATACCCCTATAGGTCAAGGTAAAGGATGAGAATGAGGCTTGAGGAAAAAGTCTTTGGAAATGGTAAATAGTTGCCAAGGTTGTGTACCTGCAAAACAGTGTTAGACAAACCAAAACAAGACAATATATGATGATATAAGCCTCAAAACCAGTGGCGAATCAGCAAGAAACCTTGCTTTCCCAAAATTGCAACATTATGGAAATATATATCAGCAGTAATGAAACTATGACAGCAACAAATTAAACCATCAAAATCAAGTATATGATGTTGGCAAATAAAGCTAGCAATTAGTAGACAATCTTCCAATGTTTAAACCAAGACTTTGATACCAAGAGAGGGTTGTTAATGAGTGTTATCAGCAGAAACTTCTAACAGCCTTATGGCTGTCGCAAAATTTTGTTACAGCAGCAAGTTTTAACCACTAAAATCAGCAAGTAAACCACTCAAACAATAGCTCTTAAACAATAGATCAATTATCACAGCTTGCAAGTGAATTTCAGCAGTAGAAAGGTAAGGGGTAAGAGAAAGTGAGTTTGATGCAGCCCTAATGGCTGCAGCTTAATGTTTATTAAAGAAGCTCAATCACTTAGCCAACCAAGACGCCCTTGGAGGACAAGAGAGCTAATAGCATACAGAATTTAGATCCAACTTGAACAATTTCAATATCTCAAAATTCACGTTTACCAATGCAACAATATTCAATCTCCAATGCAATTAATGCCTTATCTATTGGGTTAAAGAGTCTCTTGCTTGGTCACAACCAAGTTAAGCTAGGGTTTATTACTCTTCTAGGGTTGTAAGCCCTTTTACTCCCTAGAGAAAACAAACTCTAACAAGGTTTTGCTACAAGGGTGTAAGCCCTTTTACTCCTTGTAGCAAATCCTTAAGCCTTTTCAATAACAATAGAAATAAATTCCTTGATGGAGGGTGTATGCCCTTATACTTCTCCAAGGGTTTGACAAAATAACCTTGATTTAATCAAGAAGAAACACACAAAATTGCAGAAATTCCTTACCTAATCCAAGAGATAGCATGCAAAAGCCTTACTTATCAAAGATATTCCATCAAATTGTCAAGAACAAGCATCCAAGAGAAGTCACTAGCCTTTATTCCACCAATAGACAAGTTTAGCATCCATTTTGCACAAGAGACAAGAGATAGTAAATTGCACAAGAGGGGCCGAAATTTCAGTCCAAGAGTATGTAATTCTCAAGTGATGAGATATGAAAATGAAAAAGAGATGGCCTCTATTTATATGAGGCCATCTAAACCAATTTGTCCACATTAAATTGTCAACAACAAATTAAAAGAGGGTCCACCCCTTTTATTTTCCCTTACAACTTACAAAAAATAAAAGTACATAAGATAAAACCCTAAAAGGGTGACGTCATGCCCTAGAAGGGTGACGTGAGGCCTAGAAATGAGACGTTGCGCCTCAAAAAGCAGCTCATTGGGCCTCCAAAGTCCATGTGCCAAGCTCTCATGTGCTAGGGTGTCATGCCAAGTATCTCCTTCCTTCAAACCACATCACATCACATCACCTACAAAACCATCAAGCCCACCAAACCATAGCCTCCAAATGACGTCAAGGGCTTAGAAGGTGAAGTCTCAGGCCTCCAAAGGCCAACATCCGGGTGCAAAGGGCTAAGATGTCATCCTCAAATGTTGTCAAAGTGCCTCCAATGGCAACGTCCTCCATCCTTTGCGCACAAGGCTTCGGGGTTCTCTGCTCATCCTGTGGGGTATGGTGTCCATCCTTGGGGTTTTCAACCCCCCATGAAGGTCAAAATGGCATAATTCATCCATGGATAGCTTTCATCAAGTAAGGTCCTCCAAAGACAAACAAGTATGCCCTCCAAGGGTCCACAAGTCACATGTATCATGCCAAGTAAGCCACATTTAATAAAAGAACCACCCAAACATGTACATTAAATCCCCCCTTTTCAAACTAAACAAATGCTCAAAGACCTCATAAAATTTGTCAAATTTAAGTATGAGAGGGTTGTCATGGTGCCTTATTGGGTAGACCAATCCTTAAGTCAAGGAGTGTTTCCCAAGAAGACACTCTCTAAGTCATGTAATGAATATGAGCTGGATGGGAGCATGACTTTTGGGCATGGGATTCTTGACATATCAAGGGCTCATATTGTCTCATCTTTGCGTGCCTTTGTGGAGGGTGTGTTGCATCCTTTGTTTACAAATGCAACTTTTTTCCAAGCCCTTTTATTTGCCATTAATTTATTGTGGTCTAAAACATTGAGTGTTGTGTGCAATGGAAAATAAAAAGCACCACAATGCCATTTGAAGTAAGGAACACATTGAGTGCCATATGCACTGAAAATTAAAATACACTACAGATGCATTCCCCCATCAAGTGGGACATTTATTAATTATGTGTTTTTTTAAAGGTCCTTCATTTTTATGGAGAAGTGTTTCATTGCTCTCAGGACCTTAGGGCGAGCATCTAGATGGATAATTTATGGCTTTTAACTTTTGCGAGCTACAACACCTCTGGGCCTTTATCCCCTTCTACCCATGAAATGAGGTACAAGCCCTTTTTGGGGTCAATAAGCCCAAAAACCTAAAAGATGAGGAAACAGAAGGGAAAAGGTGTGGAAAGTGGCAAGTATGTGCGGGAATGGTATGATAACCCTTCAAGGAGACCCCCAATAGCAACCCTTTCCCCGAGGGTTACCCACTTACTAGGAAACCATGTCAACCACCAAGGTGGAATAAGGAAAAAGGTATAATTTCCAAGCAAACGTTTTCATAATCAAGAAAGGATCATTTGCAACATACTCAAATTCTTCAATTATTAAAATGACACTTACCACGAGACTGGACTTGTTACCTCATGAAGCAAGACCTGTTGTCCTTTCTGGGCCATGCTGGTGTGGTGGACGTTGTTGTTGTCGATGAATGGTGATGTGTGGTGAGAGGAGGGGCTTCGTCTGCTCATTTGGCTCTCGACACTCCATGTCTTCAAATTGCGGGCCACGAGACATCATCTCCTTAGTTACCCCTATCTTAGGGGGGTAACACTTCTTGTCATTGATGCTACTGACATCGGTCCACAAACCTCTGAATGTTCTAGGTTTAGAATCCCCTTAGACCTATGCTCATTGCTTGGGAAAGCAGCCTTGGCATGCTTACCAAGCATGCACCCTCTGCATACACCATGTTGCTCAATACTGAATTTCGAAAGACCTGTGACTCTCTCCCTTAGAATAGGCAATGCCCTATGATGCAAGTGCCCCATCCTCTCGTGCCACAACTCGCATAAGCTGTCGTTGTTATGCACCAAGGCTTGAATAGGTTCACCCTACAAATTGTACAAATTGCCTTCTATAACCCTATCACCTGAGTTGTATCTGCACTAGATTCCTTTGGTCCAATGAAGACTTGTTGGTTCTTGAACTCCACTACAAAACCCTTACCTTCCATAACTGAAACTAAAAGCAAATTCTTCTTGTGACTTAGTACAAACAAGACATCGTCAGAATCTAAAGAATTACCCGACTCGAGCTGGAAGAGAATAGTACCAACTCCTACTACTAGGTACTTAGCATCATCACCAAGCTCAACCTGTACTTCTAAGTCTTGCTTCTTTAGACTAGAAAACAACTACTAGGTTCATGTCATACGTTGACATGCCCCATTGTCCACAACCCACACATTCCTCGGAATCATGCTGGTAGAAAGGTAAGATACCAATGAGAAATCCTTCTCGAACTTGGCAACAAACTCATTCATCTAAGTTTCTGCAAAGGTTGCCACCTGCTTCTGTTGTTGCTTCCCTTTACCCTTCTTATCTGGACATTACGATGCATAATGACCATGCTTATGACAACTGAGCCACTTGATTTTACTCAAGTCCTTTCTTCCTGGCTATGAGGTTGACTCCTCACCTTTCCCTTACCCTTGTTGGGTCCTTTACCTCTACCCTTATTTGACTAACCAAATAGAACTAGGTTCACTTCACCATTCTTCTTACCGACCTTTGGCTCCATCCAAATCTCCTGCTAGATACAGTCATCCCAAAGCCTCTCAAAGTCGAGAAGATTTTCCTTAGCACAAATACCTTTGACAACTGGTTCCCATGAAGCTGGGAATCCATTCAGTGGCATGTTCACTAACTTCGCATCTTCAACCTTCTCCCCAACTGTTGCAAGTTGATGACAAATCTATGTGATTTTCATAAGGTAACTAGTGATTATGTCTAATTTGGTCATCATTGTGGATTTGAGTTTGTTTTGCAATATCATCTTTATGTTTATGTTTTGACTCTAGTAGACACGAACCAAAGCATCGAACATCTCCTTTGTTTTCTTCTTCTTAGAAACATGAGGGATCAAATGATCCTTTATGGCATCCAAGATCATTCGCTAGGCCTTCAATTCCCTCTTGTTGTAAGCTATCAACTGTTGAAGATCTATAGGCGGAGGACCAACATCCTTGACAGAATCCCAAAGATCATTCTCTTTTAATAAGAGTGTAACCCTCACCTTCCATGATAAGAAATTTGAGGCACCATCCAGTATGTCCTCAAACCTGAGGCTAACTCTCATATATTTTTATCATTGACTCATCACACAAGTGGTGGTCAGAAATTTGGCCCTCTTTAAGGGTTATTGGCTGAAATCTAGTGGTGCGCACTTCTTGGAGGAGGCATTTCTTGGTGTATTTTGGCAAATTTTCATGTGGAGGATCTTCAACTAGGGTTTATGCTTGATTATTCTTGGTGAAGTAAGTGGAAAATCTGCATTTCTTTACTGTGAATGAATGTTTATGGTTAATTTACTTGTTTCATGTCTAAGATTATGAAATTGCTTGCTTGAAACCCTCGGAGAAAGACATATGTTACTATCTTTTTCTCTATAGTCTTCCACTTGCTAAAATTTCTTGAAAGGCACCTATCTTGAAATAGATACTAGAGCCCTACCATTGTAGCACTCTAGTAACCCTACTTCCTTTCCCATTGCATATTTTATTACAATTTGTTCAAGGAAAAGAGAAATCGCTAGGGCCTAACCTTTGTTACTGTCTAGCAATTATCTCTAGAAGTTGGATTTTTTAGGCCCTGGGATACCAACACCTTTCTCATCCTCTCCATCCCTTTGACATAACATTATCATTGTTATTTTTCCTCTAAGAGTTGTTGCTGCCATTATTGACTCCATTACCCTAGAAAGGCACTAGTCTACCATTTACAAGTGTTGATTGATCAAACAAACACTCAAACCTTTATCCTTGAAGCTTTTACTAACATTTGCTAACCCTAAACTAGACTAACTCCTTAGCTAACTTGTTGTTGTTGCAAAACATTGCTACATCCATACTAATTCAAGCCAAATTGCCACATTAACCTACATAACTCACACTTACATCGGAAATCACTTGTGACAATTGCCAGTCAATCTACTAGATAAGTGTTGAGTTTGCATGGTGTTTTCTTGCACTTTTGACCACTAGAATTTGTTGTTGCTGCGAAAGACTGCTACAGCGATCTAACTGCAGCAAATTCTCTGCAAAAGTGACTCATTTTGCTAGCTAGACATTGCCAAACTTGCTTGTGACAAGCTTTTATCATTCAGCTAGGTTAAAGCTATTTCTTCTTGTTATTTTCAAGCACTTTCAAGGCATAATTCTCGTGGCTGTTATAAAATATTAATTGTTGTTATAAAATGTTGCATTGCTGCAAATTCATATCAGCTAGCTTACTTTTTGAAGGTCCGTTGTCTTATGAAGCACTAACATCATTTTGGTACTTGGAAAGTGCCCCCCTTTTGCCTTGTTGTCTTGTTCTGGGCAGGTACACAATATTATTTATTTGCTTCATATTTATAAGACATAAAGAACCCTTTGATTTGAGTGTTCTGTGAGAGGGGAAGGATTTCCTTGTGTTATTTGCCTTAGCCTTCTCAAACCCCCAGGTCACTGGAGATGTCTCCCCTGGGGTAGTCTTGACATACTCCTAAATAGAAAGGGATTTCCTATTAAGGTGACAGTGATATGTTACTCCCAGTTACACCAATTCTGTATCCACTTGCCTTGGGCTTTTGGGCAAGTACAAATTGTGGGATAACATGACTAACCCGTACCCAAATTCTCTTCAACACATAATCCGGGAAAAAACTGGGAGATGACGGAAAATAAAGAAATAAAAAGCCAAAAAGCCCCCCACCCCCCCAAAAGCATAAGTGAGGGTTATATAATGACACACCCTCCCAATCTACCTCACACCTCTCTTAATGATTGATTGTAAGCATTTGGTGTTTGTGGAGTTGTGGTGAAGAGATTTGATTTGGAGTGAGCTTGGAGTTAACTTGGCATTGTTTGTGAGTTGCTTGTGGTGGATTTAATGGTATCCACATACATCAGTAGGCTACATCTCCTCTAAAAGCTTGGAGGAGTACATGACTAGATCGATGTGCCCATTCAAAGTATTGTTTCAAACCCTTATCTTTTTCTCATAAAATTGCAAATTTGTGTTTTAGGCTGCAAATAAATTAAGATTAGCTTTGCATTTGCAGATTTGTTTTCTGTTTGAGACATTACCATGGCCTCCAACACAAAAGACCCTGCATGGAGCCATTTTGATGTGCTTGACAAGGAATATTATTGCAAATACTGTAAGAAGCACATAAGAAAGGGGGGTATTCATAGTCTGAAAGAACATTTAGCGTGTGTTTGAGGGCAAATTAAATCATGCCTTGAAATTGATGCAGAGATTAGAGAGGAAATGCAAAGCCTTATTGAGACGTATAAAGTAGAAAAGGCCAGGCAAAGAGAGATGAAAGATGAGATGGGGAGAAGAAGACAGATTACATCCCAAGGGAATCTGGCAAGCCTCTCTACCTATCAGGTGTCCTCTATGTCCCTGGACTGAAGAAGAATCTGGTCTCAGTATCAGCTCTAGAAGACAAGGGTTATGAGGTCTCCTTCAAGGATCGAAGGGCCTACATCAAGCCTAGAGGGTTGAGTAAGGGATTTGAACAAGTCATTGGAGTAAGAAAGGACAAGTTATATAAATTACAGTTTGACTCTCACTATGCTTTAGCAAGCAACAACAGTACCAGGAACTGTGAGTTATGGCACAGGCAAGTAGCTCATCTTGGACATAGTGCCTTCAAAATCTTGGGTAAGATCGTGACAGGAATGCCCTCAGTCACTTCACAACACCATAAAATATGTAAAGGGTGTGTTCTAGGCAAGTATGTATGGACACCCTTCCCCAAGAGTGAATCAAGGTCCAAGAGCATTTTGGACCTAATTCATACTGATATCTGTGGTCCAATGTCCTCATTATTCATAGGAGGGAAGTTCAAATACTACATCACTTTCATAGATGATTTCTCCAGGAAAACCTGGATTTACTTCTTGACGAGAAAAACCTCAGAAGAAGTTCTCAAGAAGTTTCTCGAATTCAGGGCCCTTGTTGAAACTCAGACAGGAAAGAGGATAAAAGCCCCCAGGTCTGATAATGGAGGATAAAACACCTCGTATGCTTTCAAGAGGGCTTGTGTTGAGGCTGGAATCAAAAGAGAACTGATAGTTCCTTATACCCCTCAACAGAATGGGGTCTCAGAGAGGAAGAACAAAGCTATTGTAGGTGCGGCAAAAGCTATGCTGCATGATCAGAATCTTCCTAAGTTTCTCTGGGCAGAAGCTTGCAACACTGTAGTCTATCTTCAAAATAGAAGTCCCCACAAAATACTGGGAAACATGACTCCGAAGGAGGCATTTACCGAAAAGAAACCAGACATCAGTCACCTTAGGATCTTTGGGTGTGTTGCCTACTGCCATATCCCTGCTGAGAAAGGACTAAGCTTGATCCTACAGTTGAGAAGAGGATTTTGGTGGGGTACAGTGAGACCTCCAAAGCCTACAGAATATATATCCCCACCATCAGAAAAACTATCCTATGCAGAGACGTAAAGTTCGAGGAAGAGAGAGCCCTTTGAAACTCGTATCAAGACAAGGACACCTCTGAAACTAAATTCCCTAGTCAAGAGGAGAAGATCTCATCAGCAGGGGCAGATCTTCCCACAGTGGAATCAAGAGGAATAGCAACGAACTACTTCCAAGAAAAGGAAACCAAAATGGGCTGGACCACTATTGAAGGAAGCAAATGAACAAGTAGAGTCTCCAAAAACTTCAATTAGAACAAGTGTACCCCCTCAGAGGTATTCATGGTATGCTGCTCTCATGAGCAGTATGATTGATTTAGAACCAACTTGCTTTGAAGAAGCCATTGTAAGGAAGCCCTGGAGGGATTCCATGGTGGAAGAGTATGCCTCCATAATAAAGAATGATGTATGGGAAATTGTACCCAGACCACAGAATAACTATGTGGTCGGCTCCAAGTGGATATACAAGATAAAACATGCATCAGATGGAAGCATCGACAAACACAAGGCTAGTTTTGTTGTTCGAGGCTTCTCTCAGAAGGAAGGTGTAGATTATGAAGATATGTTTGCCCCGATAGCTCGATACACCTCCATCCGTATCGTCATTGCTATTGCCACTTAGATGGGGTGGAGAATACATCAAATGGATGTCAAGACTACTTTCCTTAATGGCACTATTGAGGAGGAAGTCTATCTGGAACAACCCAAGGGATTTGAAGTCCATGACAGAGCTAACTACGTTTGTCGTCTAAAGAAAGCTCTATACGGACTCAAACAGGCACCCAGAGCATGGTACTCCAAGATTGACAGTTAATTACAAAGTATTAGATTTATCAAAAGTGATGGTGATCCAAACTTGTATCTCCTTATGAAAGATAGTAACATTCATATACTTGTACTCTATGTCGATGATCTTTTCTTGACAGGAGCAGAAACTCGTATAGCAGCTTGCAAGCAAGATCTGGCCAAGGAGTTTGAGATGAAGGATCTAGGATTAATGCACTATTTTCTTGGACTTGAAATTTGGCAACAAGAGGGTAGGGCCTTTCTGGGTCATGGAAAGTATACAATTGATATTCTCAAGAGGTTTGGGATGGAGGACTGCAAGCCCATGACCACTCCCATGATCACTAATCTCAAGAAATTAAGTTCATGTGAGTCAAAAGAGGTAAATCCTACTATCTACAAACAATTAATTGGGTGTTTGATGTACTTAACCAATACCCGGCCCGATATATGTTTTGTTGTCAACACTCCCAGTTAGTATATGGTGGACCCCAAAAAGGTACATTGGATTGCAACAAAACACATATTGAGGTATTTGAAGGGTACAATAGAATATGGGTTGCAATATTTACAAGGAGACCAAGCCAAGCTTTTGGGCTACACTGACTTTGATTGGGCTGGCAGTGCCATTGATAGAAAGAGTACCTCTGGCTGTTGCTTCACCTTAGGATCAGGGGTGATATCGTGGTACAACAAAAAACAAAAATCAGTTGCACTCAGCTCAGCAGAAGCTGAATACATGGCTGCCAACCAAGCTAGTTGTGAATCCACTTGGATCAAGAAAGCTCTTGTTGATCTGTTTGGCACTAAATTGGATCCCACCATAATTTACTGTGACAATCAAAGTTGTATCAAGTTGTCTGAGAATCCAATCTTCCATGATAGATCCAAGCACATTGAAATCAGATATCACTTCATCAGGGATCAAGTACAAAAGGGGGTAGTAAAGCTCAAGTACATTTCCACAAATGAACAGATTACAGATATTCTGACTAAAGGACTACCAAAAGGGAAATTTGAATATTTTCGTGAAAAATTGGGTATTGTAGAAAACCCATTCCTCAATAAGAGGGAGTGTTAACAAGTTATTTATTGAGGAATAATCAAAAGTGAGGTTAAGTTGGGTCAATGAGAGTTTAAGTCCCAGTCGTTGATCTAGAGGGAAGATCCAATGGCTAGGATCTCTCACGAGTTAGGGGACCCACTCCAACCTTAAACCCAAAAGGGAAAAAGACTATAATGTGAGAGTTGTCGAGCAGTGTGGATGGAGGCAAACTAAGACAAAACCAATGTTGGGCAAACCTTCATGTACGCGCTCGTACCTCTGCATACACAGACCGAGTAGGGTCCTATCCATTTGGTGTTTTATTGACGCAGACACCCCCTACTCTCCCTTGGGGTTGCTCGACCTCCCGGTCAACGATCGATTAAACCTTCGAGTTGGATTAGCTCCTTGAAACCTTACTGGTCTCGATCTCAATCAAACACAGGCCCTGTTATCACCCTCAGGGTTTTCACGGTCACGATCTGGTCGTTACCAAGTTGTCCGTCGATTGACAGTTCACAGTAATTGTGGGTTGCCAACGTGCTCGCTCTTTATCAAAGAGCTCTGCCCCCAAAATCTGAAAAGTGCTCACTCGATCTCCTTTAGATCTTGGTCGTTGATCCCCTGTCCCGACAAGATCAACGGCACTGATAAATAGCGAGCTGCGAACTAGCACGTCCGCTAATTTTTCCTCCTCTCCCCACAATGATTCCTCGTCGTCGATTCTTCGTTCTCAGATCAACGGTTGACTGCGGGTCCTGCCTTCTTAGCACCCTTTTCCAAATCTCACACTAACGGGCGCTTGATCCGTCCTCGCGTGTGACCTCGGGCTATGAATCGAGCCTAAACCTCCCCAAGTGATTCGGGCTTCGGCGTTTCTCTCCTCTCTAACACATGACGCTTGCAAAATGTCGAACGTCGAATTGGCGGAGTCTCAATCCGCTCTCCACGCATCCTTGCAATCTAACAGCTGACGGCGTCTTGGGCCTTCGACAGTTTCAACTGCGGCTGTCGTCGATTCCTCCGAACCCTGAACCGGCGAACACAACTGCCGCGAGAATCAATGGTTCTTGCCTTTCCAACAGCCAACGGCTGTGGTCCCCTTCGGACCCCAGTCTTCAGGGGTTCTGAATGTTCCAACTCCTTTTCTTCTCGAAGTGACTTTTCTTCGAAATGAGCGATACTCTGACACGTATCCTCCTACGGCCACGATCTTCTCCGCTAGATTGGCCTTCGAGAGTTTTCACTCCTCTTACCTTGTTCCTCCCGATTAGAGAATCAACGAAGCATTGATCTAACGCCACATGTCTTGTCCCAATGGACGACCAGGATTGCTTCGACTCCCGGCTCTTCAGGACTTCAACGAATCCTCGCTCCTATGTACACGCAGAGACTTAAAACTCGTGCGCTTTGCCCAGATCCAATGATCTGGAATGATCCCACTCCCTCCTAGATGGATCTTAGTCAATGATTCGTGAAACCTTCAGATCTTCACTCCCTTTGAAGATTTCTCCTCGCTATCTCTCTTGAGCTTTATCTCTCGAACCCTTTGACTCCTCAGAGGGCTTACTCCGACACTTAGTCGAGATTCCAATCTATGCACTCCTTCCAAGACTTAACTTATTGGGGGCGACTGTGCACACCTTGCAGTAGTCCCTTTGCACTACTTGCAAATGAAAGTTTCACGCTATCTCTTCTGAGCTTCTGAGTCGAAATAGACTCCGTCAATGCACTCCTTGTGGACTATATGCACACCTTGCATGATAAACTCAACGAAGAGAAACAATTGAAGCTTATTCAAATGCTTCACGGTATCATATGCTTAATAACATAACTCATTCATTCATGAAAACAGAAAATAACAAAAAACTGTAAACAGTAGCAACACCCTATATTGGATCAATTTTCCTCTGTTATCTTCATTCAAATGTAAATGGCTACAGCTATAATGAAACAATAACTAAAAATTCAGCAACAACTAAATCATAGAAATCTCCTACTAACTTGCAGCAGCCTCATTCGAGCATACAACACCTCTATTTATCCCAGAGGGCTCCTAGGGTTCCCTCCGACTACTCGTCTTCTCGAAGAAGAAAACTAACTACTACTTAAGTTCCATTACATTAAAGTCCAGGAGTGAAACTCCCAAATCACTCGTGATCATTCAGCTCCCAAGTGTTTGATCTTCTTCAATTTTCAATCAGTTCAAAAAGATTGACAGGAAACGCCAGTGTTTTAAGATTCCAAAATAATTCCAAAGGCGTGTTATGGCATTGAGTTGTCCCTCCACGTGTGCTTGTTGGCGATGCTCCTGCATCATACTCCTCTGGACAAAAATTCATGGACTCCTGTCCATGAACTCCTACACTGACTTTCCATGCTTCTGGATATCATCTTCATTTTCCCAACGAGCATCGTCTATCGGGTGTCCCTTCCACTTGACCAAATATTCAAAATAGGTCTTCCTCCTGGTCTTCTTGCCAATCCTCTGATCAATGTTCTTCTCCATCCGTGGCTTTTCTGCTACATGCATATGCTTCTCCCACTGAATCTTCTCTTGATCTTTTGATCTCTCTGTGTCATCTTCTCTGTAAGGATACAGCTCTGAAACGTTGAATATGGGTGATATCCCCACATCCTCTGGCAGCTCTATCTCATAAGCATTGTTACCAAATTTTCTTAGGATCTTGCATGGTCCAATCTTCTTCATCTTCAACTTGTTATATGTTCCTCTTGGGAACCTTTCTTTCTTGAGATGTGCCAGAACCTGATCTCCTACTTCAAATTGAAGCTCTCTGCGATGTTGATCAACTCTGCACTTATACTCTTGGCTAGAGCTCTACAACTGCTCTCTGATCTGGCTATGGAGCTTCTGCATTTCTGCAGCAAAATCTTCTGCTCCAGCACTTTTGAACTCACTTTGTTCTAAGTCTCTCAACTCAAATACTCCTCTTGGTTGCATTCCATACGGTATTTGGAATGGGCTCTTTCCAGTGCTCATGTTTGGTGAGTCATTGTATGCAAATTCGGCTTGTGGCATAATCTGATCCCACTGACTATGATGCTCAGCGACCAGACTCCTCATTAAGTTTCCCGAACTTCTGTTCACCACCTCAGTCTGCCCATCTGTCTGAGGGTGATAAGCTGATCTGAAGGACAAATCTGTCCCCAACTTCTTCCACAGTGTTCTCCATAAATGACCAACGAATTTGGTGTCTCTGTTTGAGACAATGCTTTTGGGTAATCCATGAAGTCGAGCAACTTCCTTGAAAAATAAATTTGCAACATGTGTTGCATCACTAGTCTTTTGGCATGGCATAAAGTGTGCCATTTTTGAAAATCTATCCACCACCACAAATATGGAATCACATCCTCTTTGTGTTCTTGGCAATCCCAATACAAAATCCATGCTTATTGCATCCCAAAGCCTCTCTGGTATTGGCAATGGTTGATACAATCCAGTGTTCGGTCTTTTGTCTTTTACATGTTGGCAGATTCTACATTTGTTTACAAACTTTATCACTTTTGTAATACCCCAAGTCCAAGCCCCTGTTGAATTGTAATTTTTCTTATAGGCTGGTGAGCCGAGTGATTATAAGCTGAGAAACTTATGTGTTTATTAGGCTGGTGAGCCAGATGCCAAGGCCAGGAGCCTGATTTTTGTATATGTAATTATGCAGATCATTAATAAAAATATAAACATTGTTGCGTGTAGACCGACCACGAAGAAGAGTTATGGGGGACTAAGCTCCACTAGGTAGGGTAAGGAAGGGGGGGCTAAGTATGTGGGCCTAAGGGCTAAGCTAGGGGGCTTACCTCTAGAGGAATAATATTTTAATATTAATTCATGAAGACTAAGGTGGACATGATATGTTTTTGTTATTCTAAGTTCCTGGAAAGGGGACGTAGGCTAAATGGAGCGCATGCAGCTCCAGGAAGACAAGTGTCGAACTGGGCTCATGCAGTTAAAAGCTGAAGCGTCAGCTATGTTGGGGGGTTCGTGGGTCATTCTGCCATCCTCCGCCTGAGTTCGTGAGTCCATTCTCCCATCCTCCGTCTGAACCTGAGACCTCTGTTGTCTGCATCTACATACCCACGCACAGGGAAGGAAACCATCGCAGGAAGGTGGTTCGTGAGTCCAGTCTCCCATCCTCCGTCTGAACCCGAGGGACCTCCATCATCGACCTCTGCGTTTTGATTCCTTGTCACGCACCCTAAAACCAGTAAAAACCAAGGAACTAATCTATGTCTCCTGTGAAGTCCGAGCATCCTGTAATTTTCTGAGCCGTGTTGTGTCATAATTGTTGGTTGTTGCGGCCACGCAGTTCCTTGACTGAGTGTGGCTTGTTGCCGTCGACTGTTTCTTACTGAGCCTTGATATGTCTTAGTGTTGGACTGTTACAGTTTTGGGTGTCCATACCCGTTTTCCCTGTTGTTGTTGCTGTCACCCGTACCCGGTTGTAGCTGAGTCAAAGACTGGTTCAAGAGGCAGGTTGTCAGGCCTGTGAGCAACTCTCCCAGGTGAGAGAGTTTGTTGGGAAGTGAGTTCTCCTGGAAGGGAGTCCCGTAGCAGTTATAGTACTCTGAGACTTCTGGTCCAACCTGTTGCTGAAGCCCAAGGGAAGGGAGGGGTACTAGCCGATGGACTTGTATTAGTGAAGGTGTATCCTCCTGGGGTGGAGCAGGCGTGTGGGGAATGAGGGTCTGTGGGTTGTGGGCGTAAGTGGCTCCTGGGATAAAAGATCCTTCTTGTTGCTTTGTGCAACTTCCTTGTTGTCCTTGCCAAGCCTAGAATTCCCTTGCCCGGTGGAGTTTAGTCCCAGCTTGTGGGTGACCTACTGCTGAGAGTGATGAGCAGCACGGTNGAGGGTCTGTGGGTTGTGGGCGTAAGTGGCTCCTGGGATAAAAGATCCTTCTTGTTGCTTTGTGCAACTTCCTTGTTGTCCTTGCCAAGCCTAGAATTCCCTTGCCCGGTGGAGTTTAGTCCCAGCTTGTGGGTGACCTACTACTGAGAGTGATGAGCAGCACGGTCTAAGGCTGGGAGGTTCGTGGAAGGACTGCACGCAGTTGCTAGATTTACTCCAGCTGAAAGATAAGTATCATTTATGTGCTTAATTATGTATTTTATGCATGTTTGGGTTACTTGAAATGTATCATGTGTTCCGTTGCATGTGGACTTACTGTAATCTCAATTGCATCTGTATGGTAGCAGTAATTATGTGTTAATTGTTTTTAAATTCATTAAAAAGCATGTTATATATATATATATATGTGTGTGTGTGTGTGTGTGTACGATTCTGTGTGGTAGCATTACCCGACTGTGTTGGAAGGCCAGGTTGTTTGGGTAGCGTTATCAGAGTTTAGTGAAGTGTCATGTTGGTGGCATTGCCCGACCTGTGGGTGGCTGGGAGACGTTACAATTTGGTATCAGAGCCAAGGTTTTCAACACTGAGCCTGGATGGGCCATATTAGTGGAAATTGAAGCAAAAGCTTCGGAAAGAATTGTTGTCGAAGTAGACAAAATTCGAGTTCAGAGCCAAGGTTTCAACGTCGAACCTGGAGAGGTTGGATAAGTGGTCTTTAGACCAGAGGTTTCAGGAGGAAATTGTGTCTGGAGGAACCAATTTCGAACCTCAGAACGTTCCTGAGTGCCAAGATGTTACTATGGCCATGTTGCGAAGCTCAGGGGGGGTAGCGGTATTATCAAACCGCAACAAACGTGGTATTTGGCCACAAGGAGAGAGATCACAACACTGGTGGTGTTGGGACCGTAGGAAATGTTCAGAAGGAAGGGAAATCCTTTACGACTGTCGGATCTGGAGAAGGTGCAGGAGGGTTATCCTGGAAGCCTTTCGGAGTTCGGCAATCGGGAGAAGCGGGGTGCGTTGAGGCACAAACTTCCGAAGCCCAAAGCTCCGAGGTCCCGGAAGAGATCTACACCGTAGATCTGAGGGGAGAGCTTGACCGTTAGATCTTGAGAAGTCGCGCACGGGTTAGTTGCAAGAACCCTTCGGAATTCGCAAAATCGAAAGATTGGAAGTGAAGAGAGGTGAACACCTTCGAAGAAAGCAATCGCGAAGTGGATCTCGACCGTTGGTTGCGGGAGAGATAAGGACCATCGATTATCCAGGGAGAGTCCAGAACTGCAGCAATCGGGAGAAGGGGAATGTGCTGATGCACAAACTCCCGAAGCCCGAAGTTTCGAAGTGAAAGGGTAGACGTGGTGGGGTCAGATGACGTCGTCTGGGGTGACATGGACCTTCCTAGGCATACCATGTGCCATCGCCTTAGTTGGTGACAGTTGTACTATTGGGTCCGGAGGATAGAGAAGCAGGAAGTTCGAAAGTCGCGAGATTGGAAGGAAGCAAGCGTGAAAGCTTCCAGAACCTGAAGTTCCGAACCTCCGAAGCTCTGAAGTCCCAAAGCTTCGATGACAGAAGTTCCACAACAAGTGTCAGTCATTAAATGTTGGGTAGACGTAAACCGTTGATCCACCCTACTTCGCGAGTTCGTTAGTTTGGAACTCGGAAAAATGGTTGTGATGTGCTTTGAAGACTTCAGAAACCATAGGCCCGAAGTTCCGAGTAAGCGCCTATCGATCTAGCGCTTGGTCACGGCACATGATCGCATGGGTTGGGGACTGAGAGAAAAGGGCTAAGGCCTGAAATTGTTACAGACCCGAGCAGAGCTCGGAAAATTCATGAAATCTGAACATTTTCTTAAATCAGATTGGTTTATGAATGCTACGGAATTTGTGAAGGAATGATGGCCTGAAAAATTCCGGTTAACTGCATGTTGTGTTTGTAGAGTTCAACGAGTGTCAGGACCGAAGCGAATTGACACTGAGTGCAAAGGAATGGAGGAGGCACAAAATGCTTCCAGTGCAGAGAATGAAGCAAGAAGAAGGGATGTCCATTTGGGAGTAGAAGGCTCGAACTCCAATGGGCATGGAGAAGAGATAGATAAGGAAGGGCGTATGATGAAAATCATTGAAAGATTGCAAAAAGATGCCCAAACTCACCGTGTTATCCCTACTTTTTAGGGATAACTAGGAGATCATGTCTCGAGGCCCACGGGTCCTAGACATGGAAACCCGAGAGCAGGATTTACCTGAGCATGGCCCTGGAGGGCCCGCTTTTTCTTCATTCATCATCTTTGTCTTATCAGCAGCAGCATCCATCACCATCGACTTGATCCTGTATCAGAAGAGGTTCTTGCTCCATGAGGTAATTGGTCCAGGTATCATGGTATGTGTCACTTTTGATCATTGAAACCTTTAAATATATGCATCTAATTCCTTTTATCTCTAACAATTGCTTGGATCTTACATTAGTCCACTTGACCATGCTTGGGGAAATTGATAGGGTGCCCTTGCAAGCCTGTGCCCATAGGTCTCGGTTTGCCACTGGAGGAATTTCTGAAAAGCCATCGTCCGCTCCCATCATAGCACCACTGTTTCATCTTATCTCCTGCTCATTTATCCCATTCCCCTTGTCCGGGCATTACGTTGACCTATTTGCAGGATTGCACCTTATCTCGTGGGAAGAAGGGGCTAAAGGCCCAGAAGGTAAAAGCAGCTGGTAAAAGACAAAAGCCTAGAAATAAAACCTCGAGATGCTTCGCCCAAGGATCCCCGAGAAGGCAGTAAAAAGCCTCTCAGCAAGAAACAAGAGAGACCCGGAAAATAACAAAACAAGACCTAGTCAGAGGATAGGAGGTCTCATCACGAGCCAGCCTATTAGGTCCATGGGTACCTAACAGTATGACATTGCCAACATCTGGTTACCACACTAGGGCAGTGATCTTTGGTTGCATGGCCAAGGGAAAAAGGGTCTCATCACGAGCCAGCCTTCTCATCTCTGTGAAAGTACTTGTGGGTAACGTTGTCAGCTCTAGTCACCATGCCAAGGCAGTGTCCCCTGGTTAGTTCTTGAACAAAAAAGGCAAATAAAAGAATAAAACAAGAATAAAAAGAATAAAGGCAAGAATGGGCTTGGAAAAAATGCATCCATGACAGGTACAGCTCGCCTTCTACAAAGGTACCC
Source organism: Picea mariana (assembly GCA_032191745.1). Lineage (NCBI taxonomy): Eukaryota > Viridiplantae > Streptophyta > Pinopsida > Pinales > Pinaceae > Picea > Picea mariana. The sequence continues at coordinate 330,793 of JASDQU010100331.1, read as the reverse complement.
ACAGGTAACACTTATGCATCCTTGGCCCTCACTGCACCCACATGTTTGGACATCCCCTAACCACATCACCTCACTTACATGGCTTGGATGAGATCTTTCTGGAAACTCTCCTTTTCTTGTGGACACTAGCCCAATAGGACGCCTGGTCCTTTTCTCCAATCTTGTATTGCAGGTTTTTGTAATGTCTTTGAGCTATTGACTGATGTATTAGGGGTTTTATGCATATGTTTAATAATATTGATGATGAGATGTGATTGACATTGCTATGATCCCTGTGACTGATGAGCCCATGGTGGGCGTAGCTTTTGATGTGCAGGACCATGCCCGACGGACAGGTACCATTTGGACCAGTACACATGGGGAGATGACCAGTTCGAACCTCCATGGGGCTGAAGAGCCCACCAGATGGATGCTGAGACCCCATCAGGGGGCAGAGACAGGACAGAGCTTGATCAGGGGTTTTGCACCTGAGAGGAAGAGGACGTTCCACCAGAGACACTCTGGTAGGACTAGACCTAGGGGGAATGACCCCTTTTCAGTGGAACGCTAGCCTTGGAAGGCTTAGGACATCCCCATCTTCACCATGACGTCATCCAGCTTCATGGACGCTTTTGGAGGCAGACTGGGCAGCGGTGGCACATGTGGCATGTAGGAGAGGCCCCTGGGGGCTAATGTTTTGCTCCTGGATGTCTCATTTGCCCTAGAAAGGGCTAGTGCCTCCGTTGAAGGGGCTTTTACTCTCTTTTCTGCTTAATTAGGGTTTTTACTTAGCATTTAATGTAAAAACAGTATGATTTTGACATTATGGCCTTGTTAGCCTTTTTATGACCTAAAAAGTAAAATCAGGTCATTGATACAGTCTATATTGAGGATTTTGATCCTCATTTTATCATCACAACTCACTCACTCATTAGTGAGGTCTGAAATTAGCACCCTATCTTGGGTTATTGGATAATTGGGTGATGCGCACTTGTTGAAGGAAGGCTATTTTGGCATATTTTGGTTTCTCTCTTGAAGGAAGGTGTTACAACTAGGGTTTGCACATTTATTTCTTGGTGAATTGTAAGTATTTTTCTGCAAGACTTCTTGAATGGATGGTTGTAGTTTAATTTCTTGCATGTATTTATGATTATTGTTGAACAAAAACCCTAGGTGACAAGCACACAAGTAGGTCATTGTCTCATGTCCCCTGATAGAGAGATTTTCAGCCATTGAAGAGGTAAAAGAGAGCCTGGCCGTAGCTACACTCCTTTCTCCTTTTCTCTCTTCGCTAGTCGTACCTGTTTGAGCTCAAGAAGGAGAAGACGTCCCAGGCCTAGGTTATCTACACTTAGGGTCGTTTTCTTCTAGGGTTTGATGATAGAGCCTTGTTGTAGTAACACTCTCCCTCATTTGACTCTCTTGTCTTGACTTTATCTTTCATGCTAGTCGTTTTTGCCATCTAAGAAAGGAGGAGAGAGCACGAGGCCTTGCCATATCAACACCGGAGTGAGCCTCTCTCCCCTAGGGTTTTGTCTCTGAGGCCCTGCCATGGCAGCACTTCAGAGCTCTTCCCTCCAGTCCTTAGCCATCCTCCTTCAACCCGTGCGTCCTTCACTCTTGACTCCATTAAACCCTAAGGCACTGATCTAGAAGACCTCCAACGTTGAAGTGAAATTGGTCAAACAACTCTCAAACTCTTTGAATTTTAAACCCTAACTACACTAACCCTAGCCCTAGCTAGCCCTACTAACCCTAAGTTGTTGACGTCATCCTTGGTTACTACATCTTAATGCAGTAACGTTTTACTTTATGAGCAATTGAATGGTAGTTAAAGGCATTAATTAGGTCAAGTATTGATTTATTGCATTAAATGCCATATCATTCTAGTATTTATTAGTGAAGTGACATTATCTTTCGGTGTTATTTTGTAAACATTGACTTCGTCAACATTTACTTTCAAATTGCTTATATTGAATATCAGATAGTCTTTGATATATATGAAGTACTAACCAGAGCCTGCATATATCAGTTTATTGTTGATTTGTTCTCGGGCAGGGATTTTACTTGGTTATCTTTGTTGGCTATAAGCCGGACTAGCTGTTTTGGTGGTGATCTGTGAAGGGGGAAACTTGTCATTGTCTGATTATCCTTTAGCCTCTTCAAAACCCCAGGTCACCGGGGACGTCTCCCCTGGGCCTCACCTCCCTAAAGAGAAAGAACCTTTCCATCGTGGTGACATTGGGTGGGATAGGTTCTTGTTATGCCAGTTTGGCCCTCTATCTTCTAGCCTTTCTTCCTAGCTACAAACTGTGCGATAACACACCGAGCGAATAGCAAAAAGCTCATGAAAGCTAAGGAAAAATAGGGAGAATTCGAATTAAAGTTGATGACGAGTTTGGAGAGAATCAAAAAGAAGTTGGATAAGGAGAGTGACTCAAGCAAAATCAGGAGTCGCAAGACCCCTGAGAGAAAAAGAAAATCAAGAAGCGTTAGCAGGCATCGTCGCCACTCCTCGAAGCAATCCAATAAGGAGGCACACAATAGTTCAAGCCCATCTCCTACCAGAAAACATAGGAGATCTGGAGTGGATGAACTAAAGGGTGAAATGCACAAGATTAAACCTCCTACGTTTGACGGAGAACACAAGAAAGATGAAGATGTCGAGACTTGGCTACTGGGCATGAGGAAATATTTCCAACTGCAAAACTATTCTTCTCATGCAGAGGAAAGAATTGCCATTTACCAACTTAAAGGAAAGGCATCCATATGGTGGGAGCAGCTTGTGCAAGTACAGCATGTCAGAGAGAAGAATATTACTTGGAGAGAGTTCAAGAGACATTTTGAAAATAAGTACTTAACTAAGAGATACTACAACAGAAAGATGAAAGAGTTCTTTGAACTCAAGTTGAGCAGCATGACCATTGATGAATATGAACGAAGGTTTTTGGAATTGTTGAAGTATGTTCCCTTCATCAAGGACGAGACTGTCAAAATTCAAAGGTATCTGAGTGGACTGCCATCTTCCATCAGTGACAAGATCCAGTATGATGACCCAAAAACAATGGAAGAAACTATAAGGAGAGCAAAGTGCTTATATGATTAGCAAAAATAAAAGCCTACTTTCCAAAAAGCTTGGGATGACAAGAAGAAGTTTAAGAGGGAGCATAGGAAAAAGGGAATCAAACCACCATTTTTCAGGAACAGTCCTCAAGGACAGCCGGGTTTTAGAGAGCCCAGGAAGGCTGACGTAGGTGGACAAATGTCAAGACAGCCACCTATGGAATGTTGGGGTTGTAAAGGAAATTATACGTACAGGGATTGCCCCCACAGAAATGACAAAGTGAGAGTTGTCCACAATGTTCAGCAGGCAAAAATAGTGGAGGACATGGGCAGTAGAGTACCAAAGGATCTACGCAGCCTTGGACAACAAGCAAGCAAAATATCAGTCGCACATGATTGAAGTGGAAGGTATGATCAACAACCATGCCTTTACTATTTTAATTGATTCAAGGGCTAGTCATAGTTATGTAGATCCTAGAGTGGTGGAAAGTTTGCATTTGTCGAAAAGCAAACATGGAAAATCTTGGTTAGTGTAGTTCGCTACAGGAACCAAGAGAAAGGTTACGGAATTGGTTAAGTCCTGTCCAATGGACATGAATGGACTGAGCACAAGAGCTGAACTGAACATTCTACCTTTAGGTTCTTATGACTGTCTAATTGGGATGGATTGGTTGGACTAGCACCATGCCATCTTAGACTGTCGTAGCAAAGCATTCACTTGCCTGGATGAGAAAGGGAATCGAAAAATGATCCAAGGAATTCCCAGAGTGATTGTTGTTAGAGAAATCTCAGCAATGCAGCTGAAGAAGTGCTACAGGAAAGGCTGTCAATTATTTGCAGCCCACATGGAGGAAGCACCTAAGGATAAGGTGTCAAGTATTGAAGACCATGCAGTATTAAAAGTTTTTGAGGATGTATTCCAGGAGGTACCAGGACTACCCTCGAAAAGAGATATTGACTTCTCTGTAAACTTGATGCCTGGAGCAGCTCCAGTGTCGAAAGCTCCTTACAGAATGAGTACACCAGAGCTGAAAGAACTGCAATTGCAGCTTGAAGAGCTTCTGAAGAAGGGGTATATACGCCCAAGTGTGTCACCTTAGGGTGCCCCAGTCCTGTTTGTGAAGAAGGAGGATGGGACGTTGAGATTGTGTATCGATTTCAGACAATTGAACAAACTGACTATTAAGAACAAGTATCCTATGTCGAGGATCGATGATCTCTTTGACCAGTTGAAGGATGCTAAGATATTTTCGAAAATAGATCTTAGATCAGGATATCACCAGGTAAGAATAAAGGATGAAGACATCAGCAAGACCGCCTTCAGAACAAGGTATGGTCATTATGAATTCACAGTGGTGCCATTTGGGTTGTCGAATGCGCCCGCTGTCTTTATGTGCCTAATGAATGGTGTATTCAGGGACTATCTAGACAAGTTTGTCATAGTCTTTTTGGTTGACATCCTGGTGTATTTCAAGTCGGAGGAAGAGCATGAACATCATCTGAAGATGGTGTTGCAGGTGCTAAGAGAGCACCAATTGTATGCCAAATTGAGCAAGTGTGTGTTTTATCAAAAGCAGATCCATTACTTGGGGCATATCATTTCAGAGGATGGGATAGTCGTGGATCCTGAGAAGATTGAGGCCATCAGAGAATGGTCAGCGCCAAAGAATGTGTCAGAAGTCAAATCCTTTATGGGTCTAGCTAGCTATTATAGAAGGTTCATTGCAAGATTCTCAAGGATAGCTCACCCTATCACTTCCTTGCAAAGGAAGGAGAAGAAGTTTCAGTGGATAGAAGAATGTGAGAGAAGCTTCCAACGATTGAAGCAGTTGTTAACCAGTGCTCCAATCCTCAGGATTGCAGATCCGAATGAAGATTTCGTAGTATGTACAGACACATGCAAAGAAGGACTAGGAGTAGTCCTCAGCCAGAATGGATTTGTAATATGTTATGAATCCAGGAAGTTGAAAGAGCACGAAAAGAACTATGCCACTCATGATTTGGAGTTGGCGACCATCGTTCACGCCCTGAAGAAATGGAAGCATTACCTCATGGGAAGGAGGTTTGAACTAAGGACAGACCATAACGGTCTGAAGTATTTGTTTGATCGGCCAACCTTAAATGCTAGCCAGAGTAGATGGTTGGAATTCCTTTGTGAGTACGACTTTGATATCAAGCATATCAAAGGAAAAGAGAACAAAGTGATTGCTGCACTCAACAGGAGAGTGCATGAATTACATGCTACAGCCATTAGCATGTACCAAACTGACATTAAAGGCAGAATTTTGGAAGCTACAAATGCAAACTTGCAGTACATGGAATTGGTAGCAAAGCTACAGCAAGGTAAGATGCTACAAAGAGTGGAAGATTATAAATTGGAAACTAATAGAACACTCCTGTACAAAAACAGAGTTTATGTACCTGATTCCCAGAAATTGAAAATTACGATTTTGAAAGAAATGCATAATGTGCCTTATGTTAGGCACCCTGGATATCAGAAAACTGTGGCAGCAGTCAAGAGCCATTACTTTTGGCCAGGTATGAAAAAGGAAATTGCAGAATACATCGCCAGATGTATGGGGTGTCAGAAGGTTAAAGCTTAGCACAGGCACCCGGCAGGGTTGCTACCGCCTTTACCCATTCATGAGTGGAAGTGGGAGGTAGTGACAATGGATTTCATCACAGGATTGCCCAGAACAGGCAAGCAACATGATTCAATCATGGTGGTGGTGGACAAGCTTACGAAAGCTGCCCATTTTATCCCGTTAAAGACTACTCACAAGGCAGCTAATGTTGTCGATATCTTTATGAGGGAAATAGCACGATTGCACAGTATTCCCAAGACAATTGTGTCTGACCGAGACACAAAATTTACCTCAAAGTTCTGGAAAGGGTTATTCAAGGGGTTTGGAACGAATCTAAACTTCATCACTGCTTATCATCCTGAGTCCGATGGGCAAACAGAGAGGTTGAACCAAGTGATAGAAGAGATGTTAAGGATGTATGTGATGGACAAACCATCTAAATGGGAAGACTACCTACACTTGGTAGAATTCGCCTACAACAATGGGTATCAAGCATCATTGAAGATGAGCCCATTTGAAGCACTTTATGGCAGAAAGTGCAACACCCCAGTAAGTTGGGATAACTCAACTGATAGAGCAATAGTTGGACCAGAGTTGCTCAAGAAAATGGAAGAGCAAATGCTGAAGATTAAGCAGAATTTGAAAGCTACCCAAGACAAGCAGAAAAGTTATGCCGATAAAAACAGAACCCACGGAGAGTTTAAAGTGGGAGAGCATGTTTTCCTGAAAGTGATAGCTAACAGAAGTTCCCTGAAGCTGGGAAACTGCTCCAAGTTGGCAACCCGATTTTGTGGACCGTTTGAAATCCTAGAAAGGATTTGGACCAGTTGTGTATATGCTTGCATTCCCTGCATCCATGACTGTACATAATGTGTTTCATATTTCATTGCTTAAGAAATATATTCCTGATGCTAATCATGTAATTGATTGGAATGTGATTCAAGTGGAGCAAGAAGGCGTCTTGCAGGTGCATCCGGTGCGTATATTGGACCGGAAATGCAAGAAGCTACGGAATCGAGCTATAGAGCTTGTAAAAGTCCAATGGACCTGGTACAGTCCTGAGGACGCAACATGGGAGCATGAAGATGCTATGCGGGCAGAGTACCCGCATCTTTTTGAAGATTTTGGAAATCGTGTTGTTGATTTATAAATAAATTGCACTGAGGACAGTGCAAAAATAAGGGGAGGGATTGTAATACCCCAAGGCCGAGCCCCTGTTGAATTGTAATTTTTCTTATAGGCTGGTGAGCCAAGTGATTATAAGCTGAGAAACTTATGTGTTTATTAGGCTGGTGAGCCAGATGCCAAGGCCAAGAGCCTGATTTTTGTATATGTAATTATGCAAATCATTAATAAAAATATAAACATTGTTGCTTGTACACCGACCACGAAGAAGAGTTATGGGGGATTAAGCTCCACTAGGTAGGGTAAGGAAGGGGGGGCTAAGTATGTGGACCTAGGGGCTAAGCTAGGGGGCTTACCTCTAGAGGAATAATATTTTAATATTAATTCCTGAAGACTAAGGTGGACATGATATGTTTTTGTTATCCTAAGTTCTTGGAAAGGGGACGTAGGTTAAATGGAGCGCATGCAGCTCCAGGAAAACAAGTGTCGACCTAGGCTCATGCAGTTAAAAGTTGAAGCGTCAGCTGTGTTGGGGGGTTCGCGGGTCATTCTGCCATCCTCCGCCTGAGTTCGTGAGTCCACTCTCCCATCCTCCATCTGAACCCGAGACCTCCGTCGTCTGCATCTGCATACCCGCGCACAGTGAAGGAAACCCTCACGGGAAGGTGGTTCGTGAGTCCAGTCTTCCATCCTTCATCTAAGCCTGGGGGACCTCCATCATCGACCTCTGCGTTTTGATTCCTTGTCACGCACCCTGAAACCAGTGAAAACCAAGGACTGATATGTGTCTCCTATGAAGTCCAAGCACCGTGTAATTCTCTGAGTCGTGTTGTGTCATAACTGTTGGTTGTTGCGGCCACGCAGTTCCCTGACTAAGTGTGACTTGTTGTCGTCAGTTGTTTCTTACTGAGCCTTGATATGTCTTAGTGTTGGATTGTTACAGTTTTGGGTGTCCATACCCATTTTCCCTGTTGTTGTTGTTGTCACCCGTACCCGGCTGTAGCTGAGTCGAAGACTGGTTCAAGAGGCAGGTTGTCAGGCCTATGAGTAACTCTCTCAGGTGAGAGAGTTTGTTGGGAGGTGAGTTCTCCTGGAAGGGAGTCCCGTAGCAGCTACAGTACTCTGAGACTTCTGGTCCAGCCTGTTGTTGAAGCCCAAGGTAAGGGAGGGGTACTAGTCGATGGACTGGTATTAGTGAAGGTGTATCCTCCTGGGGTGGAGTAGGTGTGTGGGGAATGAGGGTCTGTGGGTTGTAGGCGTAAGTGGCTCCTGGGATAAAAGATCCTTCCTGTTGCTTTGTGCAACTTCCTTGTTTTCCTTGCCAAGCCTAGAATTCCCTTGCCCGGTGGAGTTTAGTCCCAGCTCGGGGGTGACCTACTGCTGAGAGTGATGAGCAGCGCGGTCTAAGGCTGGGAGGTTCGTGGAAGGTCTGCACGCAGTTGGTGGATTTACTCCAGCTAAAAGATAAGTATCATTTATGTGCTTAATTATGTATTTTATGTATGTTTGGGTTACTTGAAATGTATCATGTGTTTCGTTGCATGTGGATTTACTGTAATCTCAATTGCATCTGTATGGTAGCAGTAATTTTGTGTTAATTGTTTTTAAATTCATTAAAAAGCATGTTATGTGTGTGTGTGTGTGTGTACGATTCCGCGTGGTAGCATTACCCAACTGTGTTGGAAGGCCAGGTTGTTTGGGTAGCATTATTAGAGTTTAGTGAAGTGTCATGTTGGTGGCGTTGCCCGGCCTATGGGTGGCTGAGGGACATTACAACTTTTGTCCTCATACCTGGCCAATAATATGAACTGCTAAACTGTGCAAATGTCTTATCATGGCCGAAATGTCCAACCAATCCTCCACTATGTTTTTCCTTCAAAAGGTTATTCCTCATTGAGCATTTTGGTATGCACAGATGATTTCCCTTGAACAACAATCCCTCTTGAACCATATACTCTGTCCACTGGCTTCTGTATCTCAGCACAGGATTTGCACATGCTTCGTATGCTTCCTTGAAATCTGGATCATCACTATACATTTCCTTAAGGTGTTCAAACCCTAAGGTCTTCACTTGAAACTCCTGCAGAATCAAACATCTCCTGCTTAGTGCATCAGCAACTTTGTTAGCATTTCCAGAAATATGTTTTATGACAAAAGTAAAATTCTGCATAGACTCAATCCACTTTGCATGTCTCTGATTCAACTTTTTCTGTCTAGTTATGAATTGTAAAGCCTGGTTATCGCTATACAAGACAAATTCCTTTGGAACAAGGTAGTGCCTCCATTTCTTCAAGGCTTGAATTATGGCATAAAACTCTTTATCATATGTGGAGTACTTTCTCTTAGTCCCATTCATCTTCTCACTGAAATATGCAACACGCCTATTATCTTGGCTCAAAACTGCTCCAATTGCAACTCCACTCGCATCACACCTTACTTGAAATGTCTTCCCGAAATTTGGCAAGACCAGAATTGGTCATTCTGTTATCTTCTCCTTCAATATATTGAAACTTTTCTTAGCTTCTTTTGTCCATTTAAAAGACTTGTGTCTCTTCTTCACTGTATCCATCATTGGTGCACAAATTCCACTAAAATCTCTAATGTGTAAAAAATCCAGGTCCTATCAGCTTGCCTTCTTGGTCTGTCTTTGACCAAAGAAAGGCTCTAAGTTTCAACTGTCAGGTAATGTATTTTTTGTTGTTTTATAACAACAAACAGTCCAAAAGTTTCTTGCTGATTTGTTATGGTTATGTTCTCAATTTTAGGTGCTCAAGCATGTCGTTTTTGTCACCAGAAATGAATACATGCATCTCAAAATAAACATAACACGCCTAAACATCGTTTACTGCTGAAAATGAAACAGATCTAAGAGACTAATACATGCATTTGTAGACACACGTATTTTTGGTCAGCATGACCCTGGATAAAACCCCCCCAGGGAAAACCAGTTTGGAATATGTATGTATATATGAGGAAATCAGAAGGTGGAATACAGTAAGTACAATATATGAAAGAACCTGATACAATAGCAACTCCAACTGAGCTGATATACAAGCTCAAAATCACCAGATGCGCCCCAGAATGGTGCGCCCCTCATACAAACTGCCAGAACCACTGAATCTGCTCCAACTGCCAACTGTGAGCTCAGATCTAGAAACCCCTCCACAGCAATGAAGCTCTGCTGAATGGCTATCCTCTGCAACTGATCTCACTGCAATCTGATGGCTAGAAGTCTCTCTACCGCTGATGCGCCCCAATCTGACAATGCGCCCTCCTCAGAAGTAGAACCTCTCCAGTAAATAAACTATGGCATATGATGCAAGCCTCCCTCCATGAAAGCAAGCGCCCTAGCTCAAGTCTCCTAACAAAACTGACCTCATCTCCATCCTCCAAGTGCTCCTCTCTCAACAAGCAAATGAACAAGTGAAGAATGCGCCCTCCTTCACCCTTTGCGCCCCTCTTTGACATCCAAAAGGAAACCTAGAGATCCAACGGTGGAGATCATCTCATCTCCCATCTAATCGATGGTTGAGATCTCCCCACGAATATCTAAATCACAAACCCACTTTGGGTTAAGTTTCCTAAGTCAACTTATCTCTCTAATTCACCCCTTTGTGAATTAATAGTCACTTTTAGGCCAAAAATGACTAAATTCCACTTTAGACAAAGTCAAAGTGAAATTAGACAAAAGTACAAGGTACAAAGTGTAATGTCTTTCCCTCATGTGCTAAGGAGGTCATAAGCACATGGGGAACACCTCCCAAGGTACAAAACTCAACATAATGAACTTCTTGTAGAAACTCGCTAATCCATGGAAGCTCCTTACTTCAAACATACTCCTTGGTGATGGCCATTCTTTGATTGCTTTCACCTTCTCTAGATCCATCTTCAATTCATTTGAAGAGATCACAAAACCCAAGTAAATGAGTTATGTCTTCATAAAAGAGGACTTCTTCAGATTTATCAACAGCTTCTCCTGCTGTAGTCTCCTCATCACTAATGTCAGATGTCTCAAATGCTCTTCTTCAGTTTTACTGAAGACCAGTATATCATCCAAAGACACAATCACAAACTTACCAATGAAATCCTTCAATACTTCATTCATCAGTCTCATAAAAGTACTTGGGGCATTTGTTAAGCCAAATGGCATAACAAGCCACTCATACAACCCTTCATTTGTCTTAAAGGTTGTTTTCCACTCATCACTTTCTCTCATCCTTATCTGGTGATATCCACTTTTCAAATCTATCTTAGAAAAGAAATTTGCTCCACTTAAACAATCCATTAAGTCATCCATTCTTGGCAAAGGAAATCTATACCTAATGGTGATCTTGTTTATGGCTCTCGAGTCTGTACCCATCCTCCATCCTCCATCCTTCTTTGGGCTCAACACAGTTGGTACTACGCATGGACTCAAGCTTTCGTTGACCAAACCCTTGTCTAATAAATCCTAGACTTGTTTCCTTACCTCCTCATTCTCTTGAGGTGGCAATCTGTACGTTGCTTTGTTTGGCAGACTTGCTCTTGGTATCAAATCAATATGATGGTTGATACTTTTGATGGGTGGCAATGAGTTAGGCAACTCGTCCATTACTAAGCAGCAAAATTCTCCAACAATTCCTGAACTTCTTCAGGCAAATCATCCATAAAAGTACTTGTAAGGACAACTCTGGGTTTCCTCACCACAGCAAACTGCATCTCCTGTTTCTTCTTGACCTCACTCGGGAGTTCCTTCCCACTCATGAGAAGTATGCTTGTGTTGGCTTCTTCCTTTACTTTACTTTCTTCTCTTCTATTGGCAGCAACATGTGTGTTCTACCATTCTTTTCCAAAGTGTAAGTATTTCTTCTCCCATCATGAATGACATTCCTGTCAAACTGCCATGGTCTTTCCAACAAAACATGACATACATCCATTGAAATTACATCACACAGAACCTCATCTCTATATCCACCTATTTTAAATTCAACAAGGCATTGTTTAGTTACCATTACATAGTGTCCTTTTTGCAACCATGAGACCTTATATGGATTTGGATGTGCAGTTGTCTCCAGCTCCAATTTCTCCACCATCTCTGTGGATACTAGATTGTCAGTGCTCCCACTGTCAATTATCACCTTGCATACTCTGTCTTTAGTCTTGCAAGTTGTCCTGAATAAATTGTTCCTCTGTACTAGTTTTTCAACTTCTGGTTCTGGCTTCAAGAGAACCTTCCTCAACATCAGAGATCTTCCATCTTCTGCCTCTTTTGCCTCAACATTCAGCTTCTGAGCTTCTGAAATGTGAGCTTCACCTCCTTTCTTTTTCTCGAGACATTCCCAAGACATGTGTCTTGTCTTTCCACAGGCATAACATCTTATCTCTCCTCCTCTGCTTCTTCCTCTTCCTCTAGAAGAACTTCTTCCACCACTTTGTCTCCCTCGGGAACTTCCCCCTCTTTCTGAGTAATTGTGTGGTTTCTCAGTCTCATTCTTGGTTTTATATGCCTTGTCATGGTCTACTCCCTTACCTTTGTTTGGGCTTCTACCTCTGCTTCGTTGACTCTGTTTTCTGGCCAACTTCTCCTCTGCCTTCAGAGCAATCTGATAAGCATCCTCTACTGTCCTTACTGACATCATGCCGATCTCATCTTGGATTTCATATCTCAACCCTTTATATATCTGGCAACTTTTTCTTCATCTTTCTCTCTTTGTCCAGTCCTGATATTCAGCTTATAGAACTCCTCTGTGTACTCTTTCACTGTCATACAATTATGTCTCAAGTTCTGCAACTTCCTGAACAGATTTATCTGATAATCTTTGGGTATGAGTTTAGCCTTCAGCTTGGCTACCATTCTATCATAATTATTTATCTTTTGTTTGCCTTTGCTTCTCCTCTCAACCTGCAGTTCATCCCACCATAGTGTCGCATGTCCTTTTAGCCTGGTGACAGCATGTCTCACCTTCTTTTCCTCATCGACGTCTTCATAGTCGAAATATTTGTCCATGGATCTTATCCAATCCAGCAATTCTTCAGCATCCAAGTTGCCTTCATACATTGGGATGTCTATCTTGGCTCTAGCTCCCAATTTAACAACCGCTTTCAGCAAGCGTTCCTCAGCAACATTTTCCCCTGCAGCTTCTTCAACTTCTATTTCTTCACTTTCTGCATCATTGATGTCCCCAGCATTAAGTGCTCTCCTCTGCACTGCTTCCATCGCCTCTAATCTTGCACGAAGCTCTCTCATTTCCCTTTCGATAGCGCGATTGGCTATAGGTGGCTCCACACATCTCCTCGGTGGCATTGTATTGACGGGTTCCCACACACAGAGTACAACTTCGAGCTCTTTTTCACTTCCTCAAAACAATTTCACGCTCTGATACCACTTGACGCAGACCCCCCGCCCCTACTCTTCCTCGGGGATGCTCAACCTCCCAGTCAAGGATCGATTAAATCTTCGAGCGGGATTAGCTCCTCGAGACCTTACTAGTCTCAATCTCAATCAAACACAGGTCATGTTATCACCCTCAGGGTTTTCGCGGTCACGATCTGGTCGTTACCGAGTTGTCCGTCGATCGACGATTCACAGTAATTACAGGCTGCCAACGTGCTCGCTCTTTATCGGAGAGATCTGCCCCCGAAATCTAAAAAGTGCTCACCCAATCTCCTTTAGATTGTGGTTGTTGATCCCCTATCCTGACGAGATCAACGGTGTTGGTAAATAGCGCGCTGCGAACTAGCACATCCGCTAATTTTTCCTCCTCTCCCCGCAATGATTCCTCGTCATCAATCCTTCGTTCTCAGATCAACGGTTGTCCGTGGGCCCTGCCTTCTTAGCACCCTTTTCTGAATCTCACACTAACGGGCACTAGCTCCGTCCTCATGTGTGACCTCAAGCTATGACCCGGGCCTAAACCTTCCCAAGTGCTTCGGGCTTCGGGCTTCGGCATTTCTCTCCTCTCTAACACACGACGCTTGCAAAACGTCGAACGTCAAATTGGCAGAGTCTCGATCCGCTCTCCACGCATCCTTGCGATCTGACGGCTGACGGCGTCTTGGGCCTTCGACAGTTTCAACTGCGGCTATCGCCGATTCCTCCAAACCCTGAACCAGCAAACACAACTACCGCGAGAATCAACGGTTCTTGCCTTTCCAACAGCGAACGGCTGTGGTCCCCTTCGGACCCCGACCTTCGGGAATTCTGAATATTCCAACTCCTTTTCTTCCTGAAGTGACTTTTCTCCGAAATGAGCGATACTCTAACACGTATCCTCCTACGGCCACGATCTTCTCTGCTAGATCGGCCTTCGAAAGTTTTCACTCCTCTTACCTCTGTTCCTCTCGATTAGAGAATCAGCGAAGCGTTGATCTAACACCACATGTCTTGTCCCAATGGACGACCAAGATTGCTTCGGCTTCCGGCTCATCGAGACTTCGGCGAATCCTTGCTCCTATGTACACACAAAGACTTAAAACTCGTGCGCTTTGCCCAGATCCAACAATCTGGAATGATCCCACTCCCTCCTGGATGGATCTTAGCCGATGATTCGTGAAACCTTCAGAGCTTCACTCCCTTTGAAGATTTCTCCCCGCTATCTCTCTTGAGTTTTATCTCTCGGACCCTTTGACTCCTTAGAGGGCTTACTCCGACACTTAGTCGAACTTCCAATCTGTGCACTCCTTGCAATAGATTCCTACGCAAGACTTAACTTCTTGCAGGCAATTATGCATACCTTGCAGCAGTCCCTTTGCACTCCTTGCAAATGAAAGTTTCACGCTATCTCTTCTAAGCTTCTAAGTCGAAACAAACTCCATCAATGCACTCCTTGCGAACTATATGCACACCTTGCATGAACTCAACGAAGAGAAACAATTGAAGCTTATTCAAATGCTTCACAGTATCATATGCTTAATAACATAATTCATTCATTCATGAAAACATAAAATAACAGAAAACTGTAAACAGTGGCAACACCCTGTATTGGATCAATTTTCCTTTGTTATCTTCATTCAAATGCAAATGGCTACAGCTATGATAAAACAATAACTAAAAATTCAACAACAACTAAATCACAAAAATCTCCTACTAACTTGCAGCAGCCTCATTCGCGCATACAACACCTCTATTTATCCCAGAGGGCTCGTAGGGTTCTATTCAACTACTTGTCTTCTCGAAGAAGAAAACTAACTACTACTTAAGTTTCGTTACATTAAAGTCCAGGAGTGAAACTCCCATATCACTCGTGATCATTCAGCTCCCAAGCGTTTGATCTTCTTCTGTCACACACCCACTACCATAATCAAATTTTTGTTGATTTCTGCAGAATCAGAGCCCCCGAATTACCTATGGAGGCCTAGCGCAAGCTAGCTCTTTCTCTCTCTCTGTTCCCATGTGATCGCGGGTCATGATCACAGTTCAAATAATCGCGGTGCCTCTTTGTATTTCGCGCCTCGGCGCTACAGCGATGTTGAATCGTTCAACTCTGCAACCGCCGAACCCCGGCAAGGTTAGCAACTGGCCAATAGGGACAAATCCCTACAAGGTTAGCAGATGGCCATTAGGAACGGCCCTGTCGCGCGGTTGAGTGGAGTACAGGTGGCGAGAGGGGAAACACAACACGGTGGGCGACGTGACAGGAGACGGGCCCCACTTCACACGCTACACCATTTCGGACCCCCCCCCCATTAAAGGCAGAATGGCAAGGGGGGTCCGGAATTCGCCTGAATGTCGTCGATCAAGGCGAATTGATCCGGACCGTTCCCGAGTTGCACGTTCGATTCCGGACCCCCCCCTCACCGCTAAAGGCAGAATAGCAAGGGGGCTCCAGAATGAAGCCTCAGCCGTAGATCTGGGCGGGTGAACCTTGGCCGCTCAGATCTGCTCGCCACTTACCCTAAGGCGCATTCGCGCCCCGGCTTAAAGTTGACGTCTCTTCCCCACATCTGACGGTCATTATAGACCCTGAGATTCCCCGAAGGAATCTCGTCCGTTCATCGGGACTTAATCCACATGCTAACATCTCGATATTTACAAGTCGGGATTTATCAAGGTGAGAGCTCGACCTCTTGTCAACTGAACTCCCGAATCCTCGATTCCCGATTTCCCGAAATGGGTAATCTCATGACACGTGGCCACCTTTAATCAGACGACCCAAATCTATTTCGGGGTTTCTACCATGGAAGGCCCCGATCTTTCGTCACCAAAACTCCCGAGTTCCCGACTCCCGATTTCCCGAAGTGGGAAATCTCATGACACGTGGCCTCCTTTAATCGGACTACCCAAATCTATTTCAAGGTTTCTACCATGCAAGGCCCCGATCTTTCGTCACCAGGACTCCCGAGTTCCCAACTCCCTATTTCCCGAAATGGGTAATCTCTCGACACGTAACCTCCCGAGATCGGTCGGTCTACGACTGCTTCGAGGTTTCCACCAGGGAACATCCCGATCTCTCGTCATCAGAACTCCCGAGTCCCCGAAACGGGTTATCTCTCGACACGTGGCCTCCTTTAATCGGATGACCCAAATCCATTTCGGGGCTTTCGCCCTTATTCACTGGGGGTTAACCCTCAGGTATCTCCTGACAGATCCAACGGCTGTCGAGTTTTCCAGCCGAGATCTGACGGCTCGGACAGGTTCCTAACCTGGGCATTCTCCCCCGACTTCCTGGACGGGGAAAAATCAATGGTCCAGATGTTCTCATGGACCTCGGGGACCTACGATCCCGATCTCGTCGCTATCCACGAAGGTACAGAAAGATAAGGTGGTAAGGCATTTAACATCCTACTTTCTCCTACCAAATCTAACAGTCATGAGTGACCACAGATTTCCCGACGAGATCTCGTCCGTCGATCAACACCTATCAAGGTTAAGGTACTTATCCTTCCAGCTTCTTCTTATTTGTCGGTCGTGAGTGACCACAGATCTCCCAACGAGATCTCGTCCGTCGATCAACACCTATCAAGGTTAAGGTACTTATCTTTCCAGCTTATTCTTCTTATCTGTCGGTCGTGAGTGACCACAAATCTCCCGACGGGATCTCGTCCGTCGATTCGATACTTATCAGGGATTTCTTAAGGCCTTGCGCCTTCACGTCCTCCTTCCAGGTTCTTGATGATGTTTTCAAGGAGGGTATCTCTATGGAGAGGTTTACCCAGGGTACTTTCTAAGGCAGATAAGGGTATCTCTCTCTCCCGAGAACCAGACGTGAAGTCTGAATTAGATCAGCATGCATATAAATAACAATTTAAGAGAGCATAAGCCACACGTAGTCTTTCCATATAAACATACAACTACCAGTACTGATTGAGACACCATACAGACATTCTTATAATGAAGTCATTCACGATTTCACAGCTTATGATCATAAATGTCAGCATACATATATTTCAAGATGTCAAAGGCAAAACACTTATCAGAAAGTAACACCAGGGGTTATGCAACTGCTGAGAGGGGTACTCATTTCCACCCAACCGTAGGCTCAGCGACTCCCAGCGGATTTACCACTAGCCACCCCCGAGATGAGACCACGATGCTGTGAGACTGCATCTCTGTTTGCCAGTGACCAGGAGCGAAGGTTACTCTCCTTCCTCTCTGTTATCACTCACTCTACATGTCGCCAGATTTCTCTTACTCCCCTCGCGTCTGCCCCCAATCGCTTCTCTCCCACACCTTATCCTCTTGCGAGGTTGCGTGTGGCGCGATTTCCCTCGCGCTGGTCAGGCCTGATGGCTCTACGGATGGGCGGTTCACCTCCCCATCCCTCATTAATTCCTGAGGAGCCATCTACCTACCAGCCTACGAGACATTTAATTCAGGGCCAGCGAGCCGCTCTTGGTTCTCCGGGCCAGTGGAGTCCAAATACGGTATTAATTCTCGGTGGAAGTTAACGCCACCTTTCCAGGTGCCTTCCACTGCCTTTCTACAGCCATCGTGGTCTCTTCTTCAGCACATCCCCTCTCAGCAGTCCTGCAATATATATATTCATAATATTATTTACATTCATCGACCTTTTTCACAAGGTCCATTCACATCACACATTCACATTTCTGAGTTTGCCACAATACTTGGCCAGTATAGTTATTTTTACAAACTGGGGGAAACAGGGTGTTACATCTTCAATTTTCAATCAGTTCAAAAAGATTGATAGGAAACGCCAGCGTTTTAAGATTCCAAAATAACTCAAAAGGCACGTTATGGCACTGAGTTGTCCCTCCACGTGTGCTTGCTGGCGATGCTCCTGCATAATTTACACAGGTCACAGCAAAAGAAAAATACATGATACATTGTGTACAGGTTCATTCTGAGCAGAGAATCCCGATATGTACGGGTTTGTACAAGCTACAGGAATCTGAACCATAAGCTACAGGAGTACGGGTTTCATTGACAAAGAAAAGGCTGTAAGAAGACAGCTAGCATGTTTTTGTATTGTTTTTTCTGTTGAGATAAATGATATATTACCTCTAGTTTTTTGTCTTTGTTCTGTCTTGAACCATAATTATGTTTTATAAAGAATGTGCATACTTTGCCTATTAGTATTTTCTTTTATTGTTTTACAAAACCTAATGAGGAAAAACATAGAGGCCAAGGAAATTGTTAAGCCTGCCATCACCAGATTTGCAACAAATTTCCTCAAATTGCAATCTCTCCTTTCCCAGGCACAAAAATTGAGAAAGATTTTTTTTGCTTATGAATGGAATGCATCTCTATGGAGCCACAAAATAACGGGAAAGACATCAAGAAAAAATATTTTGCAAACAATTTTTAGAAAAAAACAAAGGAGGTTGTATAAGATGTTGAGCCCCTTCTCAAGGTGTTGCAGGCAGTGGATGGGGAAAATCTAGCCATGGGTTACATTTATGAGGCTATAGAATAGAACAAACAGTAAATAATGGTAGCATATAAGGATAGAAGTCATAAGTATCTACCTATTTGGGACATCATTGATGAGAGAAGGAACAATCAACTCCATCGACCCTGTACATTCAACTAGGTATTTCTTGAACCCAAAGTACCATTATAGATCCGACTTTAGACAAGATGAAACTAGGGAGGTCAAAGAAGGATTGTACACATACCTAGAGCGCATGGTCCCCGATGAGAGAGAACAGTTGGAAATAGACAAACAGAGCAATTTTATTTGTAGAGTTGTGAGTACCTTTGGCAAAAACCTAGCTATTCTTGCAAGAGATGAGGGCCAACATGGAAGCAGTTCCAAAATTTTTAAAGTTTAATTGTTCAAGTACTTCTTGAATTTCTAGCCAAAGTAACAAACTAGTTTTTTGAATTTCTAACTTTGTCTTTCACTATCATGATTTATCACAACGAATTGGTGGGAATCATTTGGTAGCCCTTGTCCTCAACTACAAAAGTTTGCAATTCAGATCTTGATTCAAACTTGCAGTGCTTCCACGTGTAACTGCAATTGATTTGTCTTTGAGCACATTCATACGAAAAAGAGACCATTTGGAACAACAACAGTTGAATGATCTTGTCTTCATGTAGTACAACCTTCAATTGAGGCACAAAAAGTCAGTGAACAGAGGCCTTGATATAGATCCCATTGTCTCGGTTGGTATCAATCCCTCCTCGTAATGGGTAGAGGAAACTTGGCCAACAAAATTCAATGATAATGACTTGGGGTGGATGAGCTTGGATGATGATCCACTAGTAGCACCAGGCACTAGTATAGATGTCCTTGATAGGGCAAAGGAAGTGTTCAAGCCTTAGGGTGATCCTCTATATAGATCCCATTGTCTTGGATGATATCGATCCCTCCTCGTAATGGGTAGAGGAAACTCCGCCAACAAAATTTGATGATAATGACTTGGGGTCGATGGGCTTGGATGATGATCCACTAGTAGCACCAAGAACTAGTATAGATGTTCTTGACAAGGCAAAGGAAGTGTTCAAGCCTTAGGGTGACCCTATATTTGACGAGGAGGATCTCATTCCCAACAATGGGGATGAGCTTGATCGTGATGGTCATTGATATGTAGTTATTGGTTGTAGGTTGCAGCCGATAACATGATGCTTTTTGGACTCTAGAGGCCATTTAGAACCTCGATGTTTGTGTATTTTTTTCAGATATGTATCGCACTTGGTGCCATTTTGTTATATTCACCCTTACATGCCATTTAGTGATATACATGAGCAAACTTGTCATATTTGGATTTAAATTGATGTATATATATATATATATATATATATATATATATATAATTAAAAAAATTTCATATTTTATGTACTTTTTTGTAAACCAGTTCATAAACTAGTTCGCCCTCCAGCTCTAGTCTAGTCTAACCCTCAACCAATTCCAATTCCAATTCCCATTTTAAAAAATTGGTCTATTTTTGTACATTTGGTGTTTTTGGAAGTAATATAAGTTGCATAATTCAAAAATAACATTGCAAATTATTCAGAAAATATATGAATTGCATAGCCCAAAGAGGTTGGATCCAATGGTGGAAAGCGAGGAGTTTTTCACTGTTGGGCAAGGTTCAATTCTCGTGAGGGCTTTACCTGGAGCCATGGGGACACCTTGAGGTAGTGGTCGAACGTGTGGTTGCACCCAGAGATACCATATTAAATGGTATCGTGACCCATGCACACATAAGTGGATCAAAGCCCACCCCCATGTCCTTCAAATTTTTCCCCCAGATGGGGTGCCACGCGGAGCAGGGTGGGCACATGGAGTAGCGCCAGGGGGGACCATTAATGGTGGCCAACCGCCCTCATATCCCCGCTAGTTATGAGGGGCATCAATTCAGTCGGCCTCCACCTTTTGACGGGGCCTCTCACTCGCACGAGCAGACCGGCCAGCCAGAGCATTAAGCCCGCGGCCTTAATGGCTACAGCCACCATTCTTGCCCTTATCAACCTTCTCGGTGGCTTTGGGATGCATTGGAAGATTACAGAGCCAAGCAAGAACAGCAGCGCAGGGGAAGTTCTGGCTCTCATCCTCGTTCTCACCATGCCACGAGCAAGAGGAAGACCCCGCAGAGGCGCAGAGTGGTACGCGGCCGACTCACGGCGGAAAAGGCATAAGAAGTTCGAGCGAGCTCTGGTTCTAGCCAAGCAAAAGAGACCCAGGGAGTCCAAAGAAGCAAACTTGTCCCCCAGAACATATGTTGAGGAAATTCCTTCGGCAGAACTCCCCCACGATTTTTCTGAAAGTCGCATGTTCACGGTTCCGGACAATTGGAACCCCCCTGCGTGTTTTGGAGTAGAAGCACTGCCTCCCCACCCGCGAGAAGCACACAGTCCCAACGACGCTCCCATTGAGGAATTCGCCACCTGTCTGGTAGAGGAAGAGTTGCCGGAAGGCAACGAGGAATTGAAGCCGCAACGAACGCAACAAGCACACCAGGAGGAGGACGATGAGCAAAAGTCGCCACCCCCGCCACCACTTCTTCACCCGGAGCACTTGAACCTAATTTTCGAGGTCCGCGGCATGGTGGACGACCAAATCTTCAGAGCTGTCCGCATTAACCAACGCCTGGACATGTTGTACGCCGCCTACTCCAGCGCCACCCCACGGCAACAATGCCCCACCTGCGCTCAGCTCTATGCCATTCCTGTTAGACACGGCAAGGAGAAGGACGACCGCGAGGACATCGGTTGATAGGTTCTCCTGTTCAACATTGTTCAAAACTCTTTCTCTTTTTTGATGTTTATCAGAGCTGTAGCTCTTCTAGCTCATAGCCATGGTAGCGATAGCATAGGCATTATCAAACTACTGTTGAAACTGGCCATGCACCCTGGTTTCCTCCGGGTAGGGTGGCAAAACAATGTTTTGAATTTGCATGCTAATTCGGACTAGCCAGCTGTCTCGGTTTCCTTCACAAGCGGGACAGTTGGCACCTCCATGTCATGGTGTAATTTTGAAGTATTAATATAATAGGATCTGTTTTTACTTAAAAAAAATATATATATCTGAATTACATAAGAAATATAAAAAGATCTTATAAAATAGGGAGGAAGCACATTGCTTCTAGGCGATGGATTGCACATTACTTGCCCTAAAAGATAAATGGGAACACCTAGCTACCAAAATTGAAGGAAGAATGCCTTCTAAATGAAATAAGATAAATAACGGCATAATGATGTTCTACTTTGGGAAAAATGCCCATATTTATATTAATAGATTGACAAAACTCTAACCCTAGACTAGATATGACATAGCTTACACATAAAGACTAGGGCCAATGTCGCCAACACACCAAAACTGGGACCAGTGCGGATTACACACAGACTAGGGGAGACATGGCCTACTCAAAAACAACTACATTTAAGAGCTCAAAGGTTATTTTGTGCTCATGGCATAAGAGAAAATTTATTAAAAACATCAAAAATTATTTGCAAGTTGTAGGCAGTGGCCAAGATGGTCACAGAGGTAACTGAGCAATCTTTAAAAGACAAATTCACAGTCATATCAAGAGTTACCAAAAGGTATGTGGGAGCTAGAAAACATGGAAAATTTTCATCAAGATTTACTCTCCTTATATTTTTTCTCTTCTTTGCTATAGACTTTATTAGAAGTTCAAAAAGAAAACAGCAGCAACAAATATAGAGAACTGTGTGGAATTTTGACAAAGCTAATTTGCTCAGCATGTTAAAATTGGTGTAGAAACATGCACAATATAAATACAAAACTGTGCTTGATCCCCAAATCATGTAAATGTTGTGCTCTGATCTTTCTTCACGTGATCTAAATGTTCCCATAAAATTGACACAAAGGTTTGGTAGATATCCTACCTACAAGGAAAATTGCACTCTGATCTTTCTTTACTGTTAGAATGAATATTACAAGGAGTTCTTAAGGCAACTTAGGCATCAATTTGACATTGACATTGATGTTTTAGTTTTACAGCTGTGGTTGTATTTCTCCTGATATGTTGGTTATGTTCACCTGATCACTTCATTTAAAGACAACTTTGTGTGCAAGTGATTGACTCATATTTTTTGTTTCAATTGCTGCTAAACTCATGTGTCAACCAACTACTTGACAAACAGCCACCACCAACACCATGAAATCCAAAGACCTTAAGGCACTGGAGAAAAATACACAAACCAATATTGAAGGGAAGAGAATGAAAGCTGACTCTCTGCACCTCAATCCATCTGACAACTTTAATTGAGAACATACTCCGGGATAACTTGAAGCTACCAAACTAGAGTAGACAATAAAGCATAATCATAACAGTTGAACTTTCGTGCAGCTAATTATAATCACAATAGTTAAAATAGCCTTGCAGTTTATTCTATGAAGCACTAAGAGTTCCAACTTACAAGGTATGCATTTACTTGATAAGATTTTATTTGAATAAGGCTACAGGGTTATTGATGAACGTTTGGCTATGTTTTCCAACAGAAAAATATTGCTTTCAAAGCTTGTAAACAAGATGTTTTCCAACAGAAAAATATTGCATTCAAAACTTGTAAACAGGACAAAAGAAAGATTTCATAAAACAGCTCCGATTAAAGAAAGAAAGAAGGTTTTTGAAAGTTACCGACCTTATAGCCTATTATTCCAAACTGGAAGATTTGAATTTCTTCAGCTCTTAGAAACTTCATATTGACTTCAGAATAAGGCTCAGGACAGAGATAACTGGCGTACATTCAATGTAGACAAATTTGTTAGCATATTGTTCTATATTTCATCAGCCATTTGTAATGTTGCATTATCTACATGTTCACAAAAAATAAAATGTAGCTGTCATGAAAACAAAAATGCTTACAACTTTCAAGATAAACCAAAACTGACACAGATGAACCACCAAAGCAATGGAATAGAGTCAATAAGACCAAAAATGAAGTAGAAAACATCCGCATCCGCCCAAGATTGTTTTCATGTCCATTAATTGCACAAAGAATAGAACCTGAACATCTTAGTTATTCCCATCTTTTCCTATGTCTAAATAGCCTTACTTTTTCTTCAAGTGAATTCCAAACAAAGAAAGAGCATTCTTCACTATTTAGCAGAAACACCTAGCAGCAATATCCCCAAGCAAAGCTGACAACCTTCATTGAAACCAATAACAATGCAAAGCATTTTGAGTTCAATCCATACTACTTACATTATGGAGCGAAGCTTCAAGGTCTTCAGAAACGGAAAGTTTGCATGGTTGGGAAATCCTGATCTATAAACCCCCTTATCTACCATTGCAAAATTCAATGGAGGGACAAAACTAGAAACACGTCCTTGTTGTTGGCACATCAATCCTGCCTCGTTCATTGCCCAAGCTCTGCCTGCAGCTACTCCGTCGCTTGGTTTTAACTGCAATTTCATCATGCAGCAAAGATGGACTCTTCACACAATTGCAGGGCATGGGTAACATAATTTCTAGCTATCCTTCCACCTCATATCCCCTGACTCCCAAAACGGATATTTTCATTTACCTGCCAGCATTGTATACAAAATCACCATAACCCACTTCCCCAACAATGAAGAACTAAGATTTTGAAAATGGGCAATAAGAATACTTAGAAATAAACACACTATTTTGTTGTTTTGATATTTTGTTATTATGACAATATTCTGACTATTAAGATTTCTGTGGTGATTGTTTTCAGAGTTGTTCGGATAATCCACAGTATTAAAGATTGTATAAAAACCCACCATAGCTCACTTCCCAACAATGACACAGAGATTTTGACAATATTGACAATAGAAACAAAGAATACTTAAAAGTAAAAATACCCTTTTGTTGTTTTGGACAGCACTGCATAGAAACCCACCATAACCCACTTGCCCAAGAATGAAGCACGGAGATTTTGAAACTTGTCAGTAAGACTACTTTGAATTAAACATACCCTTTTGTTGTTTTGGACAGCACTGCATACAAACTCACCATAACCCACTTTCCCAGTGATGAAGCACAGAGATTTTGACAATGGGCAGTGGGATACTCATTATTAAACCTACAATTTTATGTTTTGGACAACATTGCATACAAAGCCACCATACTGACTTCCCTGAAAATGAAGCACGGAGAATAAAATGGGTGGTAACAACACTTGGAATTAAACATATCTTTTTGTTGTTTTGGGCAGCATTGCACAGTGCATACAAAACCCACCATAACCCACTTCCCCAACAAAGAAACAAAGAGGTTTTGAAAATGGGCAATAAGAATACTCAGAACTGATTATACCACTTTGTTAGTTTGGACAGCACTGCATACAAACCCAGCATAACGCAATTCCCCAGAAATTAGGCACAGAGATTTTGAAAATGGGCAGTAGGAATACTCAGAGTTAACATACAGTTTTGTTGTTTTGGACAACACTACATATAAAGCCACCATAGCCAACTTCCCCAACAATGGAGCACAGAGAATTTGAAAATGAATGGTAACATTACTCGGATTTGAACATAACATTTTGTTGCTTTGGACAACATTGCGTATAAAACCACCAACCCACTTCACCAAACATTTAGGCACAGAGATTTTGAAAATGGGCAGTAAGAATACAGAGAATTAAACCTACCACTTTGTTGTTTTGAACAGCATTGCATACAAACCCATCATAAACCCAGTTCACCAACAATGATGCACAGATATTTTGAACATAGGCAGTAAGAATACTGAAACATATCATTTTGTTGTTTTGGACAGAATTGCACACAAAGCTACCTACTATTACCCATTTCCCCAGCAATGAAGCACAAATGTTTTGAAAAAAGGGCAATATGAATACAAAGAAAATATTGAAAAACATGGCTCGGCGTGGCTGGAGGCTGGAATGTAAGAGTTCCACTCAGACTCGGCAAAACCTTGTCAGCAGAAATAGTTCCGAATGAGGAGTTTTCTTTTTCTTTTTGGCATTTATACTTGACTTCGACAAGTTTTTTAATCCTCCTGCAAGTTTGACTTGCCCAGCAGTGAATAACCCGTGAGTAAGCGTGGGTCTGAAGCACTGACGGCGAGATAGGCAGAGCCGGACTGGGGACAAAGAAGATAAGATAATTTTATTAAAGTCCAGGGATGACCAAAGTAAGTCAATGGAACTCAAAAATTTAATCCAGTTGGGACATAGATGCATCTCCTCTAACTAAATGTTAAGCATAAAATAAAATAAGTTAATCTATATGATAAAAGTAACCAAACTCAAAATCATGAATCGCAACCCGAAATACAACAGGATAAATGTCTACATAACATCAGAAAAAAGGTGCCACAAAGGACAGAGTTAATCGAGTTTGAACCAGGAGTACTTGGAAGACATGGTTCTTCATCTATGCTCAAAATTATGCATATCATTTTGTTGTTTTGGATAGAACTGCTTGCAAACCCATCATAACCCACTTCCCCAACAAGGAAACAAAGAGACTTTGAAAATGGGCAATAAGAATACTAAGAATCAAACACACCCTTTTGTTGTTTTGGACCAGCATTGAAGTAATCTCCAGCTGGGCATCAAGGAGCTTCATCATTTTATCCGTCCTGGTCTTCTCTATGTTCTTCATGGACTGTGCAAGATTGTTCATGCTCTGTTCCATCTTATCCCCAAAGGATTTGAGGGTCACCCCCCTCTTCTGAGGTCGTCTGTGCACATCATCATCCTCGGTGGCACTCATAGAAGCAGAGCTGGGCTTGGATTCAATGGAGGCTGCTTCACAGATGCTATCCACGCCATCATCCTCGGAAGCCATTTCTTCTTCCTCCTCCTCCTCCTCTTCTTCTTCATCTTCATGGAGCTTCTCCCCCGAAGCCTTCTGCACAATTCGCTCAACACGCTTATAGTACACAAACCTGGAGGTCTCCCCGTGCAATTTAGCCTTGTTGTAGGATTTCTTCAGGCGATTCCACTTGTATTTGCACTGGACTCCACTGTAATTAGCGCTACAGACAGCGTTGACAGCATCGGCGATTCGGCCCCAGTGGGTTTTCCCCAATCGACCCCGGCTGACACTGAAGCACGTATCTTCGAACTTAAGGAGCAAGACATCAATGGAGGTGTTGGGCCAGAGAGCCTCCTTCTGAGCTCTGGAGGACTTAGTCGTCTCTATTCTCTTGAGGGCCAATGCCGGGCGGTTCTCATTAGGGTTCTGGAATTGAATCGAGGGCGATGCCATGAGGTTAGCACAATCCAATCCTGGGAAGAGGACAGCCTCGGAGTTTTCTGCACTGGGTTTGGGTTGAGATTGTGGTGGTTGCCGGAAATAAGTTCGTGTCCTCCCTTGATGTTGTTCTTATTGTGTTGGGCTCGTGTGGATGGTTGATGTAGGGCTCCCGTGAGCGGCCTCTAATCACTGGGACGCTGCATCGCCATCTCCATTTTTCGGCCTTGGAAAATGGTGGGGTGAGTTGAAGTTTATCACAGTTTGGTGGTGGTGGTGTGTTCGGGTTGTTGACAGTGATTTTGTACGATTTTGGTCGATTCGTGTACAGTTATAGCCTTGATGTTATTTATGTGATGTAATAAATAATTTTATTAGTATTTTGGTTATTGTTTTTATTCGGGATTGTTATTTATTATTATTATTTATATGTTGATATTAAAGAAATTGTTTTGAATTTTTTTATTATTTTTAAAAATAGTTTTTTCTTATCTTCACAATTCTTAAGAATGTTTTGCAAATGCTATTTCATGTTTGTTGAGTGTTTCAAGTAGATTTGGGTGCTCTTTCAAGTTGGAGACTTACATTTTTAATAGTGTTTTATATTTTGTAAATTGTTTTACATTTTTAACAAGGTTGTGTGGAAAATGTGGTGGAATTGTAAATGAAACGAAGTGTTTCGTGCAAAATGTATATCACGAAAATGTTGTGTGCAACATGTATATCACGTTAAATGGGGCAAAAGTAAATGACGGTTCGAGGCATAGCAAGAATAAATTTGGAAATTTAAATGCATTTTATATATGGATTGTTGAAAGATAAAAATATATGATGACATAAAATATATTGTGACAATGCATTTTGCATTATTGAGCACCATTTATTTTGAAATATATATATAACATATAAAAGAGTAAATGCATTTGCCAAACAGATTGTTGAAGGATAAGAATAAAGTTTGTAACATATTAAAAATTAAATGCATTTGTCATACAGAGTGGTGAAAGATAAGAATAGAGTCTGTAACATATAAAAATTTAAATGCATTTATATTTGAAATGTGTCAAAGAATAAAAGTTTGTTACATACTGCTAGAAATTTTGAAATATACAAAAAAATTAAAATCTGTTA
This sequence comes from Picea mariana, assembly GCA_032191745.1. Lineage (NCBI taxonomy): Eukaryota > Viridiplantae > Streptophyta > Pinopsida > Pinales > Pinaceae > Picea > Picea mariana. The sequence continues at coordinate 302,868 of JASDQU010100331.1, read as the reverse complement.
TATATAAACCAGAATTTGAATGTGTTTGTCATGTAAATTGGGATTGGAACTCCCACGGACCATTAGAGAAATATGTACAAGAAACAGGATTGTGGAAAGAAGATAGAGTGCAATAGCTGCAAAATAAAAAAATGGAAAGGTATAAGTGTTTGCCTATACATCTGTGTTTAAGAAACTGGAATAATGTATGTGTTTAAGAAACTGGAATGACTGGGCTGATAAACAAAGAAAGATGCGATAAATACACTAATAGTGAGGATACATATGAGTCATTTGGCTATTTGCTTGTGGATGTCATTTCATTGATGTCGCCGACGACTGCAGTTTCAAGGACAACTGTCTGTTGTCTTTCGTCGGCGGCATGTTTCAATTGCCTTTCGAGCCATTCTTCAATGTAGCCTCTCATTGGGGCGACATTGATCTCATTCCGAATTTTTATGTTGAAAAGATCGTTTTCTAATTCCTGGAGGTCGATAGAAAGATTAGAGAGAGCTTGATGAATTTCTTCATTCTGTACTGCATATTTGACTAGCCGGTCATGGACGTGAGCTTGATCAAATTGAAGGATGTTGTAAAAAATTTCCAAAGACAAGGTCTTAAACATAGCAACTTGTTTATCAAACTCTTGCGTGGTTAAGGGCAAGGAGTTTGCGATTAAGAGGGGGTCTTGGAAGTCGTTGGTTTTCCCGACTAAGTCTATATTTGACAGCTTTGTGAATAATTTATCTTTCTTCGATATGGCTTGTTCACATGACTAAACAATGAGACGCAAGTTGTTTACTTTTTCTTTCCAACATGCATTCAATTGGCCAATCCGGTTTTTGGATGGAAGATCTTCTTCTCTTCTTTTTGTTTCTGTCATATTGTTGACAATCTTGCCAAAAGGGATGATCGTTTTTAAAAAGAAATTTTCTTCATCTTTTAATTTGGCCTGCAAAAGCTCAAGTAAGCTATGTGCCCTGGTTCCAAGCGAAGTGATGGTTTGTGATCTTTTCCACGCCTTGGTAACCAGTTCCATTCTTTTTGATATTGTTCTCCACATATCCTTTACAGGATGCAAGCAGGGTGGAGGATGCTTTTACATTGGGTGCAGAGGTGCCAGGCATGGCTATTGCCAAAGGATCGACAAGCAATGGCATAGGAATGAAAGCATCTTCCAATTCCTTGACTCGCTCCTTCAGTTTGGCATTCTCGGTCTCGATGCCTCCAATGGAATCATGAAGCGCTTCTCCAGTCACGATGTGAAGTTGACAGATTTGGGACGGTCACATGTTGGCAACGTCAAACTCTGAACGAAATTCGCCTTTCTTATTTTTAACATTTTTTTTCTCAATTATCAATTTTTTGTTCCGGCTATCAAAAATAACGCTCTGGAACACGAAGGATTCATCTACGTCAAAATTTTGGGTAACAGATATGTCCATTGGATGGCTATGGTGGATGGCGTCTCCGAGCTAATAAAGGAAGGGGAACATGGTATCCAGATCAGTGTCAAGTTCCATGTTCTCACTCTGAATTTCCGGCTCTTCCGCGTGCCCCATTTTTTTTTCTCTTCTTCTCTACTGGAAGCTTGTGAGAACTATCAAATTAGAGTGAGGAGGGTCGTTATCTCCTCCTCCATTTGAAGAACTCTGGATTTCTTTGTTGTTGTGATCGGTCATTGGAGCGATGCTCTGGGATGTCGTACTTTTTGGAGTGGTATTTGCAGATTGAACACTCTTGTCACTGGGGCCTTTCCCCTGTTGCGTGTACAATTTAGTGCAGCTTTGCACTGTCTCTACATTGTCGGCATCAGAGGCAGGACCGTTGTCGCTAATGTCTCTATTTTTGGGCAGGTATTTATTTACAAAACAATCGTCGAGGCCAAGTGTTTGTAAATGTTGTCTAAAAATATCATAGGGGTCGAATCCTCATATGTCTTCAGCATATCTGAGGTTGGACATGCTAAAATGTGCTGCAAAATCATCAATTTTGTTGACGTTTTTCAACACGAACTCCCCTATTTTCCAAGGCAAAGGAATGAACTATTTTTTTTTTCTTCCTTTGGAGCAGATGGAACCAGTAGTTTTATTGATGTGCTACTTCTGCAACAAACATTATGTCCGTAATGTGACATGGAAGGAGAGCAAGTTGTTCTGTGAAGCCAAAAATTCTTATGACAGTGTAAATATCCAAATGTTTGAGTGTCCCTTTTTTGTTCAAAAAACTAGTTGCATGTTCAGATATGCGGGGAGCATCTTCTCCTAACAACAAAGCTTTGAAAATGGACAGGAAGCCATTAAAAACCTCATAAAAACAGTGGGAAGCCTTGTGCTTCCACAAGGCCTGGCACCAGAACGTTACTGGGTGGAATTCACAATTGACATTCTTGGACAGAGACAGTTGTGGAAACCGACAGGAATGTGCTATTGCAAAAACTAAATAGGATGGTATATAAAATTTCTTTTTCCTTTTGTAGTTTGACAATTGGGAAGAGATTTCATAGGAAATTAACATGCCCCAATCAAAAATGGCTTGTTCGTTGACTGTGAAATACAAAATATAAAGAGCCATGCGGGAAATAGTACATGTGGACTCCGGTCCCATTATTCTTGTAAACAACCAACCAATTTCGCGAAATGGATTTCTAAATGAACTAACCTGGATGCTTGTAATATCTTCAGGAACTAGATTCGGGTTTTGAAAAAAAAGGGGCAAGTGGTCCAATCCATTATTATGCTTTGCTAGGAACTGTTTGCAATCCTCTCCTTTAAACGTCAATGTTGGCTCCGACAATTTCAGCATCTAGCGGAAGACCCGAGGTGACAAAGAAATAGAAGAGCGGTCCTGTAGTGGAATAATTCTTTTCTCTGCAATATATTAATCAGTGCACCAAGAGACCAGGTCCTTACAGTCAAAAACCTCAGGGACACAGCCTACATGGGCAATCCCGGAGGTCCAAATTACTTGGTTCTCTGCGACAGAGGTTGAGTAATAAGAAAATGCCTTGGACCAGTGGAAGTTTTGGTCCTCGCGCCCGAAGATGTTCATTGTATCTCCACAGAACTGTTGTCGAGCTGATGCCATAGGTTTATGAGAAGATTGTTTTGTTGTAGATGATGGTTTAAATGAACAGTTAGAGTCGATAATGTAACTTTTCGCTAAATCTTGGTTAAATTTGTATGAATGGGAAAGCTCCTCGAGCCTTTCGTTGATTAATGACAATTTGTATTGGTGGTGCATGATGAACTGTTAGCAGTAAAGTTTATTTATTTCATATTTAGAAATGCGAAGGTGGCAGGTACGACAAAGAGCAATTAAGGAATGAAGGTTTCGTGAACGTGCGAAGGCCACGCAGTGTGAACGGGATTTCATGATTTTGAAATGAACAGTTGGAAGGAATAATATAATTCCCCTGCAAATTTTGGTTTAATGCACATCAATACAAGATGTCCTCAAGCCTTTCGTCCATCAATGACAATCTATACGGTTTCTGCACGATGACCTGTTAGAATTAAATGCCAGTAATTCCATATTTAGAAACAAGATATATATATATATATATAACTTTTTATTTTCTTTTATTATAGACAAGTGCGAAGGTGACGGAGACGGCGGAGAGCAAGGAAAGAATGGCAAGCTCTGAAAAGCGATCGGACGAGATTCAAAAAAGGGTTATGGGGATGGTCAGGATAGCCGAGTGTTGCACAGTGAAATTTTATGTTTCAAAAATTTTGAGTGCAAAATGTGTTAAACGGAAGAGATCATGATGGGGCAGTTCAGCGGCCGGTTTGTATATTTGCAGTATTCTGGCAAAGTGGCTAAGTATGGAATAGGGAAATTGCTAATTGCATGCATAGCAATAAGATATTATATATAATTGCCAATTGTTAATATCAAAGGGGCGCAGGCACAGGAAACAACGACTACAAACTGAATATTTCGTCAACCTGCCAAACCGACGATCCGCCAAAGAAATTTGAACAAATGGCGAAGTATGGAAAGCGGACAAACAGGCTTCAAAATGGGGACCGTAATACCAAAGAGGGTATGATCTAAGAACGGTTGCAAGTTTGTATATCTATCAATTTGTATATCGTGGTGCTCCGAATGTTGTTTGGAGGTCACAGAAAAGTAGAAATGCAATGTTGACCCGACCACCGCGCAAGTCCGCCTGTCAATTTGTATATCGCGAAACTCTGGGTACAGGGAACAATAGAGGGTCAATTTAAAGAAAGGGGAAGCGGTCGTTGGAAAGGCGTGAATCCGCGAAGCTGCGGAGTAAGGCATTTTCCGGAAAAAATGATTAAGTAACCAAGAAGAGAAACTAGAGGAAATAAAAGAGTGGGAAAATAGAAAGGCGGAAGGCAGTTTTGGTAAGCGCGAATCGGTTTCAAGGAAGCCCCATTGTTGCAAAACCACGATGTTCTACTAATTGTCAGCAAATGAGTTGTTCAAGATTAGATTTTATTGCAACATGTGCGTGTAAATATGTTCTTGATACATTTTTCCATGACTGTAACATATTAACTTAACTACTAAACTTCATATTCTACTAATTGCCAGCAAATGCTTTGTTGAAGATTAGATTTTATTGGAACATGTGGGTGTAATTGTGTTCATTTCTTCCATGGGTGCAGCATATTAAGTCAAGTATTAAACTTCTTGCATAATGGGTTGTTAGCATTAAAACTTAATAATTGCCTGTCTAGAAACAAGAACAACAATTTTGCTGCAACATTGTACATTGGTATTAGTAAACACAATATCAAAGAAGTACGAGAGCACCGAACCACGCAAGTTAGAATATGTGTTAAATACAGAAAAGAGGCAGCAACGAAGAGTCGAAGGCAAAAAAAAATTAATAGCAAATCTATTTAAAAAAATAAGAAAAACATCGAGTATTGTACATCAATCCTTAGAAATTGGACCCAGCTCTTCGGGCCAAAACATTGAAGGTATCTACGACAAACACAGGCACGATATCTGCAGTATGCAACATGTAAATGATTGCAGGGCAAGTGGAATAGTCGTTAGCTGAAACTGCCTCTGCATAGTCCAAACAAATTGAGTAGCACAACTTGCATGTGCAATTCTAGAGGCCCAAATTAGTCCATTCTAGGCAAAAGGAGATGACTAGTAGGGAAATGCCTTGCAGTAGTGAGAGTTTTGGACCTGATTCCCGAAGATGTTAATCAATAATGTTTTCACTTGAAATATATCTCTGGAAGCATCAACATATCATTGCTTTACAGTGAAACTCTTCCGCCTAGAACAGACTAATTTGGAAGTCTGGAATTCCTACTTTCGCGCTGCAAAGTGGTTGTTGCATTTACCGTTGGTTTCTTTTCTGAAACTCCTTTTGGTGTTGTCATGCCTGCCATCACTGAGCCGGAAAGCTCCGTTTGTTATGGTTCATTTCAATTTGGGCGCAGGAGTGGGAAGATTCTTTGCATTGCCATCATCCATTGTCGTAACATCGTCCATCAAATCATCTTCTTTCGGCTCGGAATTCATGGCATCAACTTCTGCGACAGGCATGAATCCAACTGGGCAGGTTCTCTGAGCAGCTAGGGTTGCAATGGAATTTTTTGTCTTGAAATATATCTCTCGGTGTACCAAGGGACCATTTCCTTTTTTGCTCCTGGGCGGAGGGAAATGAATAGTAAGAATATGCCCTGGAATAGTGGAACATCTGGCCATTATGCCCCAATGTGTTTTCTATGTGTTGAGAGAACTGCTGCCAGAAGTTATTAAGAATTTCCTCTTGCTTGAGATGATGTTTGAAATGAAAATCGGGGAGGGATAATATAACCCTCCGCAAATTATGGTTTAATGCATATCAATGGAATATCTCCTTGAGCCTTTCGCTGATTAATGACAATTTCCAGTGTTTGTGCAGAATAAGTTGTCACCATCACAGCTCAATAATTGCACAATTAGAAAAAAGTGCGAAGGTGGCGGTGACGGCGAAAAGAGATTAAGAATTAGAAATTTATTAAAAGCACCAACCCGTGGGCGCACAAAAAAAAAAGATTGCATCACCTTTGAAATGAATACTTGGAAAGGATAACATAGTTGTGCACAAATCTTAGTCTAATTCGTAGTAATGACAAAACTTCTCCAGATTTTCGGACATTAATGACAATATTAATGGTTCCTACAGGATGGCTACTAGCATTAAAGCTTAATTATTGCATATCTGGAAACAAGCACGAAGGCAACGGTGATGGGGAAACTGATTCCAAGAAATACCAAAGTATGGAAAGTGGTCGGGCGGGTTACAAAAGAAAAACGACAGAAGATATACCTAGAAGACGTGAAGGGTCGATGATCATATTGTATCTCAGTGACGAATATCGGCCGTCAATTTGTATGTCGCGGAATTTGTAAATTGAAAAGTGGACCTGCGGGCTGGCTGGCTCAACATTGCACTTTCATTGTTCTGTGTTCTCCAAATAGCACTCAGAGTTCCGCCATAGACAGATTGACAGATGGAATCGAGGGTTGGCGCGTTCAAGATTGCCATTGTTTACGGATGGCAATCCCTATGAACGATCTAACATATCTAAAAAAATTATTTTTCAATACTAAATTATTAATGTTACATATTGATAATTTATAACATATTGTCAATAAACATAGTAAACATGCACTTTTATAAAGTATGGACATGAGATTTTATAGAGCATATGCGGATACCTCATTCCATACTTAGGCACTTTTTCAATTGCGGGTTCTCGGACTGGCGGGCTGAAAATTGAGCCTCTATTGTTCCGTGTCCTACAAATACCACCTACACTTTCGCGATATACAAATTGACAGGCGGACTTGCGAGTTGGTTGGTCCATATTGCGGAATTTAATTAGACGAGAAAGTTTGTACAATCTGGTTGGCCAAGTGATATAAAAGTATTCCGACAAATGGGCAATACATGGTAAACATGTACTTTTATAAAGTATGGACATGAGATTTCATAGAACATATGTGAATCCCTCATTCCATACTTGGGCACTTTTTGGATCACGGGTTCGCGGCTTGGCGGGCTGAAAATTGAGTATCTATTGTTTCATGTCTTACAAATAACACCTACACTTCTGCGATATACAAATTGACAGCCGGAATTACGGAGATAAGTCTCTATATAAAGTATGGACATGAGATTTTATAGAGCATATGCGGCTCCCTCATTCCATACATAGCCACTTTTTTTATCGCGGGTTCGCAGCCTGGTGGGATGAAAATAGAGTCTCTATTGTTTCGTGTCCTACAAATAACACCAAGACTTCCGCGGTATACAAATTGATAGGAGGACCTACGAGCTGCTTGGCTGAATATTGCATTTGTATTGTTCTAGAACATATGCGGATCCCTCATTCCATACTTGGGCACTTTTTGGATCGCGGGTTCGTGGCTTGGCGGCCTGAAAATTAAGTATCTATTGTTCGGTGTCCTACAAATAACACCTAGACTTCCGTGATGTACAAATTGACAGGCGGTCCAGGCACTTTTTGGATCGCGGGTTTGCAGCCTAGCGGGCTGAAAATTGAGTATTTATTGTTCCGTGGCTTACAAATAGCACCTACACTTCTGCGATATACAAATTGACAACAACAGGACTTGCAGAGATGAGTCTCTATATAAAGTATGGACATGAGATTTTATAGAGCATATGCGGATCCCTCGTTCCATACATAGCCACTTTTTTATTGCAGGTTCACAGCCTGGCGTTCTAAAAATAGAGTCTCTATTGTTTCGTGTCCTACAAATAACACCCAGACTTCCGCGGTATACAAATTGACAGAAGGACCTACGGGTTGCTTGGCTGAATATTGCATTTGTATTGTTCTAGAACATATGCGGATCCCTCATTCCATACTTGGGCACTTTTTGGATCGCGGGTTCGCCGCCAGGCGAGCTAAAAATTAAGTATCTATTGTTCGGTGTCCTACAAGTAGCACCTAGAATTTCGTGATATACAAATTGACAGGTGGTCCAGGCACTTTTTTGGATCGCGGTTCGCAGCCTAGCGGCTTGAAAATTGAGTATCTATTGTTATGTGGCCTACAAAAAGCACCTACACTTCCACAATATATAAATTGACAGTCGGACTTGCACAGATGACTCTCTATATAAAGTATGGACATGAGATTTTATAGAGCATATGCGGATCCCTCATTCCATACTTAGGCACTTTTTTTTATCACGGGTTCATGACCTGGTGGGCTGAAAATAGAGTCTTTATTGTTTTGTGTCCTACAAATAACACCCAGACTTTTGCGATATACAAATTGACAGAAGGACCTACGGGCTACTTGGTCGATCATTGCATTTGTATTGTTCTAGAACATATGCAGATCCCTCATTCCATACTTGGGTACTTTTTGGATCGCGCGTTCACGGCCTGGCAGGCTGAAAATTAAGTATCTATTGTTCCTTTTTGGGTCACGGGCTGAAAATTGAGTATTTATTGTTCTGTGTCCTACAAATAGCACCTATAGTTCCGCAATTTACAAATTGACAGCCGGACTTGCGAAGATGAGTCTCTATATAAAGTATGGACATGAGATTTTATAAAGCATATGCGGATCCCTCATTCCAAACTTAGCCACTTTTTTTATCGCATTGTATTGGCTATCTATAATAAGGAAGTTGTGTTGGGTTTTATTCCCCTAGAGGGTTTCCCAGGATAAATGTTGTGTCTCTTGTGATTGTGTATTTCTCAGTGATCTTGTCTTTATGTTGTTGTTATCTATTGAAATGCAAAGAACTATAATAATGGCATAAACATTAACATGGTATCAGAGCCAAGCTGAAGAGAGCATCTTTCACAAGAGAAAAACGTCACTATTGTCGTACATGCAAATTATAGCTTTTTGATGGTGAAGCTTTTCAGCCCCAAAACCATCTAGAAAAGTGCTCCCTCCCTCAAGAATTACTTTGGCATCATCAGCGCACCTTTTCAGTGGGTGGATCTCCCGAAAAGTGAAACCCTAGGTTCACAAAAGTACCAGAAAACCAGTGAACCAGAAGTACCAGAGTACCAGAAAACCAGTGAACCAGAAGTACCAGAGTACCAAAAAACCAGAAGCACCAGTCTAGAAATCCACAGATCAAGTTTGGAAGGGTAAAAGTTGGATTTTCTCAGATCCAAGCACACCAAGCTACTCGCCTCAGCCAAGCGCATCTCCTCGTAAGTTCAAAATTTGATTTTGAGCATTTTGATTTTTTGGTCATTTTCCTAGCTCCGGGTAAAAGATGTCTGCAAGCACGAAGCTTGCTGACAAACAAATTGGAAGGCGTGGAAAAATTTTGTGCCTGGAAGTATAGGATCAGCCTGATCCTTGCAGAGAATGACCTAGCAAGATTCATCAAAGAAGAAGTGCCAAAACCCGAAGATGCCGCAGAGAAAGCAAAGCATCAAAAGGACACAATCAGGGCCCAAAGAATCATTGCAGATTCAATCAAAGACCACCTGATTCCTTATGTGTCATCAAATAACACTCCGAAAGAAATGTTTGATGCCCTAAGCAGACTGTACGAAGGAAAGAACATAAACTGGAAGATGAATCTAAGAACTTAACTAAAGAATACGAGGATGTAGAAAGGAGAAACGATCCAAGAATATTTCTTTAGAATTTCAGAATTCAAACAACAGTTAGAAGCTATTGGAGACACCATAGACTAAGACGAGCTCATAATGATGGCCCTAAATGGTCTCACAAGACCTTGGGATGCATTCATCCAAACAATATGTGCCAGAACAAAGAAACTAAAGTTTGATAGTCTATGGGAAGAATGCATCCAAGAAGAAACAAGAGTAGCTAACTGTGAAGCGCTACTAGCAAGAGATGATGATCAAGCCCTAGCTACTCACACCAAAAGAGGAAGGAAGAAACCCTACTTCCACAAGGAGAATCATAAAGAGCCTCAACCGCCAAACATATTCAATAATAAAGAATCTCATTCAAGGAGATTTTAGAAGAGAGGACAATGAAGGGAAAGAGACTACTCATCTGTACAATGTCATCATTGTGACAAGATGGGACACATTACGAAATTTTGTCCGGCCAAACGAGAAGAATACGAGAGGAAACATAAGAGGCACCATGCCCATGCAGTCGAAGATGAAGAGACACCTGCAAAGATGATAAGAGAACAGATCAAAGGCTATGTCTTAATCTCAACCCTCTCAAGATCGGTAACACATGGAGAGGACACATGGCTCATTGATAGTGGTGCCTCCAAGCACATGACAGGTCAGAAAAACATTCTCTCTTGTGTTTCAAAAAAGAAGTTTTCTCAGAAAGTGACACTTGGAGATAATTACCAATATCCCATCAAGGGAGTGGGAGAATCAAACTACAAACTGAATTCAGGGAATTCATTAAAAATGAAGGATGTTCTATATGTACTAGGTTTGAAAAAGAACCTACTCTCCATTTCAGCTTTAGAAAAGAAAGGCTACAAAGTTGCCTTTATAGATGGGGAAGTTCTTATGTGGGCTAAAGGAGAAACCATAAATGAAGCAATCATCATTGGAAGTGAAGAAAATGGCTTGTATAGACTAAAAGGTCACTCAGAAACTGCCATGGCCCATGCCATTGAAAACTCATGTGAACTTTGGAATAGAAGATTAGCTCACATCAACTACAAGGTGCTACCATACATATGAAAAGCGGTCACAGGTTTACCAGAACTTAAGGTCGACCATGAAGGCGTATGCAATGGATGCACACAAGGGAAGAACATCAAGAACCCTTTTCCGAAGAGAGACAACAAAGCAGAAGGAGTCCTATAACTCATTCATTCAGATGTGTGTGGCCCAATGCCACCGACCTCCATTAGCGGATATGTATACTATGTATCATTCATTGATGATTATTCTCGTAAGACCTGGGTGTATCTCTTGAAATCTAAAGATGAAGTGTTCAGCAAGTTCAAGGAATTCAAAGCCTTGATAGAGAATCTTTCTGAAAGAAAGATTAAGATATTCAAGTCAGATAATGGAGGAGAATACACCTCAAAAGAGTTTGTGAACTTCTGTAGAGATGTTGGGATCAAGAGAGAACTCACTACTCCCTACAATTCCCAACAAAACGGTGTAGTTGAATGAAAGAACAGAACGATAATGGAAGCTGTGAAGACTATGATCCATGATCAATATCTTCCTATGTGCTTATGGGCAGAAGCAGCAATGACGACTATTTATGAGCAAAACCGATTATCCCATAGTGCACGTGGGTTTAAGACCCCAGAAGAGATGTTCACCAGAAAGAAGCTAGAGGTAAGCCATCTCAAAATATTTGGATGCCCAGTATTTATTCATATACCAAAAGAGAAGAGAAACAAGCTGGAACCTTCAGGAAAGAAGGGAATATTTATGGGATACTGTGAGGTCTCCAAGGCCTTCAGAATTTATATACCAGGTCACCGCCACATTGAGATCAGCAGGGATGTGACCTTTGATGAAGATGCAGCGCTCAAGAAATCAAGAAGATGCCAGCTTGAAGAAGTACATGAAGAGGAACCCGTAATCCCCAGAACTGCAAAGAGGGAGGTTCCCAGAGCCGCAGAACCAGTGAGGGAAGACGTAATTTTCCCTGATGAGGAAATTCTAGAAGATCATGATATAGTGGAATTTCAAGAACCAACTCAGATGACAATCCTCCATAAAAGAAAGCTAGCTTGGGCCAAAGAGCTTATTCAAGATGGGGAGAAGTATGGTGTTCCCCAAGGAACCACGAGACAGGTGAAAAGACCAAAGCCATTTTCTAGTTATACGACTTTGATGTGTGACCTCCTAAAGAAGGAGCCTACCATCTTTGAAGAAGCCTTTTAGATGAAAGAATGGATAGATGCCATGACAGAGGACTACCAATCCATAATCAAGAATGATGTATGGGAAATAGTTCCCAGACCGAAGAGTAAAGATGTGGTATCCTCCAAATGGCTCTTCAAAATAAAACATGCTGCTGACAGAAGTATTGAAAAATATAAAGCAAGATTCATCACTTGGGGCTTTTCTCAGAAAGAAGGCATTGACTATGAAGAGACATTCGCTCCTATATCCAGATACACTTCGATCAGAACCATCATAGCCCTTGCAGCTAAGATGAAATGGAAGTTACACCAGATGGATGTAAAGACAACCTTTCTAAATGGTGTCATTGAAGAGGAAGTGTATATAGAGCAACCTCAAGGATTTGAAGTTGAAGACAGGAAGTCTCATGTCTGTAAATTGAAGAAATCTTTATACGGATTGAAGCAAGCTCCCAGAGCTTGGTATGGCCGTATAGGCAGTTTATTGATGAGCTTAGGCTTTACCAAGAGTAAAGCAGATTCTAACCTCTACTTCAAGGTTATAAACGATGAGCCAGTGATATTATTGCTATATGTGGATGACTTATTCTTAACTGTAGAAGAAAATCTCATCACTGAATGTAAGAAGAGACTTGCGTCAGAATTTGAAATGAAAGACCTTGGCCTAATGCATTATTTCCTAGGTCTTGAGCTATGGCAGGGTCCAGAGAGAATCTTCCTTAACCAAGGGAAGTATGCAGTCAAAATCCTGAAGAGATTCGACATGTTGGAATGCAAGCCCATGAATACACCCATGGAAGCGAAACTGAAGCTGTTGGTCGACACTTCGTCAGAATCGATTGATTCCACCTTGTATAGACAGATTATTGGATCGTTGATGTACCTGACGAACACCAGACTAGACATTTGTTTTGCCATGAACACCTTGAGTCAGTTTCTAGTAGAGCCCAGACATGTTCACCTTGTGGCTGCAAAACATGTGATGAGGTACCTTAAGGGTACATTAGATTGTGGTCTCAATTATGACGAAGATCATGATTTCACATTGAGTGGATACACTGATTCAGATTGGGCAGGAAGCATTGCTGACAGGAAAAGCACTTATGGATGTTGTTTCAGTTTGGGATCAGCCATGATCTCGTGGCAAAGTAGGAAGCAATCCAACATTGCTCTCAACACAGCGGAAGCATAATACATTGTTGTGTGTTCTTCTAGCTGCGAAGCTATATGGCTTCAAAAGTTACTAACCGATCTATTTGACCTAGAGATGGAAGCAACCTCGATCCTATGTGACAACCAAAGCTGCACAAAGATGACAGAGAATCCTGTATTTCATGATAAGTCGAAGCACATAGAGATCCAATATCATTACATATGTGACATGGTGCAGAGAGGAGCCATAAAGCTCCAGTACATTAGCACGGATGAACAGGTTGCTGATGTGTTGACCAAGCCCCTATCTCGTGTAAAGTTTGAGTACTTCCGAGATAAGCTTGGCATAGTCCGAAAGGACCTTCCTCAAAAGGGGGAGTAGTTGTTGTGATGAGATATTCCCTGCTTCCGACCTTATGGTTGTGACGTAAAGCATGATGTATACCTTGCTTTTGACCCTATGGTTGTGACGTAAAGCAAGATGATGCGATATGACTAGTACTATGCTTCCGGCTATACAACTGCGACATAAAGAAAGTCTAGTACCCTACTTCTGACCTAATGGTTGTGACGTAAAGCAGGATGTGTTCCTTGCTTTCGACCTTATGGTTGTGACGTAAAGCAAGAAGATTTGATGAGACTAGTACTGAGCTTCTAGCTAGATAGCTGTGACGTAAATCCATTCTAGTATCCTGCTTCCGACCTGATGGGTGTGACGTAAAGCAAGACGTATAACTTGCTTCTAACCTTATGGTTGTGACGTAAAGCAAGATGATGAGATGAGTCTAGAACTGTGCTTCCGGCTAGATAGTTGTGACGTAAAGTCAGTCTAGCATCCTGCTTCCGACCTTATGGTTGTGACGTAAAGCAGGACGAGTATCTTGCTTCCAGCTTTATTGCTGTGATGTAAAGCAAGACTATGAGATGAGACTAGAACTGTGCTCCCGGCTTGATAGCTGTGACGTAAAGCCATTCTAGTATGATGATGATGAGCCAACCTCGTGCTATGATGATGATGATATTTTAGTTTTATACTAATCCATATTGATGCAGATGATGATTGCATTCCTTTGAGAATGACGGTGCCTGCCAATGAAGAAAACTTCCAATGATTTATAGATATGCCAGTCAGTGCTCCAAGATGATATTAATGATGTTGCCCTCCTGATCTTGTTGATGATGCAGACCTCTCTCTCACCTGATGCTGTTGAAGAATACCCTTCTTGTTAAGGGGGAGTGTTGAAATAATGTAACTGTAAAGTGTATTCTTATTATTATCTGATATATTATTCATTGGATCAATCCCCATTGTGGATTGATCATGTCGGCTATTATAATAGGACCAAATCCCCTTTTGCGGATTGGTCAAATGATAATTATAATAGGTAGAATAAGAAGTCGGCCCCAACAGATATTAAAGAGGCCCCAAAATATATTAAAGGTGGTTATAACCACCCAGTTTGAGAAGTCGGCCCTGCCAGTGAAGAGACACTTCACACGTGCCAGTCTTGTATAAATAAAGAGGCCAAGGCCTCACTTAGACACACAACTCACTTGCTCATTTTGAGAGACAAGTTTCATAATTGCAGTTGGAGAAGAAAGAGAGAGAGTGGTGCATCTTTTGGAGAGGATCTTCTGTATTAGCTTGAGTTATCTCTTGGCCTTGTATTGGCTATCTATAATAAGGAAGTTTTGTTGGGTTTTCTTCCCCTAGAGGGTTTCCCAGGATAAATGTTGTGTCTCTTGTGATTGTGTATTTCTCAGTGATCTTGTCTTTATGTTGTTGTTATCTATTGAAATGCAAAGAACTATAATAATGGCATAAACATTAACAGTTATGTGTCCTACAAATAACACCCAGAATTTTGAGATATACAAATTGACAGGAGGACCTACGGGTTGTTTGGCTGAACGTTGCATTTGTAGTGTTCTAGAACATATGCGAATTCCTCATTCCACACTTGGGCACTTTTTGGATCGCGGGTTCGCGGCCCGACGGGCTGAAAAATAAGTATCTATTGTTTGGTGTCCTACAAATAGCATTTAGACTTCCACGATATACAAATTGACAGGTTCTCCATGCACTTTTTGGATCACGGGTTCGCGGCTTGGTGGGCTGAAAAATGAGTATTAGCCGGACTTGCGGAGATATACAAATAACACCTAGGACTTGTGGACATGAGTCTCTATATAAAGTATGGACATGAGATTTTATAGAGCATATGCGGAGTCTCTATATGGACATGAGTCTCAACATTGCAGTTTCATTGTTCCGTGTTCTCCAAATAGCACTCGGAGTTCCGCGATATACAAATTGAGAGATGGACTTAAGGGCTGGCGGGTTCAAGTTTTTCATTGTTTACAGATGTTAATCCCTATCAACTATCTAACATATCTAAAAACATAATTTTCAATACTATATTATTAATATTAAATTTTTATGTTGCAGAATTTAATTAGACGAGAAAGTTTTTGCAATCTGGTCGGGCGACCGATATAAAAGTTTTTCGACAAATGAACAATGCATAGTAAGCATGTACTTTTAGAAACTATGGACAAGAGATTTTATAAAGCATATGTGGATCCCTCATTCGATATTTAGCCACTTTTTTTTATCAGGGGCTCTCGGCCTGGTTGGCTGAACATTGCACTTTCATTGTTTTGTATCTTCCAAGTCGCACTCGAATTTCTATGATATGTAGATTGACAGATGGACTCAAGGGCTGGCGGGTTCAAATTTGCCATTGTTTACAGATGGCAATGCCTATCAACTACCTAACATATCTAAAAACATTAATTTCAATACTAAATTATTAATATTACATATTGATGTTGCAGAATTTAAGTAGA
This sequence comes from Picea mariana, assembly GCA_032191745.1. Classification (NCBI taxonomy): domain Eukaryota; kingdom Viridiplantae; phylum Streptophyta; class Pinopsida; order Pinales; family Pinaceae; genus Picea; species Picea mariana. Next base: position 287,064 of record JASDQU010100331.1, on the reverse strand, counting down.
CGACGAAGTTTGTCCATTTTAGCGGACCGACTGATATAAAAGTTTTCCGACAAATGAGCAATACATAGTAAACATGTACTTTTATAAAGTATGGACATGAGATTTTATACAGCATATTCGGATTCTTTATTTCATACTTAGGCACTTTTTGGATGGCGGGTTCGCGGCCTGGCGGGCTGAAAATTGAGGTTTTATTGTTCTGTGGCCTACAAATAGCATCCAAAGACCTCGATAAACTATCTAAAAATGCCATTGTTTACAGATGCTAATCACTATCAACTATCTAACATATCTAAAAACATTATTTTCAATACTAAATTATTAATATTAATTTTTGATATTGCAGAATTTAATTAGACGAGGAAGTTTGTACAATCTGGTCAGGCCACTGATATAAAAGTTTTCGGAGAAATGAGCAATACATAGTAAACATGTACTTTTAGAAACAAAAAATATTGTAACTTCACATGCAATCCTCTAACAATTTTGCATGCAACTATTTTCTTTCATGGCAGGACTAGAGCAACAACAAAATCTCACAAAATAACAGATATCGCCCTTGACAGACATGGCAAATAACACAACTGCACGTAGACCCATGGGTGCAGGGGCTGAACACTATAAAGTGCCCCAAATAAACAATAATAATCCCAAAAAAAGGAAAAAAGAAAAGCTCCAACAACCGTCGCTGCACCCCAAGCCTGCAAGGTCGAATCAAACAAAAGAAAACAACAAGGACCAAATTTTGGCGGGTTCAAAATTGCAATTGTTTAGGGATGCTCATCCTATCTAACTTTATCTAAAAACATTATTTTCAAATACTAAATTATTAATATTAACTATTATTCGTTCATTCAAATTATTCCAGGATATTAATTTTACCAAGTTTAGCGAATAAGCAAAAATGGCAAAACAACAACCAATTTGAATTTTAAGAGCCTCTTGTTGGTATGATAGGACAGATACACTTCGCACACTGTATATTCGTTGATTTCAAATTATTTCAGAACAATAATTTGACCAAGTTCATCGATTAAGGAAATCTGCTAAAGCAAGCCACATACTACATTTGCGTCACAATGCCATAGAAATTATCAGGGGATCTGCGTGCCAGCTGGCTAAAAAATTCAATTATATTGTTTCGTGTCCTCTAAAGAACAGTTGGAGTTCCATGGTATACAGATTGACAGACAAAGCAGATATCCAAGAACCAACCATACTTTAAACAGGTCACAAGCAAGTTTCCAGAAGGTTCCATATAGCAGAACCCATCGACCTTTGCACCAAACAATTTGATATACAAAGAAAAGACGTCATCGCATTTGTTTTCTCTTGCATGTGATATATGTTCCCAGTAGGAAATAACTGGGGCCATGCGATATATGGGGATTACAGAGATATGGACCAAGTCCAACGAACATTCATCTGGATGTTGAACAAATATTATAGAGACACATGAGGTATTTTCATTTCCTACCAAAGTTTCATATATTTTATTTTTTCCACTTTTTTAGCTGATATGCAAAATTGAATTGTCCTCATTTAAGATGAATTTTGCTTTGTATCCGAAGCTACCGCAACATGTACACACTACTTGCCTTTTTCTGTAGATACGTTTCATATGACAACTCTGCCAACTCAGGAAGCACATTTTGTAATAGAGGCTGTCTAACCGTACAATGCATAGTTGTGTTGCCCACGGTTCAGATAACAACATTGACACAATGTCCATATATATATGGACATTTTTCACCGCATCCCAGACAATCAATCGTATCATCACTTATTAAAGTGGAGGTAGAAGTAGCGGAATTGCAGTTTGCACATACAGGCTCAAAGGGGGTTGAGTACACATTGGCTGCAACTAAAAGATCTTCAACCTAGGAAAGTGAGCAAAGGGATTAATACATTGAAGAATATAATACACAACTACACACCCCCCCCTCCCCTTTAAAAAAAAAATAAAAATTAAACAGGCACAAAAATTTGTTGAAGGCTATTTCTATAAGCAAAGTGAGGATGATTTTGTGGATGTATGTGCACAACAGTTGTAGAGCTAGCTAGTTTCTTCAGATCCTCTACTATATATGCTTGCAACTTTGTTACAAATGTTGCCTGGGTTGTCTGAAAGATCCTTTCTCTAGCATCCCTCTTCTTTGTTATATTTTTGAACAACATAAGTGGAATCTGCCCTCTATGCAATTGTTGTTCTATTGACGAAAACAAATCTGAATACGTATCGAACAATTGTAGCTGCAACATGGAACAATGCAATATTTGTGTAACTTATCCGACATACATGCAGATGCGAAAGTAAAGGACAAAACTGAATATGAAAAGCGGTACCATTGCCTTGTCACTGTCTGACTCACCATCCTTTATATGGAGAATGTGTTGTGAGCCAAATTTTCTCGCCAGTGTGAGAGCATTCCCAATCGTTCCGATTGGGTAAACATCAGTGCTCTGTGCAAGCTGATTGATAGTCGAGTCCGGGATGAAGCGATATTCTGAACAAACAACAAGAATTTTTTCCACAATGCTTGTTTCGTTCAATGAAATAATTCGATCACAATCACCATGATCATATATTGTTTTGGGCAATATATTAAAATTTGTAATGGATATCCCATTACGCGACAATATCTTTTCTGCATGTTTCTGGACAAGTTGTGGAGGAACATTCAGTGTCACTGTCATCATGGCGTCCTTGTCTGTCATGTCAGCACGCATAATGGATCTACTTTTGTTTGCCTTGTCCAAGTAGGTGCTATAGACAACCATTATGTCCCCAACGAACACTTGCCCACTTTGGCGGCTGTTCAAGGCCTCTATTGACAGTACTTTGGATGTTACAACTCTAGACATGATGACATTTTTTGAACAGGAAAACTAAAGTAAATGGTAGTGTGCTACAAGTACATGCATAGTTTTTGATGAACTTTGGAGCCACAGTTTCACAACCACACCTCTTAGTCTTCGAAACATGTAGAATGTTCAACGTCTCGCTTGTACTTGTTGATAGCTCTTGTGAGCTACAAACCATGTATTGCATATGGCATCAACATATCCGCCATGCCACAGACGAATATACAACCCAGGAAATATGTTTAGTAAACATAGTAAGAGCAAAGCGTATGCATCTTTACCTTTGGCCTTGTCTGCCGATGTCTGGGATGATTGACTGCTCATGGTCGTGTCACTAGTCCAACTTTTTCTGATGCAAGCATGTGTAGATGAACATTAGGACTAAACAAGCACATGCATTGTATATTGTCCATCAGAACGACAAAAATAACCGAAAAATTGTATGCATCTGAATTTTTTAACTGGAGTAATGTTTAACAGTAAACAGGGCGTGAGCGCGGGGCACCATGGCCAATCTGTATATCGCGGACCCCCGGAAGCCAAGGGAGCAATCTTCAACCTGCTAGCCTAGCACCTACAATAGAGAAAGTGGGTAACTATGGAATAAGGTAGGAGCAGGACCACATATGTCAAACTGTTAGTTCGCCAACCGACGCATGAAGGAATTTTCGGAAAGCACACTAAGAAGATGAATTAGAAAACAAAAAGGATAATAGATAATGGGAAAAGTAGAAATAGGGAGCGCAGAAAGGCCCATTACTACGAAGTGATCATTTTCAAGTCTAATATTATATACCCCCACCCAGTTTGTATATTTAATTTACCAACACACTTGGTATACCTTTTAGAAGATTGTACCACAAAATCCTCTATTGTTGCACATAAGAAGTCATCTCCCTGTCCAAGCAACCTATTTTTTCCAAGGCAGCAACGTCGAAGATGCAATGGACACGAAGGCAAGTTAGTATGAAGACATACATCTAAAAGAAAAAGAAACAGGTCTATTTACCCGCCAAAGAGTTCTTCGTCCTGTCCAGCCATTCTGTTTGTTTAAATGCAACAATCCAGCGCAAACACAATGGACATGAACTAGCTTAGTATGACGCATGTAACCAAGATAACTTACCATATATGAAGGCACACAACTAGTTTAACATATATGCAGACCATAAATGAAATACAAAACAACGCAATATGAAACAACAATACAAGCATGCACCTTTTATATCCTCTTCAATCGATGTAGTCAAGACTCCCTCCTTTTCGCCAGCTACTCTGTTTGTTTCAATGTGGGAACACACAAAATTCAATGAACATCAATGGAAGCTGGTATTCACCGGAGAGCAAGCAATATGTACATACAACAAAACTGACTCAACGAACAGTCTAGAAAGGCAGAAGCACGAACCTTTGCGCTTCTCTATCCATGGTTGTAAACGTGTAGATTGTTTTTCCTTGCCCAAAATATATGACAAGCGACAAAATATTACGCAATTGCATGGCCGCAGCTAAACAATTTCTGGTTTTCCCTGGTAATTTATCCAGATATTCCCTTTAACCATGTTCTTTATCCTCTGCACAGACTGATGTGCCCACGATACAAGTTCTCAGTTTTCCGTGGCAAACTACCCAAACATGCTTCTAGACATGAAAATATAATCTTGCAAAATCTTTGTTACACATATCATATCTCAAGCACAACACAAATTGTATCATTTGCACACCAGTCTATGTAGAGGAGAAAGAACATGCAATGTCATATCCACACATCTGACCATACATGGTTTATAAATGTAGCCTACATACATATGCTTTATTCCAACAAAAAAATAACGGATATTGTAACTTCACATGTAATCCTCGCACAATTTTGCATCCAACTATTTTCTTTCATGGCAGGACTGGAGCAGTAGCAAAATCTCATAGAATAACAGATATCGACCTCGACAAACGTGGAAAATAACACAACTACATGTCGACTCGTGGGTGTAGGCGCTGAACACCGTAAAGCACCCAAAACAAACAATAATAATCCAAAAAAAGGAAAAAACGAAAAGCTCCAACAACCGTCGTTGCACCCCAACCCTGCAAGGACGAATCAAACAAAAAAAAACAACAAGGACCAAACCAGCGAAAAAGCACCAACAAGCTGAACTGCACCCCCATGGCCCCAAAGCGCAAACCCCAGACAAACAAACAGATCCAGCAACCCATGAACCAACGAACCAGCAAGAACCACCGAACCAGTGAACAATATATATGTATCTCCAACGATCACGAAACTGCACCCCAAGCACAGAAGGAACCAAAAACATACAAGGAACATGCGACTACAAATAAGCAAACATTCTACTTGCAAACTGCAAACACTGAACAACAAACAAGAAATACAAAATGAAACTATGGCATCCAAACTTACTCCGAAACATTGAAATGCAGAAGCGCAGGTCGAATCGCGAGCGAAACAACAACAAGCAACAACCGAGAAACCAATGAAGAAGAAGCACTCACCGAACCAGTAAACAATGTATCTAGCTTCAATGGCAGAACAAGGATGAAACATACAATGGCTATTGAACTGGCGGTGGACAAACAAGACTGTGCAAATTCACTGTAATTGTATAGAAAATTTCGAGGAAAAATGTACTCCGAGAAGCGTATTTACATAAACATTTAAGACTGTCAGGTTGTCCAAGGACCTTGTGGTATGCAAACATTTAAGCTGTCAGGGGTGTTGGAGGACATCGTGTCATGTATACATTTACGCTGTCAGGCCTATTGAGGCATCTCAGAATAAGTGTCAATACATTTCAACAAATATACATCCGCCAAAGACGCTATACACTTTGGAATTCTCAATCACTACAAAGCTTGGATATCAAAACATTTCAGTATGCTTAGTACACATCATAACCTACAGATATATTTGGCTAGCAGAAAATGCTAATACAAACATTCGAATTAATGCTAGCATTAATTGACCTTCAACCAATATAGAGGAAAAATATATGATTAAAAAATACTGTCTACAAGAAAAACTTTGGATATGTCGCCATATAGTACATTGGGAATAGTGAAGCCGGCAATAAGACCTCCAATCTCTTATCCAATCAGAGCAGTACATATATGTTATGTGCTTTTAATTCCATAGCTCCAACAATAGGTATTGTGCAAATATTTCGGGTCAAAGGACAAACTAATATGTAGTCAACGCATTATCGATTGCTATAGTCCCTCTATGCCTATGACAGGGATTAATAATAGTGTGTTACATTTTGTGAATTGTTTTATATTTGTAATTATTAGATATTGTATTTTATATTTTTTTATTTATAATTTTTTATTGTAATATTGTAAATTATTTTATTAAATTGTATGTTTTTGAATGGATTATTTTTCATTGGTAATTATTATTTATATAATTTTATAAATTATTTTAATATAATCATGTATTTTTGAGTTAATAATTTATATGTATATTATAAAATTGTTTTTAAAATATAAATACCGTTGAATTTTTTTATTGGATGAGTTTTTAATTTTTTATCTCTATTAATATTATTTTAAAAGTTTTTTTGGATTGTTTATTAAATTTTTGGGTAAAACAGGGAAAATGGGCTGCGTCTAGGATTCACCTCTGAAACCTGCCGCCATCTTTTCCATTGCCGCAGCCATGGAGGTCGAGGGAGGGGGGCCTTCAGCCCCCTCCTACAGTTCTGTTACAACAAAGGAGCACGACTCCACTCACTTCAAACGGCCGACCTTCGAACTCCCAGAGGGCATGCAACAATTAATCTGGGAGGATAAAATGCCAAAGGAAAAACCAATGGACATCGACCCAGAAGCCAGTCAACCAAAAACTAAACGCACTTGGGAACTTGGCAAATGCATCCCACAAGCTTCGATAGATCCTAAATATATCATCAGTTCTCCAAGAATAGAGGATCAAAAACGATATATGAGAGATTTTTCCCTGATAGGTAAATTCTTGGGTTTATGGCCTTCCGAAAAAGACTTGGTCAAATGGATTCAACATTGGTGGAAACCCAAGGATCACTATGATCTCCAACTAGGATCAAAAGGCTTCTTTACGATCATATTGCATAACCTCGAGGACAGAAATCGAATCTTCGAAGGGGGGGCATACTTCTATAACTCGACAGGCCTTTTTCTCTGATTTTGGACGGAGATATTCAGCCCGGAAAAGGAAGACTTCACCCACACTCCGGTTTGGTTGTAGTTATATTTGCTCCCATAGGAATTTTGGTTGGAGGAGATCCTTGCAGAAATTGGAAACACCATCGGCAACTACGTCAAAGCCTCGGAGGCAACCAAGCAACGAAGGTACACTGCTTATGCTCACATCTGTGTCTATTTAAATATTTTGAAACCCCTCCCCAGAGCCATTACCCTGGATTACCAAGATGACGAATGGTCCCAAACCCTAGATTATGAGCACATCCCCTTTCGTTGCCACAAGTGTCGCGATCATGGGCATCTATTCCGCGAATTCCCTCTAAATAACCCCCCCAAGCCAACTCAGGAAGATTATGACAAATCCAACTTCACCCAAGTCACGGGTCAACGAAAGCACCAAGCCAAGAGGGCACCTCCCCAGGCCCCCCCGGACCTCCTACCAAGAACTCCTTTGACGCCCTTCAAACCCCATTGGATACCCCCTCTTCTTCTACCAACCCTTTGACAACCCCTGCAACCAGTCAAACCCTTGTTATTCCCAATCCCCCTGCCCAATCTTCCTCTCAACAAATAGTCACAACACCCTCTCTTCCAACCACTCTTGGCCTGGAAATGGGCGATCCAGACACGGACTTGGAGGATAAAGAGCTGGCAGGTATCGATATGGCGCATCTAGAACAAGCCTATGATAAGAAACAACTGTACACCATACCACCCGACCAGTTGCGCAAGGTGCACAAAGTCTTTCTCAATTCTTCGGCAGGAGGTTCAGCCCGAGGCAACACAAACCTGGGAATACAAAAAGAAACCTCAAAGGAACAACACAAGCCTACAAAAGAGGAGAAAAAGAGAGGCAGGAAACCAAAACACCAACTTATTCAAGACGTTGGTAACTGTCTCGTCAACTCAGGTCAAATTCATTTGATCTCAGACAACTTCCCTCCCCTCCAACCCCCATCATCCTCATGAAGATACTATCTTGGAACATAAGGGGCCTCAATGCAAAGAGCAAACAAGTTTTGCTCAAATAAGAATCAAGACGGAAAAACCAGACATACTCCTCCTATAGGAAATGAAATGTGCGGGAGTGGAAGTGCATACTACTCTTCAAATATGTTGGACACAAGCCCAACATGTGGACGTGGATGCCAGGGGGGCAGCTAGAGGTCTAGCAATGCTCTGGAATCCAACCATAGTTCTACTTGACAACTTTTTTACCTCCAAATGGACCATCACCGCCTCCTTTCGCCTCATTGGATCGAACAAATAAGGCTACATCACAAACATTTATGGACCCCCCAGACCAGGGGACAAGGAAGCCTTCCTCCAGCATCTGGAATGGGTAGCAGGACACTTAGTCCCCCAAAGGTGGATCCTTGGGGGAGACTTCAACATGATCACAGGGCTGGAGGAAAAAAATGGGGGCAATCACTCCTTGGGAAATGACAACATGCTCTTCAACCGTACCATAGGCCTATTGAACCTCATTGACGTCAGAACAGACAGTGGGTCGTTTACTTGGTCCAACAGACTCTCGAGGGCCCAGCATGTTTCCAGTAGACTAGATCACTTCCTAATATCAGAAGCCATTATGATCGACGATTTAGCTTGGAATGCCACAGTCATTGACACCCTGGGATCGAATCACTGGACAATACTACTAACTCTCAACATCACTAGCACCCCAGGCAGAAAACCTTTCTGCTTTGAAAAATTTTGGTTGACACACCCAAATTTCCAAGCAAACATCAAGACATGGTGGGAGGAGGCAGCTATCCAAACAGGGACCCCGATGTATCGGTTCCAACAAAGGCTAAAAAACCTCAAACAACACCTAAAATCTTGGAATAAGTTCACCTTTGGTGACATCTTCCAAGCACAGGAGCATCTAAACTAGCAAATGTAGACACTCTAACAGCAGATCCGAACACAAGGCCTAATGGAAGCCCTAAAAACACAGGAGACACTCCTAAACAACCAGATTGCAGAAAGAAGAGCGCAAGAAGAAGTACTTTGGAGACAAAAATCTTGCATCCAATGGCTGAAAGAGGGGGAAAAAAACACCAAATTCTTCCACAGATCCATGGTTCAGCGACGCCAAACAAATTGCATCACCCACCTAATCTTGGCACAAGGTACAGAAATTCAACAACATGCTGATATGGAAAAGGAATTGCTTTCCTACTACCAAACTCTTCTTAATATCCCCAGAACAATCTGGCTATGTGGAGGGCAGACAAATCCTAGACAACGTAATCCTGGCTCATGAAATTATCCACTCGCTTCACTCAACCAAAACTCAAGGTATGCTCCTAAAATTGGATCTCTCTAAAGCTTTTGATAAATTGAGCTGGACCTACTTAAGGTAAACTCTCCTAGCCTTTGGCTTCGATCCCACTTGGGTCTCCTGGATTGTCAATCTCACCTTTTCAGTACTGTTTTCCATCCTTATCAATGGTGTCCCCTCCAAACCTTTCTACCCCTCAAGAGGAATAAGACAAGGGGAACCGCTCTCACCCTTCCTCTTCATCCTTATGGCAGAAGGGCTCAGTCGTACTCTCAAAGTAGCCATTAGGGACCAATCTTTATCTGGCCTCACCCCCCATGGCATTTCTCCCCCCATATCGCATAGCCAATTTGTAGATGATATACTTCTTATGGGACTGTCCATAACCAAAGAAGCCCTGCACTTCATATATATCATTGACCTCTTCTGTGAAGCATCGGGCATGGAGGTGAATCTAACCAAATCCCAAGTCTTCTTTTTCAACACACCTATTGAAATCCAAAACCATCTCACTCTCATCCTGGGCTTCACCCGCATCGTCCTCTCGTCCATCTACCTGGGCATCCCCCTCATTGTTAACCCACTAAGGAATTCATCATGGGACTCCTTACTGTCCAGCTTTATGAAGAGACTCTTCCTTTGGACCTTTCGCTCCCTTAATCTGCCTGGGTGCCTCATCCTCCTTAAATCAGTTATCCAAGCTCTCCCGGTCTACATCTTCTCAGCCTTGGCAGTCCCAAATTTTATCCTCAACACCTTAAGAATGATTCAAAGAAGATTTATGTGGCAAGGCAATAAAGAAGGGAGCAAAATATCCTTGGTAAGCTGGCAAAAAGTCTGCAATCCAAAAAAAGTAGGAGCCCTCGGTCTCCGGGACCCAGCCATTCTCAACAAAGTCCTCAGCGCTAAAATCTGGTGGAGATGGTTAAAGAGACCCCAAGATATTTGGGCATGACTGTGGAGGAAGAAATACACCCCCACAACCCCCGAAAGAGAGCTCATCAGGTGGAATGGTCAAAGCCCAGGGTCGCTTATCTGGAATGCGGCCAGGAACAATCGAGCACTTACCAAAGACCTCTCGTTCTGGGAACTGCAAAGTGGATCCTCGACATACTTCTGGAGAGATTCATGGCAACAACTCCCAACCCTAAACATAGATCTGACTCTTAGTAACCTCATCCCCCTCACAACCGTCGCTAGACTCCACAAAGTGATCGATTTCTGGAAGCCTTTTGCTCTAGGGGAAATCTGGCGCACCTGGAAAAACTCCCATGAGAACCTGAACATTCCCCCAGAGTTCAACCTCCGTCCCTTACAGGAGCATCTCGCCTCAAGGAAAATTTTAAGTCAACAAGGGGAGGACATACTCAGATGGGGACACTCCACCACAGGTGCCTTCAACATCCCAGAAGCTTATTACATAAAAACGGGTCACAAAACCTTACCTCGAGAGGAGGCTTGGGGAAAAATTTGGCACATGAAATCCTGGCCGAAAATTAGTACCTTCCTTTGGTTAGTGGCGCACAACATCATTCTCACCTAGGACAATTTATGAAAAAGGGGTTTCATTGGCCCTTCTTGGTGTCATCTATGTGGATGAGAGGAAGAAACTCAAAATCACCTCCTTAATCTATGCCCCTATAGTTTGTGCATCTGGGATCATAGCGCCAACATTATGAGAACAACGGACAGGAACTGCACAGGTCTAAGGGAATCTATTGAAGACTGGAGAAGCTCGACCTTTCACTCACCCATCCTCAATAGAATATGGCAGCTACTCCCCAGCTTCATTCTCTGGCAAATCTGGAATGAGAGGAACAAACGAATTTTAAATTGGTCACCAGGAACTGGCAAGATGTGTGGACCGCAATCCACACCAATACCAATGAAACAATCTCGCTGCATCCCTGGACGCAGCAGGATCTAAAAATCCCACCAAATGAAAATATCATCCTCAACGCTTGGTGACTCAATATCAATCCTACCCCGGAAAGGCCTTTTGATGTTGCAGGACGCAAGACCAACCACACTCATTGGGAAGCTCCACCCACAGACTATTTTAAGCTTAACTTTGATGGAGCCTCCAAAGGGAATTCGGGACCAGCAGGCTATGGAGCGGTCATCCAGAACAGTAAAGGGGAAATCCTCCATATCCTGGCAGGTAATATGGGGCACAATACCAACAATATTGCGGAAACATGGAGCCTCCTATGTGGTCTACAAGCAACCTCAGAGCAAGCGCTTTTCCCCCTCATTATGGAAGGCAACTCACAAATTGTTATAAATATCCTCTCGCATCTGCTCAATGGGGCAGACCCGGAGAAAATTTCTCCAAGTTGGAGACTCATGAATGGGCTTTGTAGAATAAAATCAATCCTCTAGTCTCAACGAGTAATCCACCCATCCCATGTAAGAAGAATGGCCAATCAAGTTGTTGACTGGTTGGCAAATATTGGTGTCGAGTTGGAGGAAGGTGTCTTCTCTTGTTCCCCTTCCACCAATCCCTCTCACCCCACAGTCATCGCTTGCAGGAACATAGCTCACACCAAAGATCAACCCCCGAATGAGGTGTTTCCGTGAAATGACGTGTCTTATTTTGGACGAGGCCACATGGCCATGCTACATGCCACTTGGTGTCTGCCCTTCGCCATCTCCCTACTCCAGTCACCTCCATAATTTAAACGACTCATTGCCACCCTCCACAATTCATTTGTACCCCGCAACTTACATGAATTGGAAGCTCTGCGGCCTGTGCGTCTTCATGGTGCTGTGTAGAGGGCTTTTTCAGTCACTTCAGCTCCAGCTTGTTCAACATGCTCCTAAAGCCAAGATGTGGTTTCCTTTTCCTCACTCGCTCGCTCACAATTCACAGAGCCTAACCTCCCTGGTTCACCCCTTCCTTCATTTTGTGACCAAGTTTTGGTGTGACCTCTCTTTGTTTTCAATTTTGCAGTGGGGCTCCTCCCTTCCAAGCTCGCCATTCTTTAGAGGTATCCTTCCCCAGAGGCCGCCAACTATCATCATGCCCCTACTCCAGGGTAAGACAAAGAGAGGATCAGCCTAGTACGAGGCCTAGGGAAGGAAACCCCCT